>CM060981.1:204562651-204970151 GCA_030765065.1 Deroplatys truncata | reverse complement strand
AACAGCAGTAGTAGGAGTAGTAGCAGTAGTAGTAGTAACAGCGGCAGCAGTAGTAGTAGCAGTAGTAGTAGTAGTAGTAACAGCAGCAGTAGTAGTAGTAGCAGTAGTAGTAACAGCAGTAGTAGTAGCAGCAGTAGTAGTAGTAACAGTAGTAGTAGTAGTAGTAGTAGTAGTAGTAGTAGTAGCAGTAGTAGTAGTAACAGCAGTAGTAGGAGTAGTAGCAGTAGTAGTAACAGCAGCAGCAGCAGTAGTAGTAGTAGTAGTAGTAGTAGTAGTGGTAGTAGTGGTAGTAGTAGTAGTAGTAGTAGTAGTAGTAGTAGTAGTAGTAGTAGTAGTAGTAGTAGTAGTAGTAGTAGTAGTAGTAGTAGTAGTACACAAAGCGCTACTGCCTGCGGTACGAAGAAATCCGGGTTCGGTTTCCGGTAGCGCATGGGGATTTTTCCCTTGCTGGGAGGTCTGGTAAGGGATGCATGCAGGTCCTTGAGATCAATTGAGGACCTGGAATCCATCATGCAGAAAGCGACGTGTTGACGACATACTGCTTTATTGACCATATTTTGCCTCTATTACTGCTCTCTGCCCAGGATATCTTGGTTGTGAGGGACGGAGGGGGGCGGCGTTTTCTGGTGCCGTGATTTTGTAATTATTATCCGCAATTGCCTGAAGCGATCACTTATTGTTACTCTATTACTATTGTTATGGATATGTGCATGCATCTGAACATCGCTGACCAAAAACGTGATGTTTAATTTTCTTTCCTTTTTTTTTTTGTTTTTATGTTTCCCTTACGTGTAATGCCGGAACTATTGACTTGCACGATAAATAATTTTATAAATACTTGATAGGGAGATAGAAAAATAACTATGATAAATAATTTCCATATATTAAAATCAATGCAAAATATAAAAAACAGAATTACAGTTCTTCCAGTGAATCAGAAGTCATTAGTAGGCAAACTACGAGTTGCGGTAAAACAATTAGTAAGAAGTCAGAGTAGCTACGGCAATAGGTTTTCTGGTGAACTCAGTCAACAAGAAACCCATTAGCTCAAGGTTCAGGTAAAAGAACTCAGTACGTTAAGAAATCAGAGGGTTGCATGAAAATGTGCGTATCAACCAATGAAAATTGGAAAGGTAAAGAATTCTTAGAATTTAGCAAGTCAAAGAGTAAAAGTTGTTTTTCAAATGTGAATAAGAAGCTTAAGATTTGGCAACGTATAACGTAGGAACTTTGGTGGGGTGGACTAAAGTAGGCGGGACTTAAGTTGTTAAGAGAGCGTGTATTTCTAAAATTACCGTTTTGCAGTCTTTTATACTTTGCAGAAATGTTTTACTGTGATCGATTATCGGCAGTCCGTAGCGGCTAAAGATCGCGCTCGGGTTATCACAAACTTTGCGGTAGCCGCAAGGGGATTCGCCATTTAAGATATCAGCGATTCACGGCAACTTACGCTTATCGTGTTAGTACGGAAACAGTTATCGAGGATTTCTTGATACTTCAGACATTAGCAAATACTATTTCAGCAGTTTCAGTGTCTCGTGCTAAGTTTCAGAAACAGTTTAATTGTTCATCCTCAAACTGTCAGCAATTCGCTTCAAATAGCTCATGTGTTAGCCGCCATTAAAATTTTCCAGTCAACTACACTGGTGTTGTCTGTTATCACACCCACCCACGCATACACTCAGAGAAAGATCCCACATCTCACCACTGTAGCAGCGAGCAGCAGATTCATCAATGACGGAGATATTGGAGCGGCATCCATCAAAAGTGTCGCATATGTAGTGTAATTATAGTCACATGGAAAAGTTTTCATTATTTTTTTATTTTCTCAAAATGACGCTAATAATTTTTATTAAAATGCCATATGTTTAAGGTATTTACACGACAAATAAAGTGTATATTTTGAATGCGATAAATTAATTGTTTTCCTCTTTATTTTCAAGCCCGAGACCGACAAACATCTTTCAACCTAGGCCCCAACCCGGCACGCGGACTGGACCGGACCTAGTCCGAGGGCTTAGCTCGAGCTCGTGCAGACCTCTACTATGCCATCTACACGGCATTGCACTGACTACCTCTGTATATTCAACGTTTCCACGTTCACAATTAGTAGCAACAAACTAGGTGGCGCAGGTAAGCAAGTAACTCATCAGCAAGTTGCTGAAGCAGATGGTACAGGAAAGCCACTACGCAACTCATGCCATTTGCCTGGCACGTAGTGAATCATATATATCAAAGAACCTATAGCTAAGCGTCACGTTACGATCTACTAAAGGGATGATAAAAAGCAAAGAATAGATAAATAAGTAAACGTTTATGCATTTACAACTCTTATTATCACTCTATAAGACTGTTTTGTCATCGGCTCTGGAAATGTACAAAAAATCTTGGGGGGAGAGAGAGAGTGGAAGAAACAGAGAGATAGAATAGGAGTAAAAAAGATAATACCACATCTGGTAATTCAATAACTCTAGCGCAGCTGCGGGTTTACAAATAGCTTTCTTTAAACAATACATTTTTATAACTACACAAATTGGACGCATTGACGGTGTAAAAATAAAAGAGTGTCGCTAGTTGAAAACAAATGAAGGTAGCCTGTAGCGCGTAATGCTGAGGTGCGAAGTTGTGAAGCGCTGTGCACAGCTTGTTCTTCTTGTTACTGTATAGTTAAGGCGGAGGTAGAGGAAATGAGGCGCCATAAAAAAGGATAAAATTGTTCCCCTAATATTTCTTTTTTCCTCCTTTATTTTCCTTTCTACCTGTTTACTTATTTAAATAATCAACTCACGTTTGTACCAGACCTACCTTCTCTCCACAATCCAGCTACTATTATATTAATGTACTCTATAATAGTTTCGATAATAGGCTGTTATAATTTTCCTTTTCTTGAGAGGTAAGCACGGAGCGCAGTAAAGATATGGAAAGAACTCGTATTTGCTTCTTGTAATGCAGGAGAGCATGATAAAGAAGCTTTTACAGAGAATATTGGCTACAACTGCTATTTCTAATATTCCAAAAACTACCTCTATGTTGCTAGATAATGCACCCTCACTTACAAGTCCTAAATTATTCTTTATATGAACGATTCGTATACTTTTAAAAGGTTCTGAGACCACTATATTCGATTTTCCCTTTTGATTGGTTATATATCTGTGACCAAAGCTATATGATTGGAACTAAATCATCTTCATTGAATTAAATCCTCCAAAATAATTATATTGCAATTGAATATTAAAAGGTAACGCTTAGTTTTGATGTATTTCAGGTTTGCATACATGTACCTACAAAGTTAATGTGCTATGATAAAATGTGTACACCAGAGAAGTATTACAACACTGCTACGAGTGCACAGCGAAAAAGTGTTCAGAAAAGAGCATTGATCTAATTCTGAAAAGATTGAAGTAACAATTTAAATTAAATGCTCTATATCCCATTATAAAAGCTTTCCAGACCTTACAACCAATGAAAACCACATGTGGTATTTGACCCAGCATTAATATCTTTATTACATATAAATAAAGGTATATAAATAATATTATCGCCAAATACAATTCCTAGTTGGAACCCGCGGATACTATTCTTAAGGGAGTTCAAATTTATGCTTTCAAGAGCACTCAGAGACAGTTGGCTACTGTATTTGAAGAACAGAGAAACAGAAAGGTCGAAATCGCAAATGCTGTATTCAGAAGAAGAAAGACTATCCCACTTATGCTACGTCGTACTACTTTGGATTAGGTAATGAGGGAGAAGGGCCCTTGAGTTTCAACCAAACATACTATCTGTCGCTAGCATGTATCATTTTGTGAGTATGACTTCACTAGATTTTGTCAACGAAAAATGGATATTCAATGAGAGCCAGTGTAATGCTAACATAATAATATACTGATTTACAACTATCATACTGCATCAGCAAAGCTGCAGAAGTTATCTTGTTTTATAAACATTTCCAGAAAGCGGAGAAAGTGCTCGAGTTGCAGGGCAGGTTATAGCTCTGCTTAGAGGCTAGATTTTTATTACTATCTCCATCACATTCTAATAATTTATTTACTTTAAAGTTTCCATATTTTATTTCCATCGTATTAGGAATACCTCTGTTAGGATTAGTGCACATAAATGCAATAACTGAAATTAGAAATTGCAATACATAAAAACTATGGCAGCGATGGCAATAGAAAATAGTATCTTACAATAAGGAAAACTGAAAAGTTGTACAAGTAATGATATATTATATAGTGCTATTGCAGTAGTTAAAATTATTAATATTTATAAATGACCCTTACAAAAATAAAATTATTAATAAACCTTTACGGAAAAGCCATCATTTAATTAAAATCTCTAATAATGCGTTAGCAGATTTACCCACCGTCTGTCCCTCCATCCCGGCCGAAACACCTAATTAATGCTTTATTTCCAAAGTAATAAAGTCCATTTATGGAACTATGATGAGTATTATCAGAAAACAGAAGAACATTTTCTTTTGGTATTGTTGCAGTTATTGCAAATACGTAGGTTTATTTTATTTTTACATGCTTATTTATTTGCTTGCATTCAGAGCACTAGAATCAGTAGTTACATACAAGGATATTTGATTAATAACGTGACAAAAAGTGAAAGAAGAGAGGGGCTACTGGGGAAGACGAAGAAGTTTGCACAAACAGAATGATTAATGATTATAATGATGATTGCTGCACTAGTGTCTGCAGCAGTATGAGGCATGGGTCGGGCCAAGCCCCTCTTAAAGTACAGCCAGCAACACGAACCTGTAAATTCGCTAGCAATGAACGATATCAAATAACTATAATCATGTGTTCCGTGACGGAGCTATAAAAACAAGGGTACAGCTCCTCTCAAAATGTTATCCATTTCCATTGCAACTCATACACGTTGCCTGGCAAGTAAGCACGCCAAAGGAGGCTAACAACAGTGAAGACTTAACAAGGACTAGTGCTATTCATTTGTTTGTTTTATTATTTGGTAGATTTATTCTTATTCCGTTGCCAGATACTCGATCCTACTTGTTTTTGGGGGAGAGAGAGAGATAAAGAAGTTGTGTCTCCATCTCTGATCGCCTTGAGGGTTGCTGTTACGTCACGTGGAGTGAATGTTCTTTGTTCCTTTCAGTAAAGAGTGAAACATTTCCAAAATGAACGAAGCGAAGCTACCGAAACAATGCCTCTGATAAGCATGCAATTGCTTCAAACATGTCATTAGAAAAATTGGATGAATTATAACTCCCATATTTTTTGGCACTTGCACTGAAATATTAGTGAAAAAAAACACTGCATCGTGATAGATAATAATTCTGAGCAAGAATATAAAGGAATGTTTGTTAAAATCAAAGAAAGTTATAAAAATATTAAGACTGCTAAATTTGAAATAGTGCAGCTTCAAGTAATATAAAACGCTTCTATTTTTCCTTCCTTTTCCTTTCCTTTCTTAACGTTGATATTGACAGAGAAAGGCATGTGGCATGGAGGCTTTATCTGACATTTTGCATATACTTTGGTATTTTAGTGATAAATGCAACCAGTATATATTAGCTACTACACCAAGGTCATAAAGCAGTGAAAACTTACCAGATGGAATGTTATAAAATGGTAAAATAGTGCTATAATAACTGTTAAGTTTACGACACTAACAACCAGGGCCACTTTCTGCCCTCCGTGCACGGTTTTACTTTCTGTATTACCTATCCAAAGTAAGTAGAGAAAGAATTGAATTCCAACCAAAAATTCAATATTGAGATTTCATCAGAAACACAGATTTTGAAGCTCCCTGAATAAATAAAAAAAATAGTGAAAAGTCGGTTATGTGTGTGTCCCCGAGAACAGCATAACTCTAAAACGAAAAGTCGGTTAAATATTAAACTTTGTGTTTAGGTTCAGTGTCTTCCAAGGATGCGACACGAAGATTTGCAAGAAAATCCCCTCAGCTCAACTACAATTTACATGGAAAAGTTTTTTTTCTAAACAATGGCTCTAACGATTTTAATTAAGACATTTGTATGATAAATACAAGGTATATCTTGAATTTTCTGAGAATAGCCTTTGAAATCCTCTTCATTTTGAATTATTTTTGTGTTAGTAACTGAAAAATCACAACACATTAAAAATATTCTTTAGACCTTTTCAATTGCAAATCTCTATTCTTTTTACTTTCTCCACCACTCACCTACAGAGTGAGTAGCGGAAGTGAGACAGCGGAAGTATTACATTCCACTCAAACTTTCATACGAGGATTTCACCAGAAACACATGTTTTAAGGCCTTGAAAAAAAAACAACGTATTTTTATAAAAACGTCCGTGTGTGTGTGTGTGTGTGTGTGTGAGAGAGAGAGAGAGAAAGAGAGAGAGAGAGAACAACTATCCCAAAAACGAAAAGTCGGATAAACATAAAATTTGGTATTGAATTTCAGTATCTTCCAAAGTTGCGACACGAAGACTTTCAATAAAATCCCTCCACCCCAAATTACGCTTTACAGGCAACATTTCTCGGAGTTTTTATTTTATAAAAAATGGCTCTGATTTTGATTAAAATACTATACTACGTTTAAGACATTTTCATGACAAATAAAATGTATATCTTGTATTTTCTGGGAGTAGCCTCCGAAGTCCTCTTCATTCTAAATGACTTTTCATTTTTTTCTCATGATCAAGCAAGGAGAACGAAATTTCAAAGTCATCATATACCGCTCGATTTGACTATCGCTTAGGCGTACTGTGTTTTGCTAATCCTCTTGTACCTACAAGGAAATATGCAATAAAAACACTTCCGTAAATGTTTATCTCGATTAACATGAAGTAGAAGAATAAGCTGTTATAATAAATATTGATTATTGAAGAATGGGTAGAGAAATTTTGTGAATGTAATACATAAGATTTTTAGCAGAAGCTACACGTGGGCATATGCGGGTGTGTGTGTGCGTGCGCGCGCGCGTGTGTTTGTGATTCCGGGTGCTCATGTATCTTTGATAGTATAATTAAAAGACGAAAAGTCGATTAAATACCAAACCGAGTATTTGAGTTCAGTATCTTCAAAGAATGCCACATGAAGACTTTCAAGAAAATCCCCCCCCCATCCCAAACTATCCTTTACGCTAAAATTTTTTGTTATTTTTTTATTTTCTTAAAAATGTCTCTAACGATTTTGATTAAAATGCCATATGTTTAAGATATTTGCATGACAAGTGAAATGCATATCTTAAATTTTCTAGGAATATCTTGTGAACTCTTCATTCTGAATGACTTTTGTATAATTGGTAAACCATAAGAGATTTTAGTAGACAAAATATTACTAAACAAAACAAAAACCGAAGATCTCATTAAGACACACAACTTGATTTTTGTTCGTTTTGTTTTTGTGGACTCATTTCCGACATATTTCTTCTTATTGGTTTGAATTTTCAAATACATATTTTCCTTCTCATGATCATACTAAGAGCATTGGGATTTCAAAGCCAACACATAGCGACACAAAATCTGGCCATCGTTTTACTTACAACGAAATTTCTGCAACGTAATGTGTAAATGTGGATTCAAATGTTATCTGGGTTAACAAGAAATTGGTGGAATAATAAGCTTTTGAACAAATAGTTTGTAGAGGAGTAAGAATAGAGATAGTCAGGAGAAAGTCACGTGAGATGACTGTGGTAACGTGGGAGGTTCACATTCTGAAGGTCTCGGGTTCGATTCCCGTCGGGCCGGGCAAGATCTTTTTTTTTTTGTTGTGGTTTCTCGGGGCGGTAGACGAATATTGGGGTGATTCCCCTTTTACCACGTATTTGCATCCATTGTTTCCTGTTCCTATCATTTCCGTTCATCTGTTTCAGCTGGTTTGTTTCAGGGTTGTAGGATCAACCGACGGTGTTTGGCGTTTTGCGTCAGGTTGATGGAATTTGCGCTTTGGAAAGACTTCTCCCTGGCGTTTGGTGGGACTACTGGGGCCCCCTTCTTAGGAGTTGTCTCGATTCCCACGGAATTGGGAGTGGCACAACCAGCCGGCGTCAGGATTGGTTGCTAGCGCACATCGTCGTCCGGATCTGGCATCTCTTAAGATCTCCCCTTTTCCCGTTCTTCCCAGGGAAGCAAAAAGGAGCCCACTATGGCCTACTTGCGGTACTGTGCTCTAGTTACTTGAGGACTTTTCATCTGCCTACTCCTAATTTCTAAGTTTTGTGAATACAACACATAAGACTTTTTTTTTCATGTTTCTTACTTTCCCTACTACTCACCTATTATAAGTAGAGGAAGCATTGCTTTTCACCCAAAAATTCGATGCAGAGATTTACCGGAAATACATCCTTTGGGACTCACTGAATCCAGAAAGAGCATTTTAGAAAAAAATGCATGTATGTGTGTGTGTGCGCGCGCGCGCGTGTTCCTGTGCATGTGAATAGAACTACTTAAAAACGATAAGTCTGTTAAATATTAAACTGGCTATTTAAGCATAACATCTTCCAAGGATGACACGAAGATTTTCAAAAAATCCCCCACTCGAATCAACTCTATGGAAAGATTTTCCTAATTTTTAATTTTCTCAAAGTGCTCTAAGATTTTCATTAAAATACAGTATGTTTAAGATGTTTACGTAACAAATAAAATGTATATCTTGAATTTTCTGGCAGTAGGCTATGAAGTCATCTTCCTTCTGAATGAGTTTTATATTTTGATAAAATAGAGATAGATAAACTCTTACTATAGAAAAGGTTTTTGAAGTTTTTTAAAACACACAATTTGTGTCAAATAAACTTTGCTTTTTTTTTGTACGTAGTTAACCATTTCCGAGATATTCCTTTTATTGGTTTCAAAGGCTAAATTCATACTTTTCTCAACCGAAAGGTCATCCTCCACCGTATTATTATTATTATTATTATTATTATTGTTGTTGTTGTTGTTGTATTTGTGATAATGTGAAGATCATGGAATTTCAAAGCTTTCACATAAGCGACACACTGTTTAAAAATCTAACTATTGCTTATCTATTTGTACTACAAGGTAATGTGTAAATGTAAATTGAAAGTTTATCTGGATGAACAAGAAGTAGATATAATGAACTGTGAAAACTGCTCATGACTGGTGAAGAGAAGAGGGTCCTGACCTAAACCCCCAAAAGACCGTTATAGTTCCAGGAAAAGGGAACTTCCGGGTTTAAACAATTTAAAACTTGACACCATCAAGGGCGAAATCTCAGGAAAAGACAATTATCTGGGAGTTCTACTATATGATAAGCTTACCTGGAATTCACACCCAGAAAAAAATTACCTGTAAAGCTAAGTGGACACTTATGTCTGGAAAACGCTTAATACATAAAAACTGCGTCTAAAGTTAACATGTACCTCTGGCTCTATGAGGTTGTGGTGAAACCCCAAATCACTTATGGAGCATTGGTATGGTGACCAAGGACTCTACAAAATAAACAAAAGAAAAACTAGATAGTCTCCAGAGATTGGCTAGTTTAGGCATATCTGGAGCTTTTAGAAGCACACCCTCCTTTATTTTGGAAACTTAACTAGGTCTTAACCCGCTGGAACTAAATATGTATCCAAGCTGAAGTTAGACTAACAGCATACAGAATCATCCAGGTAGGAATGTGGCGAGAGAACGCTGTAAAGCAGGTCACCCCTCCATCCTCAACAAAGGGAAAGATTGTGTGTTATTAATGAAATCCGATTTTATGTTGTACGTAATTTCATTTTCCCAACCCTTCAAAGTAAGCATTGCCGATACAAACATTGAAGAAAAATCTAAGGCATAAGAACCATTTGGTAATATATACTGATGGTTCACGCATAAATGGGAAAACTGGCGCAGGTATTTATTGCGAGTCAAGGAGCAAATGCTGTAGCATAAGCCTAGGAAGACTTGCTTCTGTCTTTCAGGCAGACGTACTTGCTATACTTGAAAGTGCACACCTATGCTAGGAAAAGAGTATTAGGGAAACGTATCCTTTTAAACTCTGACAGCCAGGCTGCACTAAAAGCCCTTAGTTCCCATCACTTTAAATCACAATTAGTGTGGGGATGTTATCAATATTTATCAAACCTTTCCACCTACAATACAGTAGAATTGCGGTGGGTACCTGGACACACAAGTATCGCGGGAAATGAAGAGGCTGACTGCTTAGCATAGAAGGGAGCATCTCTCCCTTTTATAGGACCAGAACCCGCCTGTTGAATAAACATGTTAAATACGACAAACACAGACTTTGGGTTCGGAAGGAAATCCAAAAGAAGTGGAAAATCATACCCAAAAGAAAATCTATAAGCAATTAATTAATAAGCCTAGGGGAAAAATAAGTAATCTACATACTAAGCTTAATAAATCCTCACTCAGAAGAGTTGTAAGGTGCATAACTGGACATGGAAAGTTTAGAAAACATCTGAAGACAATGGGATTATACCCTATGTAACCCATTTACCGTCTATGTATATAAGCCGATGAAATGGCTGAATGAACAGAGCGAACAAGTTATCAAGTCCTTGGAGCTACCACAAAATTTGAAACAGGCCCTAATTTAGTGAGACAAATACTACAAATACCTACAAATGTGGATATTGATTCCTAAATTAGAAACCAAGAAGTGCACAAAAAGTGTGATGTGGTTAAAGGGAAACCTGCTTCCTAAATACTACTATCTGGATGAACAAGAAGTGGATATAATGAGCTTATGTAGGAATAGTTTGTAGAAGAATAAGTATAGTAAGTTATTGAATGCACCACATAAGATTTTTCCTTTCTTTCGTCGTGGTCATTCAAAGAGAACGGAATTTCAAAGCCATCATATAGGGACCCACTTTAAAAGATTAGACTATCGCTTTGGTTTACTTAGTTATTATTCTTTTACCTACAACGAAATGTGTAAATGCGTAATGTAGATTTAGTCTATTAACAAGAAGTGGATATAAGAATAAGCTTTTGTTTTTTTTTACTTTTTTTTATTTTTACACGGATCTATTTTGTACTGTAGAATGCTTCTGTTCCTTATGCTTTATCATGGGTTCAAACACGGCGTAGGGCGATGGATTTTTTCGGGCATAAAAATCCTTGGCATGACTTCCTTCGGAAGGGAAGTAAAGCCGGTGATCCCGTTACGTAGATTTACGGCACTTAAAAGAATCTTAAGCCTAATAAAGGACCATTTGAGCAACATTTCCGGTATTTCACGCCCAATATAGAATGGATCGATAAGAATAATAACAATTTGAGAGCGTCCATAAATGAAACTCAGTTTCATTTTTACTGACTTATACAGAATTATTCAGAATTCCTTGTTTGCCTAAATGACCCGTAGGAGCTCTTTTACATGTCAGTAAATCTACTGAAATGATGTATTTAAGCAACCTTAAAAGTCATCGTTCTAGGCGGAGTTAGAACCCGCAACTTTGGATACAAATAGCCAGCACTCAGTCAACTGAGCCACCAGGGGACAGAAAAGTAATATAACTTGAATGTGTGGTATTCGTTCTGCAGACCCGAAGTAAGCTTTGCCTGATCAGCTCGCGTTTCCTGCATCACGGAGGCAATCGATGTCCCTCTCGTGTGCCCAAATAAGTGATCTCCGAAATTAAAGAGAAGACTAATAGAGGTTTTACAACTTTCGCTATCTTCCTGGATATTGGACCTGGAACTCCTGCCTTTAGGGGGAATAAACATAAGAATAATCGTCACAGGAATGAGTAGAATAACATAATGTAGGCGAGATAAAGAACTGAAATATATATATAGGTATATATATATATATATATATATATATATATATATTTAACAAATAAAATACTAACGTAATAAATTAAGTAATAAGTAAGGGAAGGGAAAGGGACGATAAAATAAAACATTAGCAAATAAGGAAAAGGAATAGAATGCAGGAAATAAGTGTAAAACGATAGAATAAGGTAATTCTACAAAGTGAGTTGAGCACAGAAAACGGGCAAAGTTAGCAAGCTACGATGACAGGCACGAGGAGAGGTCATTAAGAAACTTTCAACATATAAAATAAATGTTAAGTGATAGAGGAAAGCTGGTAGCAGGAGGTTTCGAAAGTAGACAATACTTGGAAATCCCACGTGCACTTATGCGAAATAAAACGCAGCAAACAGTAATAATACACTAGACAAGGCGATCTTACGGCATTTTTAGAGGCAATAAGCGAAAAGAGAAAGTATGCGAAGTAGTAAATAAGAACTTAGGAAAATCACGTGCCTAGAAAAAGGGCTGTGCTTAAATAGAATATGGGTGTGATATAGAAATTTTTCCATGAGCGGAGCAGAGTTTCAGACTTCGTGTTGATCATTTGTAAGGGAGGGTTGCATCACACAGTGTCAGAAATGTTATAGAGAATGTCAGAGTTAAATTAAAGTATTTAGTAATAATGTTACATTATGGGAAAGCGGAATTCAGTAATAGCATGCAAAAATTGAGGCGGTCTTGTATTAAGGGAAGTCATAAAGCCATGTGTTAATTATGTTCGTTATGTTTAACGCATAAAGGATAATGCGAAGAAGAACACGTCTTTCATATTTTTCCGGTCCACATTCCCCTGAGATATACATCCTCTACCTGAGCCGGCCAAAGTCAACTGCTTTATACTAATCCTCTCCAAGCTACTACCATCACCAGAATCGCTACAATATACAGGGAGCATTTGATCGATGCTGGACACAAAGGCTATTATACAAAATGACATAATTGCAACTCCCAACCAGAATCCTCAGATAGTCCGCAACATTCTACAAGACTGCACAGCCCAAGTAAAAATTAATGACATGGTATGAACACCTATCGGACTAAAAACCAGAACATCACAAGCCATATCAGGCCTCCTGTACCACATATACACCGCTGACATAGCTCAACCATCCATCTAGCACAATATGCCGACGACACCGCATACTGGTGCACAAGAGTGAAGCCAAACCGCTACAGCTATTTTCATAAAAGGTCAAACAAATAGAAAATCACCATTAATGCAGAAAAAACACATAAGCAATCATTTTCCGCAGACAGCATAGAAACAAACACAGGAAAACAACCATTAAATAAAAAAACGGAATATTCAAACGGAATGTTTGAAGCATTAAATACCTAGGACAAACTAAACACTACGAAGCATGACTGAAGCTTGAGGAAACCAAAACATCAAAATCAACGCTAACCTTCTTAGCAAAGGCCGGCATGGAACGACTATCCTCTAAAATACTGACACAATTTTACAAGACAAGAATAAGACCATTGTTCACCTATGCAGCAAAAACACCCAGTCAACAGTAGAAAGAATAAAACGAATATGAGAGGAAATGTCTCAGCATCGCCCAGAAGCGGTCTGTAGCCTCCTGTGGTTCCTTCTACCTCATCCCTTCTGCTGCGGAGGGTTACCGCAATGGATCTGTACAGATTGCAGCGCGTGAGGTATCCCTCTCCGTTGAATCACCTATACCTATACCTAAAGTAAATACCAGTAACCGTTTCATCGTGTGAACATTTTAAATAAATCGTTTCACCCCTCCTCATTAATTAAGCTGTGAACGCATGCACTATAGAAGAAAAGCATGCAATCATCTGCGAGTAACAATAACAGCAGACTGCTGGCGTGTGCTGACCCGCTTATCCCGGTTTGTCTGCCGACCGAGATATTCGAGATATCTCGATTTCCATCTCTACTTATAACATATAGTATAGATATGCAATCTTTTGTTAACAGTATTACTGTTTTAAATGTATTTCCGTTATTTATAATTTAGGTTGATAATTATGTATATATATATATCATAATGTACTATATCGTAAGCCGGAATTGTATATCACACTATTTACTTGTAAAAATGTTTGAAATTCTGACGGAAGAACAGACCTTAACATCGTTTTAGGAATGTGCCTACACCAATACTGTAGACAAATATATCTAATTTCCACTTCCTCCTTCCTCATATTTCGGAACATGAAATGTTATATTCCTGCTTGATTTACTCATGCAGAGGAACAACTTTCTTTCAAGTTCATTAACAGCGAAACGGCTGTAATTAAATTAGCCGTAATGTGTGTGGCGTAATTATGTAAATTCCTATTTCCGTACTCGGAGTGAAATTACTCAAGATGGACAAGAGGAAAGTCGCCCAATATTCAGCACTATTAGGTAGATGTAGATAATTGTGTCCCTTGTAGGCCACAGTTTGAACTGTGGCGGAAATGTTTAGCATGTAATTTCAGCTTCCTTTATAGCGCGTTTATAAGGTATGCTTTCCTACTTCTACAGCGGCACAACCCTTAATTATTAAATAACCCTAAGCAGAACACACGTCACTGATACCGGGTAATAATATGTTCATAACACAAAAGTCATGGGACTTTTCCTTATGAAAAGCTGGATGAAATAGTACATGGTAAATGTCATTAGTCTTATATTGTAATTCGCACTTTATTAGTAAGCAATGTTATTCATACAACGGCTGTAGTTTCTTAAAACACTCCAGGTGAAAAGAAAGTAAGGATATTTGCATTTAAAGTTGGGAGGGGAAAGCAGGTGCAAAAAGAAACAAATTGAATAATGACAACTAATCAGTGGTTACCGAGCGAAATAGCTTCGCAGTAACGCGAGGCTCTCATTTAGGAGACCTCGGGTTCGGTTCCCGTCAGGCCGGCCACTCTGACCAATGTGTTTTCGTGGTTTATGTGGATCAGAAGGCGAATTCTGGGATAGTTACTCTTCTACCACGAATTTTCTGATCCTCATTCCCTTTCATTTTGTTTCCCCTTTCATGTTTCATGTAGGCTTTGAGGCTGTGCAGTATCAGTCGGTGTCGGACAGATGACGCAGATGCCTACTCATTGGAAAGTTCTTTTCGGCCCTACCAGGTGGTATATTCTTTGAGCCGCCCAAGATGAGTACAGTTCTCCTCAACTCCGCCAGAGGGAAGCCTTCTATGTGTAGCCCGAAGGTGTGATGGGATCTTCAAGTCCAGAATTATAGGAACCTCTATACGTCTTTGTGACATGTCTCCTGCGACCAACAGCCTCCTGCGATTCCTTCACTTCATCCATTCCTCCTGGGGAGTACTAGCACTACTTAACTTTTAAATGACCTGTTATTCGTTGAAATGAACCAATTGCAGCAAATATTTTCTTAACTACTTAAGTACAATCATGTAGTTTACCTACTAAACTTTTATAAACCCTTTATGAAAGCAATGTTTTTAAATTATAATTCTGACATTTTATATGTATTTGAAGTATTACTCCGAGAATTCGAAAGTAGGGAAAGTTGATTATAGCAAAAATTAATAATAAACTATAACAAATATTGCTCAAATAGTTTACACCGTTCAAGAGGGAAGACTAATAAGGAGTAATTAAGTCCTTTTATAATCTATTTAAGAATGTTTAGCGAATTTAAACAATAATCCCCTAAAACTTAGAATATTACACGTTTTTCCTAAAATATATTTTCCTAAATTGAAGATTACCCGCTCAAGATATTTGACACTTTTAAGCTGCATGATTAGTTAAATGCTACCATAAAATTATATAGCTGCCAATAGAAAACAACAAACTCAAGAATTAAAGCTGCATCTTGAAAAATATTAGAAATGCTCAGATTATTATAGTCATGGCGCATCCGCTTTCACTTCTAGCAAAAGGACCATTTAGTTTCCCTCCTTTGCGATGAAATCTTTACCACATATTTATATTCGGGCCTTTTCTAAAAACATTCGAATAAGACTGGCAATAATATGTTTTATGTTCTGCTTCCAGGCCAGCACAAGTGTCAAGTTAGCCCAAAGCTAGAATCCAAGACGCCGAAGTGGAAACGTAATTGACGTGCTTACCGATTGAGGGAGGACACCAATGGTGAAGAACTAACATTGCACAGAACACAGGCTTGTTTGAATTCTATGCTACAGAAGTTTCGAGATTATAATAAGTTGATGGCTATTAACCTTAAGTGTATCTATTGCTTACCTAAAGCAGATAACGTTCTATATTCCGTTTTCATCGGAAGTTGAAGTCCCATGAAGAAAGAAAGAAAAGAAAGAAAAAAAACCTGTAAAAATGCGACCTTGCTGTAAGTCTGTGTATCCGTGAACGAACGCACCATTGATTGTACGTGCGTGTAAGTCTGTATGTGTGTGTGTCTGTGAACGCGCGCTGCTTTTTGAACTCTAGTGCATTTTAAGCACACAACCATAGTCTCTATCCCCAAATAACGCTCAAAATGGACATATTTTTGTTATACAATGTTTCCTCAACATTATGCTAACGGTTTTTACAAGAATACAATGCATTTGAAATATTGAATTGGGAACATAAAGAGTCATGAAAAGCTCATCCTGAAATTAACCGCAACTCATACTGCAATGTGATGTTATGTTCCTTAGAAAACAAAGAAGAAATACTAGTGTCAAAATTCCCAAGTATCTCAAAAACCTGTCGATGGAAGCGACCTAGTTTTGATGTCACCGTCTAATACCGCTTGAAGTTGTTCTGTATGCTTACGTTGATGGTGGATGTATATTGTTGGTTATAGCTTTATTTTCGCACTTTTTTTTCTAAAAATGACGGATGAAGATTTTTATAAAGCACAATCGGATAACCTGCCTTGCGTGGATGCATTAAGAGTAGCATGTTTTTCAGAAATAAGTCTGCCTTGACTAAGATATCTTCTCGAATTAACGCAATGCTACCGTTAAAAGTAAGTAAGATTGTGGAATGTCCCAGATTTACAAAATATCCTAAATCACAACGCAGCCGTTAAGTCTCCATACAGATAGATGAGCTTGCAAAATGAAAATACGAAATAAAAAATAAACATAATCTTAAACCTCACTCTGATTGTTGGATACAAAATCAACCAAATTATATGCTCTGCAACGTGTGACTTTTGGTTTCGTTGAATTTTTTTTTATTTATGGACGCTCTTTAACTGCTGTGGTCGTTAGCGTTCCATTCTATATTGGGCGTGAAAGACCAGTTTTGCTGAGAGGCCTCTTTATCAGGCTTGAGGTTCTTTTACGTCCGAAAAAATCCATCACCATCCGCCAGGTTTGAACCCGCGACCTCGGGAACTAGAGGCTAGCATGGTAACCACTACACCACGGAGGACGACGTTAGTTTTGGTGCACGAGTTGACCAGCTACACCATTCTTGGCAATAAATTGATTATCATTACTGCTTTCTGAATCAGATTCTTGTTCATCTGTAACATCATCTTCTATTTCTAAAGTATTTTGTTTTCAGGCCCATCTGAGAAAATCTCTTACTCATATTAATCGTCACTACAATGTACTACAAAATTTACTCTACATCATCATCATCATCATCTTTATTAAAATCATAAATCTCTCTATTTCCCTTTGACATTTTACCGACCAACTGTACAACTGTTGCATAACTGTTTGTTTGAAAACCAGAAACAAGACTGACAACTTCCTTTTCCTTCCTTCCTTTTTTTCCAGAGAGTGAGAGCATAGTTTGAACCCAACAGTGAAATAACCAACAATGTATATATTGTTGATAATGTGCATATAATAAACAATAGTAGTGCATTTATTTATTACCAACTTCGGACAACGCTTATGAAACACCAAAGGCTACGAGGGGGCGAAGTGGACCTCAAAAACTATAAAATGTTAAGTTGACTCGTCCAGTTTGAAAGACCATTTAAATCCCGACCTGTAACACATTTAAGAAACATTAAACATTTGTCATCCCCTAAACATGTATCCTTTAAACACATTTCATCAAAAAATTAAGACGGGTTCAGATGACCCTCACTTAGCATTAGGAAGATTAAATGATAGAATTATTATGATTGTATGAATTCGCAATAGGTTCCGGAATACCATAAGAAGAGTAAAGTGAGGAGATACGTTGCAATGCTTCTACTCCTTAGAAAACTATTCCTCTGTTAGTTATAATTAATAAGGGCTATTAAGTCTTTCACGGCTATCTTTATTCTTCTTTTCGCTCTCTATTGCTGAAGCTCGTGTAATATTTTTCATTTGTTTTCGTCATCGACTGTTCCTAATCCTTTGTTATTTCTTGGTAAACAAGTACAGATATAACCTCACTTTCTCTGCAAATTCTGTTCTGATGGTTGGTTCGAGGGACGGACAGATGGATTTTGTTTCTTTCTTTATTTATTTCTTTTTTAGTTTCTGTTCTGACAATACTGTACCTTACAATTTTTGTTTTGTCAATACTAGCCTAATCCCATTCTATTGTTATGCACCATACTGGTAAATTCCTTTACCGCACTATATGTTTATTTTGGGTAGATAGTAATAGACCTCACTTTTTCATAAAACTGTATGCTGTGTTGACATTATCGTAGCTACACGATAATATAACACGATAAAACAACCAATAATAGCGTTATGTTATTTAAGTTTTTCCATCTGTATTTACGTTTCAATTTATCATTAATGAGGTGCAATACTCTCAGTCTGATCTCACGAAGAATTTATCGTCGTCGTATTCGTTTATCGTACATATTGTATCATGCTTTCTCGCTCTCAAAAACAAATTATAAGCAAAGTCGTCGTCACTATCGGACAAACATGCACCCAGTACCTAAACAGCATTTTCCTTTCGTATTCGAAAGAAAAACGCCTTATCAATGCATGAAAACTGAAATATCCTATTCTATGATTATTCTGTTATCGTAAAACGTTTAGCGCCTAACCATCGCCGCCTGGCCCGGCCTTATCAGTTCTATTGCCACTGAAGTTGTCTTTCTCGGCGTTGTGGTCTTTTTCGCCGTTGTGGCACAGACACTCCTCCTTCAGTTCTTCGTAATGAAGTTTCAGCAAGCAAAAGGTGAACATTTGTGTTTCTTTGTGGTGTTTACTGCTTCTCCTTACTATTTGCTAGTGAATTATTGAGAAAATTAAGTATATCTATTACAATTCTCATACAAGGTAATGCATCTCGTAGTTTTTACCCATAGCTATTTTCACGAGAATATTTATTATTTTTAGAGTATGAGAAAAATAAACCTAACGTCGGTATAAATCTCTGTAGCCATTTCAATAAACATTTGAGAAATAACTTTATAGTTAACTGTTATAACAACACACAAAATATAAAGATAAAAATGCTGTATGTCTTTTGAGTTGAATTAAATTTTTCTTCGGCATTTTATTGGGTGGTATTAATAAAAACAAGCATCATCTCGTGAGCCATATCTCGCAGTAAATATGGATGATATTAATAAAAGTGAGTCTCGTCTCGTGAGCCATGGTTTGCAGTAAACATGGATGATATTAATATAAGCGAGCCTAATCTCGTGAGCAACCGCTCGCAGTAAACATGAGACGACGTGGTGCAAGCGGCGACTCGGGATTCCTTGTTCGTTGTTATTAATAAAACTATCCCTTTCGTGCAGAGCCGCAGCTCCACGACTTTGAGTCCCTGGCACCTGCTTCCCCATTTCTTGCATCGTGCTAATTGTTGTAAGACAACATTATCAATTGTGTATGCAGGTGATCTAGTGCATTAATTTTGTACTAGTAATCAAATAAATTTAACAGAAAGGTCTAAAGAAAACGCTCTATTTCGTCTAGCTTCGTGAACCCCCTAACCGTCCACAATTTCAGATGCCTGAAGAGAAGAAGAGAAAGTCTTCCTTGATGGTAGTACAGTGAATGCTAAAACATGATTTCGATATTCTGTTAACAGAGGTCCAAATCTTGAAACAAACCGTGAAAATGGAGACAGATTTGCGGAGGACAGGCAACAAAGTAATAATCTTGGAGGACTACAAAAAGAAATTATTGGATCTTATTCAAGGAGATGAGGCAGTCGCTCCACAGGTCCAGTGTGGCTGATGAAGAATGACTTAACTTCCACGTACCTGTTTTGAGTCCTCTGGAAGTCCTCGTTTTCAGCTGCTGTCTCGGTAGACTATCGTTTACCCTGACTATTTTACTCAGCGGAGATGAAAAGAATTCTGTCTGTTTTTACAGGGTGGACGAAGATCTCGGGTCGAGGAATATGTGGGAGCAAGAATGGAAGAAGACTTGGCGACCTTTGAATGTTCAATTTATTATTCCGAAGATACAGTGCAATGGCGAACCTGATCCATTTCTTGCTATCGCGGTTTTCACTACTTTCTGTTTCTCACGGTTAACACCTCACTATACGATTTTGCCTCGTCGCGTACCTCTAAGTATCGGGGTTCAATACGCCTACTCATGAAGATGTATTCATCATCTCGAAATACTACCGTATTATACATAGCCACTTTTATCACAACTTTATTTCCCTATCATCGTCTAAAAATTCCCGGACATCGTAGCGTGGATCTATGATAACAAATCTTTGGTACAACTACATAGATTACCTCTGAAATCACATGAATATGTTTTATTACATTTCAGTGAGAATTCCTTGTTTACTTGCTTTTCCGCCTACTACCTCTACTACCACTACTACTACTACTACTACTACTACTACTACTACTACTACTACTACTACTACTACTACTACTACTACTACGACTACTATTAGCGGAAGGGAATATATCCTAGAAAGACACCCATCTGTGAGGTAGATTTTCACCAAATAAAAAGCTCCTGAAAACCATACTCGACTTCTTCTTGGAACTATCTGGCGGCATTGAATGGTCTACGTAACATTCACAATACTTTTACCAGGGTTACACATACCGTTCGTTACTCTCCTTAGTCTTGAGGATGCATTTAACCATTTGAACAATAATGTGCCAAACGTTTTGGATGCCAGCATCACCGCAATAACGTTATTCGAAGTAGCAACCTATCTAGCATTGGTAGCGCAGATTATTCAAAGTAACAATCTGATCTAATCGTGACTAGCTCTGGTGGAGCAGCTCATTCCACTTTGAGCAATGTAAAACAATATGCCCAGGAATATCCGTTTGTGCACAGTACAAAGGTCCGTTTCAACCAACTCCATTACGTACAAGTAAGATTTAAAGCGGCAATGGTCGGTCAAAAATTATGTCAAGTAATATCGCAGGTCACCACGCTTCCCAGATTACCAAGGTGCTATCTCGGGTTAAGCAGCTTATTCCACTGAGCCGTTGTCTCCTTCTGGTTCCACTGAACCTGCTACCGCCTAATATTGTCGTTCCTTATCAACACTTTTAGGTTCTAGAAGTATGAGGCGTATTCCCAAACTTAGGTCCGGTGAATAATATTTAACGGATGGTAGGCTTGAATAACGTTTCAGGCCTGTAGCGCTGTCTACCGACTCCTATAAACCTACCACAGTGTTGGAGTGACAGTCTGTGAGAGTAGATCGCAATGGCCGAGACAATCGTAGATCCCGCCAGTTGTGAAGTGCGTGGTGTGATTAGATTTTTGTTTATAAAAGGTTCGTTAGCTGCGGACATACATCGTGAGTTATGCCTCGTGTATGGACCGGGCACATTGAGTGACAAACAGGTTCGACACTGGTGTCGAGAATTTCGAAATGGCCGCACGAATGTGTACAATGAACAGTGGAGTGTTAGGCCCAGTATTCGGACCGACGACATCGTTGAGCAAGTGAACCAAAAACTTCGAAGTGATCGGCGTTTGACTTTTAGTGGTCTGGCTGACGAATTCCCAAATGTTTCTCAAACCTTAGTTTACAAGCTTGTCACTGAACAACTTGGATATCGGAAACTTTGTGCGAAGTGGGTGCCAAAACACTTCATTGGTCAGCGCAAAGAGCAACGAATACGTAGTGCACGACAGGATTTGGAGCACTATAGACAACATGGAGATGGTTTGTTTTCCCACATTGTTACGAGACATGGATAGCGTACACCAACGCAGAAACGAAACAACAGTGAATGCAGTGGCGCCGATTCGGATCACCCAAACCAAAACCGTAAACGAATCGCAAAATGATGACTACCGTGTTTTGGGACGAAAAGGGCGTCCTTTTGATTGATTTCATGGACCGTGGGTCAACAATTACAGCTGACGTGTACTGTGCAACGCATATCAAGCTGAGAAGTGCGATCCAAAATCGACGCCTCAGGAAACTGTCGTCTGGCATCATCCGCCCGCACGACAACGCACGCCCACACACCGCTTCCAAAATCAAAGAGAATATTCAAGGGTTTCATTGGAAACTCTTTGACCACCCTCCGTACAGTCCCAGCCTGGCACCAAGCAATTATTTCCTCTTCTTTCATTTGAAACGGTTGCTGGATGGACAACGATTTCAAACTGACGATGAACTCAAGACGAGCGTTACCACCTGGTTCATGTCCCAGGCGGCAGACTTCTATGCCGAGGAGTTAAAGAAGCTGGTGCAGCGATGCAGCAAGTGTGTAGATGTGATCAGGGATTATGCGGAAAAGTAAAGTACATATGTAGGCACATATTACTGTAAATAAAAACTCGTCTCATAAGCGATGTTGTTATTATGACCAAACGGACCTTAGTTTTGCAATACACCTCGTATTTACCATATCATAAGTTCGTTCCTGGACTAGCAGATGGAATATGTATGGTCCCTGCTTTAACTTATTTGCATTCGTGGAAGTGAATCTTTAGGCTCTACGAATAAATATTATGACACGTATAAAGGTATATACGTATATACCTTTTGCTGCACCCGCTCCACCCACTTTCTGTGTAGTGCTTTATCAATACAGTCGTGCAAACAGGCACACCATATAAAATAATAGAGTTAACTACGCAGCCAAGTATTTTCCTTGTTATAGGGTTGGGACCGCCGGTATTAAATGCATTTTTAACATTCAGAGTCACCAGTGCTACGTACCTATTACAAAATGCCTTGGTATCAATCACAAAATTTTGTACATCTTGGATTACGTCCATTGTCGATAATCTTCACAGAAAGCTAAATCGGTGAGGTAAGAAGCCTTCTCCTTTCTCTATTTGTCGATTAATCGACTGTGAGTATATATTTTATAAGTTTCTGTAGAACATCGAGTAGACAGATAGACTTACTTCCTTCTAACTGGCTAGGTTTTTGATGAGAATGAGCTTCCCAAGTTTCCAGTTACTGGGGAATTCGCGGGAACGTGCAATAGAAGTAAAAATGCGTGGGGTAGCTCTGGTTTCCGTATAGCAAGAAGCTCCAGAGGAACTCCATTTGGGCCACCTGCTTTTCGGGACTTTATTGTATGCCCTGCAGCGCGGATCCCCTTAGGAGTACTAATTTTAATAGTCTCTCTATCAATAACAATCTTTGACCAGGTTAACGGAGCATGTACGGTGAATAATTTCCTAGCTATCTGGACTTCTTATTCAGCGTTAAGTAGTAGCGGTGAGCTAATTTTACCAGTGAAAATTTAGAGTTACCAGTGACAATTTATAGCCCACATCCCAATGTCCCCATGAACTTCTACACAGGAAGTGTTCCACGCATCTCTCTTAGTTTTTGATATTGCATCTTTAAGAAAGATACTGGAATGACTACAGTCATGTAGTGCAATTTTCTGTTCAACAGAGCCAGCATTGCGTGTGTTAATTCTAGTAAAATTTGTTTAGCCTTAATATACTACTTCTGTAAGTCTGAAATTTCGCCATTCCGCCAGTATGCAGCCTAGCGTCGGGCACGGGAGTATTTCCTATGGAAAAAAGAGTTGCATGCGTGGTGTATAGCTTGGACCATTCCACACGCCTGATGGAGAAAGCTTGAGCGTATTTGCTCTTCGAGATGCGCCAATAACTGACCATGCTTCTCTGTCTTGTAAATCCAACCCTCGTATCATGATATGATACTGTGGAGGTAGCGCAGATACCCTCACCTTGACATAGATACTTTTATGGTAACTCAAATTCTCTTCATCACTCACACACCAGTTCCGTACCAGTCTTCCAAAACCCTGACTGCACATTGTGAGATCTACTTAGGGGGGTTCTCCATGACGCTGACAAGTAGGCACTTCCCCGTCATTTAACATGATGAGGTCAAGTTCGCCGGCCCTTTCTACCAATGCACTGCGCTTTCTGTCCTTTATTGGGGAACCCCAGCGCAATGCTTTGGCATTAAAATCTCTACCAATCAACAACTCTTACGATGTTGTATACTTGTATTTAATGCAAAATTAAATTTAAAAATGTAATGTATTACGCGCCGGAGAAGTATATATATACGAATATACCACCAAGTCAGTGTTCATCCACACAAAACCATCTCCACTCCCTGTGTTTCACACATGGAAATAGTTACTAGATAAACATATAGCCGCATCAAGGCTATCATGCTTTAACCATTTGGAACTATACTATGTTATGTTCTTATTTGGTTCGGCAACAATCGCAAAGTCTAAAGCATTTATGCCGTAATTGGTCTATAGCCCTCCTACTACGATCAGCATTGAGTTGTATAAATTTCAGTGGGCAGTACGCATTTTATCCCTTTTCTCCCTCATCCAGTAAATTATTTCTCTGTACTTGGGACATCCCATGGACTCCCCGTACCCTCCATCTCTCCCAACCACAGCCAATCCGGTGTTTTGATATCAATCTCTGCCTGAAACTTTGTCCACACTGACAAACGATATTTAACGCCGTTTGTATTTGGCTTTTCCGCCAGTTTGATAGAAAGGTCATCCAAAGTTTTACCAAGTTTCTTTGTAATTACATCTTTCATACCTTTGCATCCACAAATTCATCTGTATCAAGTAGCAACACACTTTGTGCCAGGGTCTATAAATTGGTTTTAGCAATGTCAGTCAACTTCGTGGTTACTTTCCCCCGATGGCTGGCGTTTATAGATCTCTTTGCCCTTTACTTTTATATGCACTTGCCGCCACTTTATTTATACGTTTCCTTAATATCCCGCCTACTGGAATCTCGATTTTCATGCTTTTGGATATCGGCATACGACGTTCGGGGCAGTGGTTCTAGGTTTAGAGTATCAGCATCCCTAATCTTCTTTAGACGGACGAACTCCACCACGCCGTCTCCCATGCCGCGCCCTCTACGGGCCTGCCGTATAGGGTGCAATTTTTATTGGTATACATATAGACCGCCGTCGGCACATGTATTCTGTCACCTTTCGGACAGCTAAAGCGTCGATTTAATGTGTGACAGTGCTGGCGGTATTCACTCTTTCCTCCTTCCTAGCGATATCTATCATATTTTCTAAATTTCTCTTTTAAAGCAAGTTTGTCAGTCTTGTTGCCACCACCTCCTTCCGTTACAGTCAGATAGGTATATATCTCAGTAGCGTTGGTAACATCGTTAATAGTTGCCTCTATGCACTCATTTGTAGCGGCACTACATATCGTGGTTCCCGCCCCAATTGGCTTACATCCATCAACTTCATCAGACATAGATTTGGAAACAAGTATCATTGGAGAACGTGATCATGCACATCATTATCATCATCAGGGTGCATAATAAGAAGTCGATCAGCGATATCTTTAAGGTCGGAACCATATGGTTGCAAAGTGCAATGCCTAAAAACTTCTGTAGGCCATTTAAGTTCCAACAAATGGAGAAACTCCTGGTCCATAAGTTCCTTTTCAAACTATGATTCCGACTTAAGGGGTGTGCACCTACATCAAAGGCTCTACAAGCCAATTGTTGTGATTAGAGTTTAAAAACATCACTGATTCCACCATAAGCAAAGATGATATCACCGGAAAACGTTTTAATACTCAACCACCATGCCAACAGATTATTTAATCTTCCCATTAGTATTGCGTATTTCCACTATTGATTTCCAAAGTATCTCAATTTCCTTAAGGGTTTTCGGGACAATTAAGTAAGCATGTTCTGTTCTTTTCGCATTTATAATCGGAACAAAGGGCATCCGTCCTCCTGAATTACTCTGCCGGGCGATTCGACCCGCTGAATTTTTCCTTCTTTACCTTCCTGCACTGTTAAGGTATACTTTAGAGCCACTATCACCACTCCAAATAATGGAATACAACAAAATACAACAAAAAAACACTTCAACAACAACCACATGCCGTCATCCGTGGTGTAGTGGTTACCAAGTCTAGCCTATAGTTCCCTAGGTCGCGGGTTCAAATTCGGCGGAGGGCGATGGATATTTTTCGAGCGTAAAAATATTTAGCATGGCTTCTTTCGGAAGGAAAGTAAAGCCGGTGGTCCTGTTTAGTAGATTTACGGCACGTAAATGAACCTCAAACCTGATAAAGAGGCCATTGTGCAAAATTACCGGTCTTTCACGCCTAATATAGAATGGGACATAACAACAGTTAAAGAACGTCCATAAATAGAACCCAATTTAATTTAATGTTTTAATTCTTACCACCACCACCACCACCATCACTACTACTACCACAAATACGACTGCCACTACTATAATGACAGCAACATTACTACCACCATCGGCACCATCACCTTCACCCTTCCGATAGTATAAAGGCGGATCTCAGATGACGACCTGGAGAGGACATGGTATAATACAGAACTATGGATAAGGATTTAAAATAAAGTAATTTACGGGACAGGGGATTCGGAACCGCACAACCGGTCGGGAATGGAGGTGTGAGGGCAGGCCCCACCCGACCGTCAGCCAGTGGCTTCCATGCATCAACGGTGGGGAACCAGGCCGTGATACCAGAGAATGCTACTGGAACTAAGCAGAAGGAAGCTCAAAATCTAGAGAGAGAAGTAGGAGATAGTGGAAATGAATTTGACCCTTTTAAAAATGACCTCTAGTTGGGCGATTACCACCCTATTTAAGACAAGGTTCAACTGAAAGTTTGAAAACAGACACTGTTTTAGAGTGTAAAATAGGTGAAATTTTATGTGATTCTAGTAAACCAAGTACATCTGAACCTGGTAAGGAAGAAATGAGCAGGGAAATTAAAAGGAAGAGAATCAGTAGTCCCGAAAAAACACAAAGGAGTAAAGAAGAACATAATCTGTTTTGTTCAAAAAATAGAGAAAGAGTATTATATGTACAAGGATTTAATGCAGAAATTAGCGAATAAAGTTGGTGTTTTGAATAAACTAAAAGAAATTCCGAATACAAAGAAGGAAATAGAAATTGCAATTAGTAAACTAGATGGGTACATAAAACGAATGCCAGGTTCAATGAATTTTATATCTGAAATAATCGAGGAGCTGACAGAGAAAACTAGTATAAATATAGAAACGAAATAAAGGAAGTAAGGACTACACTGTAAGTAGGCAACAAGAAGAAAGAAAAGGCGAATAAGCAAGTTAGACGATGAACTAAAAACTGATTTAAGTATGTAACAATTGCAAGATGTTATAAATAATTTCTGGCCAGAAGACGTATATAAAAGCAGCATTTAATAATCGGAGATGTCCTAACGATGAGAATATAATAATAGTTACTAAAGGGGTAGAAGATAAAGAAGGTAAGACCATGAATAAGGTTCTGTGCATAAACCCACAAATCCAGTAGCTGTTAGATGAAGGTAAACTTAATCCAGGAAAGATGGTTTGTAGTATAACGACAAACGAGACTGTGGGTGAGGACTTCGAGACCAGTAAAAATAAAATATATACCTGTCTTATTGCGACAGAAGATGGTGGTACATCAATCGAAGATAAAACTAATCTCATGATAAATGTAGAAAGAGTATTGCATACAGCTAGATAAAATGGAAGAAATAAAACTTCATGTATAGCTACTAAACAAGTAGATGAAAGAAATGTTGAGAAAGTACTGGAATATTTTGGTAGGAGACATGATATCCAAATACGAATGTATTCAAATAAGGAAAGACCAAATAGACATGGATACGAAATGGAGGAAGTTAGGAAAAGGAGAGAAAAGAATGAAGATACGATAATATTAAAGCCAACAGCAGAGAGAACATATGCAGAAATTATAAAGAATGTAAAACAAAATGTTAATACTAGAGAAGTACTCGTTAACCAGAAAAGTAAAAACAGCGATGGTAGTGTACAGCTAAGAAGAAAAGGAAAAAACATAAAAGATAGACAAGCCTTTAAGGAGTTACTGACTACTAAGTTGGAAAAAATTGCTGAGGTCCAGAAGAAGATGTCAAACCAAACAGTAATGATTTTGGACATAGATGAGACGGTGTAAGAAGACGAAATAAAAGAGGTCTTAAAAAGGAACTAAATGTAAATGAAGAAATCTTACATTTCAAAGTTGCAGAAAAGTTAATGCACAACGAGTAAGATATGCATTGCAACTACTAATATAGAAGCGGCAACACGATTGATAAACAAGGGAGGAATAGGAGATGGATGGGATAGATAGATAATAAAAGAAGTAACTACGTTGAAAGATGTTATAAATCTCATAAAGGGGGACACAAGGCAAGAGATTGTTTAAACAAGCAAACAGAACAAATATGCCACAATTGTGGCGAGATAGCACATAAAATTAAGGAATGCAAAGATATGTCAAAATGTTATTTATGTCAATCCAATGAGCATAAGGCAGAGACAATGCGATGCCCAGAATATAGAAGACTTATGCAGGAATAAGAGCATCAGTTGGGGAAGAAAAAGGACAGGCCTCGAAACGTGCAATGAAATTTGTGCAAATTAATGTAGACCGTAGTAGACGGACTACGGACCTTTTACGTCATACTTGTGCCGTTGGATTTTGCGATTGTTGCGGAGCCTAACAAAGGTATGACCCAATATAGTTCTAAATGGGTGACCAATAATAGATTGCACGTGGCTGTTTATTGAGCTAATGACCCTCTGAAAGTACGGAAAGTAGGAAGGGGTGATGGTTTTGTGTGGATTGGCCTAGAGGTCTTTGTGGTATATTCATGTTATATTACCCCGGCATGTCCGGTAGATGATTTCCAGTTCTTTTTATTTATATTAGCTACTAGTATCAAAAAACATAAACAGAGCTTACTCATTGGAGGCGACTTCCATTCCAAGGTTTTTTTCTGGGGTTCACCCGTAGAAGATAGGAAAGGTAGTGCACTGGTTGATTGGTCCAATGAAATTGATTTCATTATCCTAAACGACGGAGAAACCCCTACCTTTGAAATGCCAGGGGCTCATCTTATATAGATATAACCATGTGTAGCCCAGATTTGGGAAGACTGGTAAAGAATTGGTATGTGAGTAATCATGAAAATCTGAATTATCATAAAAGAATTTATGTGGAGATACAGTTCCCAACTCATAATATACGGTTTAAAAACCGACAACGTGGTTGGATTTATAAGGAAGAGAAACAGGCTGATCTACTTGTCCAGCTTGAAGAGCAAATAAGCTCCTGTTCTGCCCACCAGACATATGGTATAGATCACGTAATACGGAATGCTTGTAACTCTGTCTTATCACGAAAATTTCCTCTTATGAAACGGAAGGGTGCCTATTGTTGGAATGAGGAGATCACAGAATTGCGGAAGAGGTGTACTAGGTCTAAACGCTTGGTCACCAGAATTAACAAACGAAACTCCAGTGAAGTTGATAAGCAAATAGCCTTACAGGATTATCGTCACTGTCGCGGTGTTTTAAAACGTGCTAAAAGAGCTGCATTGCATACTTTGTGTGCCGAAGTAGATAATGATACACTACGTGATCAAAAGTATCCGGACACCTGGCTGTAAATGACGTACAAGTTCGTGGCGCCCTCCATCGATAATGCTGGAAGTCAATATGGTGTTGGCCCACCCTTAGCCTTGATGACAGCGTTCACTCTTGCAGGCATACTTACAATCAGGTGCTGGAAGGTTTCTTGTGGAATGGCAGCCCATGCTTCAGGGAGTGCGGAACTGAGGAGAGGTATCGATGTAGGTCGGTGAGGCCTGGCACGAAGTCGGCGTTCCAAAACATTCCAAAGGTGTTCTATAAGATTTAAGTCAGGACTCTGTGTAGGCCAGTCCATTACAGGGATGTTATTGTCGTGTAACCACTCCGCCACAGCCCGTGCAGTATGAACAGGTGCTCGATCGTGTTGAAAGACGCAATTGCCATCCCCGAATTGCTCTTCAACAGTGGGAAGTAAGAAGGTGCTTAAAATATCAATGTAGGTCTGCGATGTGATCGTGCCACGCAAAACAACAAGGGGTGCAAGCCCCCTCCAGGATAAACACGACCACACTATAACACCACCACCTCCGAATTTCACTGTTGACACTACACAACTGGCAGATGACGTTCAAAAGTTCAAAAAAGTGATACAAAAACTATTTCTGAGATAATAAATAAAATTATTCCTCAGGTTGATATCCTCAACCAAAAATTAGAAACAAAGTTGGAATTAAACTACTTTAAAAATAAATTATTACTCAATGATGACGAGACGTAGTACGAGAAAGTATTTATCAAGGATTGCACACCAAAAGGATTGCATTCCCATACCCACACCCTTGTCACATTGTGTACCGCGATTGGTCACTCCAAACAACGTTTTGCCACTGTTCAACCGTGCAATGTTGACGCTCCTTACACCAAGCGATGATTCGTTTGGCATTTTCCTGCTTAATGTGTGGCTTATGAGCAACCGCTCGACCATGGAATCCAAAGTTTCTCACCTCACGCCTAACTGTCATAGCACTTGGAGTGGATCCTGATGCAGGTTGGAATTCCTGTGTGATGGTCTGAATAGATATCTGCCTATTACTCTTTACGACCCTCTTCAAATGTCGGCGATCTCTGTCAGTCAGCATACGAGGTCGGCCTGTACGCTTTTGTGCTGTACATGTCCCATCACGCTTCCACTTCACTATCACATCAGAAACAGTGGACCTAGGGATGTTTAGGAGTGTGGAAATCTCGCGTACAGACTTCTGACACAAGTGACAGCCAATCACCTGACCACGTTCAAAGTCCGTGAGTTCCACGGAGCGTCCCATTCTGCTGTTTCACGATGTCTAATGACTACTGAGGTCGCGGATAATGAGTACTAGACAGTTGGTATCAGCACAATGTACCTAAGATGAAAAGCGTATGTCTGTGGGGGTGTCACATAGTGTATATGGGGAAGGGGATACCAAATTGTTACCGGTAAAATTCGCCAGCGATCACCTTTGACGCTTACTGATCATGAACAGCTGCAGATAGCAAGGGACCCGTTACCAGTACATAAACGGCACAAATGGCCGAAGGTAAATACTGAAATAACGGATATCCCTGTGTGTACGGTTGAGGAGATTATAAATGCTGGCCAACGAATAAAACTTGGGAAGACAGCTGGTCCAGATGGTATTCCGCCAGAGGTTATCAAAGTTATTGCTCTATATAAACCGGGGCTTCTTACAGAATTTATTACTTCTATTCTTCATACTGGCGAAGTTCCAAAACAATGGAAAATAGCCAAACTAATTTTGATTGAAAAGCCAGGCAATCCTGATGACCAAAAGTCTTATAGGCCCACCTGTCTGTTGGATGTGCTAGGTAAACTCCTGGAATACATTATAAATAAACGATTAATTGATGAAATCGAGAATGGAGAAGATTTGTCACCACACCAGTTCGGTTTTAGACGAAGAGTATCGACTATAGATGCAATAATGGCGGTACAGTATTTTGTAGAAGAGGCCAAGCCAGTCTCAAAATTTGTAGTATTGATATCTCTTGATATAAAAATGCATTTAATTCGGCCCCCTGAATTGGTATTATTAAAGAGCTTACACGGCGTTACATTGCTCCCTATTTAATGAAACTTGTATGCAGTTGTTTGGAAAACAGGGTTATCCTAGTTGGTGATACGGAACAATTGGATATGACATGTGGTGTTCCACAGGAATCGGTATTGGGCCCTACCCTTTGGAATCTCTACTATGATGGTGTCTTTAGTGTAGCGTTGCTACCAGGGACCACAACTACTCGTTATGCTGATCACCCTACTCGTCTCCGGTGTTTCCAGGGAGGATGTGGAGGATAAAATTGAATGGTCGGCACATTGTCTTGAAACCTGGATGCTGCAAAAAAGGACTACAATTATTAGCACCTCAGAAAACTGATATTGTGATCCTGGAAGGAAGAAGAACCTTGCGAGAAATTCAGATATGTATTAGTGGTGTGACTATAAGATCACAACACCAAATGAAGTATCTTGGGGTCCGCTTTCGATATAACATGCACATGGGTGCCCATATTCGTTATGTAGTCGGCAAAGCAGAAAAATCCATTGCAGCATTAGGTGGTCTGATGTCTAACATTGGCGGACCGAAATCCGGCAAAGGAAAACCCTTGGAAGTGATATGAACACAATTGTTTTATACTGCGCACCTGTATGGAAGACTTGGGCAGAGCAAGCAGCATATAGGAAAATACTAGAGCAGGCGCAACGTAAGATTGCCTTACAGATAGCCAGTGCCTACAGAACAACGCCCACGAATGCATTACAGGTAATTGCTGGGCTGATACCTATTCACCTGTTAGTTAAAGAGCAAACATACGCCAAGACTATAACCTTCAGGCTGAACGAACAGTTGTAAGATAGAATACGATGCAAACTTAGCAAGAGGAGTGGAACCAAGAGAGAACAACAGCACAATGGACTAAGATACTTATACCCGAAATAGAACCCAGGGTAAGTCGAAGCCATGGAAACTTAAGTTATTACTCAACACAATTCTTGACTGGCCATGGCCAATTCAAGGTATATTTACATAGAATGAAACTGGTTGATGGAGAATATTGTTCTTACTGTACTGAAAGGGACACACCAGAGTACGCTGTACTGCAATGCCCAAAATGGGATGCAATAATACTATTATGATGGAATAATATGAAGTGATTGTAACCAGGCAATGGCACTAATCAAGATGCAAAACGTTGTATTTAATATTGTAACTTGTATAGGAAGAAATCTTATATACAATATTGTAACTTGTATTGGAGAAAGGAATCGTGTCAGCCACCTGCACCCCTCCTGGGAAAAAATGGCATTTAAACACAAAGGCGAGGAAGCGATACCCAGGGCATATGGACAAAGCACTCGGAATTTTACGATTCCTTTCAAAGTTGGGGGTGCCTGCCCTCTATAACAAGTAAGGGCATTATAGTCATAAAACTACGTACGTGATATAGCATAGATTCAACAAATTTAAACAAGTGCTATTGGAATGAGAAAGTTAGGAACTCAACGAAAGGCCCAAATCTTGGCCAATATGTTCAAAGTAAGGAATATGAACTGGCAAATACAAAAACAGGAAACAGTCACATGGTTAAAAAGTGAACAAAGATGTCATATATTGGGATGAAATGGGACATGTTGAGATTTACAAATTGCAAGTAACTTCATTTCTCTGAACTCTGCGCTCACATGAAGTGTCGACGATGCACGCTACAATCGAATGCTCTACAAAATGTTAGAAGACTTAGAAATATCTCTGCTTTGGAAATCACCGGTTAATTCATAGTATTACGAATTGTGACGATCAAGATGATTGCTTCGAATGATTACGGGAGTGGTGATACGCGTTCCAGAATATGTAGCAATAGCTGAATAATAAAATTAACGTTTATTAGGTCGATGTGTCATTACAGCCAAAGGTAATACACTCCCCTTGCAGATATTAAAGAGTCAATACTGCTCAACGCTATCCAACCAAAGAAGGAAGAATACACCGAAAGAGCAATGCAGTCACAAGCCGGGGGATTTTGATTTCAAAATACGCATTTAGAGCCCGGCCAACTTCATATAGCGGCCAACGTGCTCGGACCGGTTTAATGCAACTTCACTCCGTAACGTAGCGAACGAGCTCAAACACGTCATAGAGCGCAACGTAGTCGGACAGATTAGGGTTAGAGAAACCGAGGACGTCCAAGTCAATGGACCGGCACACCGGATGGCAGTTCAACATAACCGAAGACAACCCGACGTCATTGGCGCACAACTAGAACTCTGAGCATCCAAACCTGAGACGGTAGCAAAGCATAAATACGATTGAGAAGGCAACGAGACAAGTAAGACGAAGCGAGACCTGGACGCACAACACATCACATCAGCAGCGTCGAGACACCAGCGTCTCTCTCCCCTAAAGAAGTAATACCAACATCCCTTTCCCCCCTCTACGAGCATCGATCCCCTTTTGTGGTAGTAAAAGGTGCTTTTAATGAATACTGAAAAATATTCATTCGTCGATGCAGGTAGTTCCCAACGCGAATGAGTAAGTCACAAAGACATAATTGTATTTAATTTCATTTAAATATTTTGGATGGGTATCATTAAGGTGATTATTATACATTGTTTGTGAAGAATACCAATGTTAATTATTGCAGGAGAACTACCATAGTCAGCGATCATTCTATTTCGAGCATCAGCATTAGATGAGGCTGAGGAATAATAAATTAGTGGGAAAACCTGCAGAAGAAAAAACGGAAAGTGACAGAAAGGTAAAGAAGCAATCTAACCTAGAATTCGAATATGAAAATTAGAGGAATGACAGTGTGCGGAAAATGGCGGAAATAGCAGGAGACTATAAATGCAAGTCGCGATTAATGAAGACACAGATTCCACTGACCTAGCGAGTGTGTTAACACAGACGGGGTTACAATTTGGACAATTGTGAAGTAACATGACAAATCAAGGGGAAATGTTAAAGCAACAGTTATCAAATCAAGCAAATCAAAGGGAAATGTGGCAGCAACAGTTAGCAAGTAATTTAAAAGAACAAGGAAGGTCATTGCAAAGACATATCACGGGTCAATTAGTCGCGCAGCGGGAGGTAATGCAGAAGCAGCTGAGCGCCCAATGCGAACTAGAAACGCGCTTACAGAGGATGGCCTCTGACAGATCTGTGCAGAAGAGCCTGCAGGGAGAAGTAGTTAATATCTGAAGTAAAGTAGTAGCAGATCAGTCCTCAGTGAAAGAAATGAGGGTAACACTAGTTACTGAAATTGAAAATGTTAAACGGCAAACTGAGTCAGACCGGGAACAAATACATGAACTCAGGGAACAAATAAAAGATGGAGCAAAGGCAACTTGCATGTGATAGAGGGTCCACAGCGTACCTTGGAGATAGGAGTGAAGCTAAACTCAATACATTCAAAGCAATATTGGAGGATAGGGAGAACTCACAACTGGGTGAGATAGCGCAAATAAGGGGCGAGATGTTTGAAGTTGTCGCTTTTCAAAAGGAGGCGGTGCTAACCCTCCAGGAAAAGTGCAACGAAATGACTGAAATGCGTCAGGCAATGGAATGGGTTCAGTTGGACCCCAAAACACTTCCACCCTCGCACTGAAGTTACATCGGACAGCACGTAATGATAATGGGGAAAGGCCGAGCGACCATACCATAGCGCTCATGGCCTTGCCTCACGTCAGTATTAATTATGAATATATAAACACGTGTAATATTCAGACACCAATGAATGCGCCCAGCATGCAAATGAACACACATGTGCCTATGCAATTTCATAACGAATTGCCGTTCAAAATTTGACAGTAGGGTTAATAACGCATAATAATTAGTTCATTAGTGACCTAAGGCATATTTTGAACTTAGAGGCATTCCCGACAGATTTCGGTTGATTTTAGTACAGAGAAATATAGTAGGACCCCGCGCTTACCTGGTTCCGCCTAACATTTCGCGAATATGCAGATACGCCAACTTTAAGGCAGCATTCTTAGATAAATACTGGGGAGCAAATGTATAGTGCATGGTACGCAATGAAATTATCAACGGGAGGTACTAAAAGGTGGTGCCGGCGAAAGTCTTGTTGATTGTTTCCTCCGCTATGCGCAAATCAGTAGGCTTCAAGAATCCCTGTTTGGTGAACGGATATTAATATCACATATGATGAAGCATTTTCCCGACACCATACATAATCTGGTGGTGGCGCGCCCACGAACTCTGAGCGACGCGATACAATTATTGACAGCACTGCAGCGACATGAGGGGTGAACAATGGGAAATAGGTCCGGGATGCAAATGCGAGATAGGCCAGGAATGAGCTCCTGGAACACCCAACGCGCAGCAGATGGGGCGAGGGCAAATGGTACTCCGAACCAAGATAGATGGAGAAATTACGAAGAACACTGAATTATGATCCATACTCCAGAAACCACGATAGGCCCCCAAATAGGCCCAGGAATGGCAGAAGAGAAACGAATGGTCCTACGGGACCATCGAGAGAGTTCCCGGAACGTTACATGACATTTGGGAGAAACCAAAACCGAGGGGGGCAAGCGGGTGCCACGATACGCTCAGAGGTCGAGATGGCCGCGACGACGGAGATGAGAGGCCGAATAGTAGGCGAATTCCGATGCGAGGAGGACACCGATCTCCCAACTTGGCACTCGACAATCCATAAATATCCGCGCCATTCAGTATACTCCAGCTATCTGTAATAACACTGACAATGGTAGGTCTTCCCCGGGAGCTAGGCAACCATTACCACCCTCAAAAAACCGGTAGCAGGTGGAATTGTGGATACATCTCCGGATTCGACCCGAAGAGATAATAGTCAAATCTCGCGTAATAAGTGGGCGTAGGTGGAGTGATGTGTATGGATGAAACAGAGAGAAGAGTGGTAAGTGGCCCTGTGGAAATAAACCAGCAAAACCTTGCACTGACTGTGGGGATGTGACTGTCGCGAAGACATAATGGAAGCACCGCGTATTGAAGCGATCATAAGAAATGAAATAGTTTTTATTACCGTGATTTCAGGTTCATCGATCTCTGCATTTAGCCAGGCTGTGTTCGAGGATTTGAAAACAAGGAGTATGAACTTACACATTCTTCCTGTAAAGAATACTCTGTATTCTAGCGGTTGAGAGAGCGAAACAAAGAATAACGCAGCAAGTGATTATAACGGCGGCTATGTGTGGATGTAAGCTTGTCACGTTATTTCTAAGCTCGCGGTCAAATTAATTTTGGGTAACGACGTGATCTTTGCCATGAGGGTATAATTGATTAATGAAGGCGCACAATTGACACTTTATGCACCAAAGATCTCCATTGTCGTGCCCTTTGCACAGCCGCTAAACGCGGAGAATGTTAACAGAGAAAGAGGATGTGCTTAGCTCCGGAAAGGTTTTGTTGAATACATCAGTATTGAAAATAGCACTCGTATAGTGAGGGTACTGCCACAGGTGATTAAACCAGACGAGAGGAATTATGAAGTAATGATGATGTCAGACGAAGGTATAGCTGATAGCCACGCCATCCAATCCTACTGAAGGTTTTGCGAAGCCAGGCACAATACTATAATGTGGAAAGAGCCAACGCACACTCAGGTAGACGAGGATTGTAATCTGTCGATGACCGCGCAGATAAGGAAGCGACTATTTAAACGACAGAAAGAAGGAACACCTGTTCTCTATTCTTATGAAACATAGAGAGATATTTTTGGAAAGAACGGGACTATGCAAACGATTTCAATATTCATTCGAAATATACAATATTGAGCCATTCAGTCACAGAAATTGCATGATTCCAAGATTTAAAGGAGGCAGTAAACGCAAAAATACAAAATGTTGTCTAATGGGACAATAGAGCTATCAAACACGCGCTTTGTAAACCCTGTATTTATCGTCAGGAAGCGAGAGAATTCCGTGAGGCTAAAATTAGGATTCCAGGATTACGCCTGACCCTTTCAGAACACAAAATACAGAACCGATCCTGGCAGGCATCGTTAGGCCGAAATGGTTGACGTTCCTTGACCTGACAAATTCTTATTTACAAATTGAATTACAGCACGTACACTGGCTTCCATCACCAGAGGAGATTATATATTTTAGGAGGTGTCCATTTGGCGTCTGTACCTCAGGTAGTGCTTTTTTACGCGCAATGCACGAAATTCTCGGCAAACAAACTGAAGATTACGTTTCATACTACATGATGATCTATTAACACACGATTTAGAAATAGGAGCACATCTAGCACATATAGACAACGTGCTTGGCAAACTGTAAGCATCTGTCTTAATCTGAAAAAAACTGCGATACTTTTCCAACCTCTGTAAAATTCCTAGGATACGTCATCTCAGGAGAAACTATAGCTCTAGTCTCTGAACGCGTAGACGCTATTTTAAAAATTCCACGTGCAAGAAATCCCAAGTGTATAAAAAATATCCCGGGATACTGGGGTACCAAAACTGGTTTTTGAATAATTATTCCAAGAAAACTCCGCCGCCTCTGGCATTGCTTGCAAAAGACGTAAAATAAAATTGGACGAATGAACAGGAAACTGCATTATAACCTCTCTGAGCACTATTCAATACTGTTGACATACCCAAGGGCTGACTTGCCATACTTCGTATATACGACGCATCACTAGTGTCGTTTGGTTGCATACTGTACCAGGTGCATGAAGATGGGGAACAAAGAATAATAACAACCGTGTTAAGGGCGATATCACGAACCGATATTAGCTTGCTTTGCAAAAATTCAAATATTTCGTGTAAACAAACAAGTAATAATATATTCTGAGCATATCAGTGTATGTTTTATACGAAATTGTAAAATGGCCAGCAGTAAAATCTCGAGGTACATTCAAGAGATTATCTCTTTTAACCCAGAAATCAGGCACATCCCAGGGAAACTAAACTTGTTTAACAATAAGTTATCAAGAATCAAGAATGGAGGAAATTTTCCTGAGAATTTAAGTAGCACACATAGGGAAGTTGTATATTGAAGTTAGATTTAAGATTAAGTAAGAAATTAACTGCGGAAATCAAGAAATTGCCGGAGCAGCAGCAGGATTAAGGGGATTAAGATTAAGGGGAATAATGTAAGCGGCACCAGCCATCGATGGTAACAGTATGGAAAAATATGGACTATTTGAGGGAACCTTATATAAGTTACAGGGCAAGGAGAGACATGCGTGTTGCCTGGAGTACTAGAAGAGTTAGTGATTCGAACATATCACCGTGCTTTGATTCATGCAGGCGTAGAGAAAACGAACCAAGTTATAGGAAAACATTTACACACCCCCAAGTTCGTACGAAAGGTGAAAGCTTGCGTGTCCACTTGTGATCTTTGTCAGAGGGCGAAGCCGCTAAATTGCCGCTTCGACAGGACGCTGGAAGCTATACTCAGGAATGAACTAGGAGAGCTGGTGGCAGCAAATATATACAATCCGTTGCTGGCCAGAACAGGTATGAAGTATATTGTTGTGTTAAATAATGTAATGTCAAAATTTGACAAATGATATCCACTACACAAAACTGAATGGTCACGTGTGCGAAAGTAAGATAGCCGACGATTACATACAAGCATAGTAAAATGAAGTCAGTTCTAGTTGATACCGCTACAGTTCACCGAGGTAGGAAAGTTGTGGAGAAACTGCGTGATGCTCATATAAAAATAATGTATATAACACTAGCTATTATCAACCTCAATCTAACCTACGAGAAGGCCTGATGAGGTATTTTAACCTTTATCTACCGATATTAGTGAATCCGCAACACACGAAATGGTCCGAATATTCCTCCTATATAGAGTTTGTGTTCAATTACAGTATTAACACAAATACAAGGGAGGTTTCGCTGACATTACAACTTGGCCAGAAACACTAGGAGATTGTTAGAGGCCTGCCGATGCCAATTCCAATTATATCAGAGTCCGACGAATTAAACGCGAGGTTGAAGCAAAGCGCCAAGAAACGAAGCCGTAGGAGGACATTCTCGCATAACAGGATCCCAAACATAGGCGACAAAGTGCTAGCTAAATATTCGAAAAGTTTTCGCTGAAGAATAACCTATATTGGGGAACGTACCTCGCGTGGGAAGGACCTATTAGAGTCACGGAACAGAGTGGGGACCGTATCTAACAAATTCAGATTTGAAAACTGGTAAAATCATATGCAGATGTAATATTGTGGCATGTGGTGTGGTAATACATTTGTTATATTTGTGGTTGGCATCATTATATGTGACTGCTTAAGTTGGTAACACTGACCAGAATGATGTAATGGGAGTGGGGAAAACCGGTTCTCAGTAGTAGCGTCTAACGCTAAGTAAGAGTCTCTTGGAATGCAGTGAACAGTGAAAATGGCAGGGTGGGACGCTCCGTCGAACGGAAGGTTACATGTAACTTTATTGAATTTAAATACACTGTGTACATCCAAATTGATTCCATGTAAATTATTAACGTAGCTTGATCCCTCTATCCTTCCACACCAGGGTCTAGATATATTTTTAGAAATTTTCAGGTATTAGGGAACTTAGTTGACCTCGCCCCTGTCGGACCTCGTGTAGCTTGTGATATATTTGTAAACCGGTACCTCGCTCTACCCCCCGTGAGTTAAAGAAAATGTAGAGGTTACGACAAATTGGCGTGATTCGCCGGGTATTTTGACATTTTGAAGTGCAAAACTTTCTTTTTCTCTTAGCCGGAAATGTAATTTGCGTGATTTGGTCCTCCACGTGTTCGTTGGAACATGTAACTCCTTAATTTTGGCTTAATGGTAAGGGTTTCTATTTGATAACTTGTGGTTTTGTGTTCTAAATTCATCGAAAAGTATTTTCTTAAAAGTCCCTTCCTTGTATCTTTATTTTGAGCTCACTTTAGAATTTTTACATTGTCTTGTTGCCGGAATGTCGTTAATTTTTGGCTTCATTCTTCCCCTTACCATTGTTTAAATTCTGTTTCTATGAAAAAATGTTTGCATTGTTCTTTCTAAATTTCTTGTTTTTTGTGAATTCTGGAAACTGCCGTGGTATTTTAAACTTTAATAATGTGGTTGCCACGTGTTAGGTAGTGTTGCGTAATCTTTGTGTGGTTTTTGGCTTTTCAGCAACAATTCTAGAATGTAAAGCAAATTTTTTTTAAAGTTCACGTGTTTTGTGTCTCAAGTTGCGTGTGGGTATAAAAAAAATCTGATGTGTTACACTCACATGACTTTCTCTACTCTTGTACAATCTATTTTTAGAAACGCTTATTCTCCATATGCTTCATGTTAATCGAGATATCGAGATGTCAATCTTATTGGTAATTTTCTTGTAGATGCAAGGGGAACAAGGTAGCTTTTAAGCGATAGTCAAATATTTTATCGCTGGTTGCTATGTGGCGCATTCCATTCTCTTTGCATGTCCAGGACATAAAAAACTCTGATGTGTTACACTCACATGACTTTCTCTACTCTTGTACAAACTACTTTTACAAACGCTTATTCTCCAAATGCTTCATGTTAATCGAGATATCGAGATGTCAATATTATTGCTAATTTTCTTGTAGATGCAAGAGGAATATTGTAGGTTTTAAGCGATAGTCAAATATTTAAGCGCTGGTTGCTATGTGGCGCATTCCATTCTCTTTGCATGTCCAAGACATAAAAAAATCTGATGTGTTACACTCACATGACTTTCTCTACTCTTCTACAATCTAATTTTACAAACGCCTATTCTCCATATGCTTCATGTTAATCGAGATGTTAATCTTATTGCTAATTTTCTTGTAGATGCAAGAAAAATATGGTAGGTTTTAAGTGATAGTCAAATATTTTAACGCTGGTTGCTATGTGGCGCATTCCATTCTCTTTGCATGTCCAGGACATAAAAAAATGAATAACGTATTTGAGAAAAAGTATAAGTATTGGAAAATTTAAGGAAATAACAAGCAATATCTCGAAAACGGTTCACTCAACAAAAGAAATGTATATGACATAAGTTGTGTACTTTAACGCGATCTACATTTTTTGTGTAGTAAAATTTTGTCTATCTCTTATGGTTTACCAGTTATGCAAAAGTCGTTCACAATGAAGAATACTTTTGGAGACATTCCCAGAAAATTCGAGATATATATTTCATTTCTCATGACATTATCTTAAACATATGATATTTTCATCAAAATCGTTAGAGCCATTTTTGAGAAAGTTAAAATTTTCGAAAAATCTTCCATGTAAAGGGTAGTCTGGGGTGGGGGGATTTTCTTGAAAACCTTCGTGTCGCATCTCTGGAAGATACTGAACCTAAATACCAAGTTTGGTGCTTATCCGACTGTTCGTTTTTGAGTTATGCTGTTCACAGACACACACACAGACACACACACACACACACACACACACACACAGACACACACACACAGACACACACGGACATGTTTCTAAAAATGCTTTTTTTGGATTCAGGGGTCTCAAAACATGTATTTCCGGTGAAATCTCGGTATCGAATTTTTGGGTGGAATGCAATACTTCCCCTACTTACTATACGTAGTAGAGAAAGTAAAAATGAATAACGAATTTGAGAAAAAGTATAAGTATTGGAAAATTTAAGGAAATAACAAGCAATATCTCGAAAACGGTTCACTCAACAAAAGAAATGTATATGATATAAGTTGTGTATTATAACGCGATCTACATTTTTTGTGTAGTAAAATTTTGTCTATCTCTTATGGTTTACCAGTTATGCAAAAGTCGTTCACAATGAAGAATACTTTTGGAGACATTCCCAGAAATTTCGAGATATACATTTCATTTCTCATGACATTATCTTAAGCATATGATATTTTAAGCAAAATCGTTAGAGCCATTTTTGAGAAAATTAAAATTTTCGAAAAATGTTCCATGTAAAGGGTAGTCTGGGGTGGGGGAATTTTCATGAAAATCTTCGTGTCGCATCCCTGGAAGATGCTGAACGTAAATACCAAGTTTGGTGTTTATCCGACTGTTAGTTTTTGAGTTATGCTGTTCACAGACACACAGATACACAGACACACACACACACACACACAGACACACACACGGACATGTTTCGAAAAATGCTTTTTTTTGGATTCAGGAGGTCTCAAAACATGTATTTCCGGTGAAATCTCGATATCGAATTTTTGGGTGGAATGCAATACTTCCCCTACTTACTATACGTAGTAGAGAAAGTAAAAAGAAAGAAAGGAAAAAAAACTGTAATGAGGTGCATCTATTTAAAAAAAATGCATATTTTGCATCGTACTCGTACGTTCGCCGTGAACGCTTAGTAGTAGTACTACTAATAATTTTGCTTCACCGTTGCCATGTTTGGTTTTATCTAGTTGCGCAATTATTTTTTTGAAAGTATTTCAAATCATTAATTTGAGTGAAAGTTTCAGCTACCACTAGCTGTGCCAGTATCTTCACCTATATAGGTTTAACGAGCATTCAATATGGACCAGCAGGATTTATCCACCCCCATTGGATGTCGATGGTGCAGCTATATGTGTGTTACCAGAATTTAGAAAGTTGCACTGAAATTTTGTGTTAAAAGAAAGAAAAGAAAAAGAAAAACAACCTGTAAGTATGTGAATATTGTGTGTGCCAAAGTGTGGTCTGTATATTTCGAATAATTGAAAAGGTTCACAATGCAGACAGGTATGCTAAATTTTTATTTTGCTTCACTGACGAATGCTTAATTAGGCTTTGGTTTTCAGGAATAAAGTATGCTATGTATGTCTCTGCTAAATTGAAGATTTTGTCGACATTTTGTGTAATGAAAATTCTGGATTTTGTTTTGGGCATCAGATTATTATTTAGTTTGTTATTATATGCTGCACTGTATTTGTTTGATGTACTGTGTTTAATTACCTTTGACTTTCAGGAATGATATGTGAAAGTGTTAATTTCGTAATTATGTGCTTTGTTCTGTTGCATTCTTTTGGTTTGACTTTGTGTCTCATTATGATGCTGTAATCTTTCTTTGTAGAAATTGTTGCATGAATTTTGTGTGTTTGTGAGGTTAAGTGAGTAGTATATAGAAGATTTGCCTCGGTGTGAGTGCCAAAGAGTAACCCCGATGGTGGTTGTGAGATGTGACGAGTTAATGTCAGCTTCGATGGGATAGCTACAATGCACCCTTGAAGTTTGCATGTTTGAGTTTTCAGAAGGGCTAACACGTACCTGGAAATTCGTGGTGATAAGTCGAGAGATGTTTTGCTTATTGGTGTTGCTGAAACGTGCCCAGTATAGCGTGTGTGATGTGTTCACAAAAGAGAGTAAATGCAATGAGAATATTTTTGGGGTTTATGCAACAAGTGTTAGTACCATCTTATACAACAAGTTTTAAACCATCTATTTTCCAGTTTAATCTTGATTCGGTAGATGTGGATGCAACAATGTAATGCTATGTTATTTGTGTCATTCCTGAGATGTTAATGTGATTTGTTCAGTTTACGCCTATGTCAGGTATCTTTGATTTTGCAGCTAGTTGAATGAGACATGTCAGGGAAGATATTTATTTTCTCAGTAATTACTGTGTATGTCAATGATAGGAATGATGATAGTGATCATAACGAGGAGGATAATGATAGTAACGAGAATGAGAATTTGTGTTATTGCAAGTAAAGCATGAGTATTTGTAGTTGAAAGCATGTAATGATGTGCAGATTTTGACGCATGTAGTAATGTTTACATTAGCTTTGGGAGTTATTCAAGTGAGTGTTACGTATTATTTGAGCCATAGTCAGTATGAACGATCTTGTTTCATATGTATGTATGTATGTATGTATGTATGTATGTATGTATGTATGTATGTATGTATGTATGTATGTATGTATGTATGATAAGTTAACTTATTCATTTTGTTAGTTGTACCAGCTGGTCAGATTTAATATTGGGATCCCAAATGTTTTGCTATATTTGTGTTGTGTTATTATGTTTAGACAATGGATATAATTGACATAATATGCATGTATTCTGGCCCTTTCATGTCTCCTTACTTTGATTCTTAAGCAGTTATTAAATTTTGGCTTGTAACCCTTTGAAAAATTCGGTTTTTATGTCAATGTGTAGTCATTTTTTTTCTCTTCTCAGTACCAAAATTGAATGTTTGTAAACTTTTGCCAAATTTGTGGTATTTTCTTTTCATATTATTTTAAATGACATACTATTTTCATCTTTTATGCATGCTGGTCTTTTGGGAGCACAAGTTATACCTGTTTGTTATTCAAGTTATAGTGATTTTGCTGGTTCGGGTGCTTGAGTGTCCAGAGGAGTGACCCCGCTGTACAGAGACATGCCAAAGGCTGCATATATATACACCATGGAGAGCTGCTGCCAGTTAACTACACTGCATGTGGCAAAAGGAGCCACTGTTCGGGGGGCAATCCAAGTCAGCGATTGCTCCCCACATCATCAGCAACTTGCATCAACAGTAAAAACTCTGCGGCTGAAATTACGTCGTTGTGAGTGATGTGATAATTCCACCCATAAACAGATACGTCGAGACATGGTGCAGTGTAGTGCGTGTGTAACAGTGGCAGCAAGGTATAATCTGCGTGTGCGGGGTTCACTTAATCGGACAAGACATCTTAATAAATATCGTCGGTGGCACTCGATATTCCATTATGTTTGTATTAGCTTCACATACATGTTTCAATCTTTGACTTCTTCTTTGAGAGATATTTCTGCTCCATCTCACCTTTGTAAATATCCAGATATTGTTTGTAAAGTATGTCATTTTCTTTTCTGTAATTCTGTGTAAAAAACAAAAATCCTTCTTGCTTCGACGGGGACGTCGATTTGGGTAGCCAGGAGGAGATGTGGCTTGTGGTGTGGTAACACATTTGTTATATTTGTGGTTGGCATCATTATATGTGACTGTTTAAGTTGGTAGCACAGACCGGAATGATGTAATGGGAGTGGGGAAAACCGGTTCTCAGTAGTAGCGTCTCACAATGCCTAATTACGAACATTCTGCAATGGCTTCGCCCCCCCCCCCCACACACACACACACACACACGGTAATCTGTTTGAGAATGAGTTCTTCTTTGCATTTCTCGGATTACGTTTTAACTGTTGGTGACTGTGTATTATTCCCGAGCGACTCCCTCGCATAGCACGCCCATATTCCAAAAGGAGGTTCGTACGACCGTCCGGCACATTTCTTTGATCCTCGGGTCCACTCCAGCCGCAGGCTCAAGGGCGGCGGCGTAATCTTGAGGAAACATAGTCCATGTTCTCAATTCAATACCTTCAACTCATTTTCTCAGATTGCATTGCTTAGATTAATTAATTACTTGCTTCAAGTAAATTGCTAAGCTGCCCTAGACACAAGTCTGCCATGGATTTTATAGTATTCGGGTTGTATCTACCTTGTTAATTTGATTGTTGATATATGATTGCATATTGGCGCGCCAGTATTACTCGAGGAACGTGGCATGGAAGTGGCAGCATTAAGCTTGTCCTTTCACTGTTAAGCGAGGGGCCTGACAAGCTGCTCCTTATCAAAACACCCTATATGTATCGGAATGCTCCTTAACACAAACTATTGCTCTAGATCATTCAAGAACTGCTTCGGATTGTCAGAAGCGCTATCGAATCTGGGTATTGGCAGTTCATTTAGGAATTGCACGGGCATAGGCGCTTGAGAATGAGAATCAGGCGCATTGACACTTTCACAGTTAACACTTATCCTTGGCGAAATCGAGGGAGGGAGCAGACTGTCGCTCGAACTTTTCCCATCATTACTGCTAGGTGCCGGAAATGACGAAAGTGCGGATGTGGTGTTCGGTCGGAGCCTATGTGGGCTCTTCCTATTGCCTCTCGCATTTTCTCGCTCCCTGGACTTCTCTTCTAGTGCACTAATGGTTTCTTTCTGCACGGCGACAAACTGTGGTATTCCATCCTTAATCTGTGCTATCTTACTTAATTGCAAAGTCTCCGGCGCCTCAAACGGTTTTGATTTGGCAAAGCTCATCGTTCACTCCTATTTCGAAGGTATGCTGGCGGCATTCTAATACAGCACAGGTGGTCTTAGTCTCATCTTGAATCTGTCCTCTTAATCTAAGGAAGGACTGTCTATCTACTTCACTGTGTTGTCTTAGGCTATCTGTTTCTAAGGTTAGCTGCTGTCTTACTTGTTATATTTGTGGAGTGGGTCGCTGCCAAACTCATTTCTAATAGCGGCTACGTCCTCCTGCAGACTACTTTGTTTTGACATAATCTCAGAAATTACGTTCTACAATTGTGCTTCTAAACTATAACTAATATGTTGCTGCTGCGCCACCAATTGGCACTACAATGCCTCTCCTTGACTCAAGAGTTGTGCAGCAGTTGTTGGGAGAATTGTTCAGTCAGTTGGTATTGCAACGAGCCTAAATGCGTCATCTGCTCTACTAAATTGTCCATATTGGTGGCATCAACATTTTCTGCACTGCAATACTATTTTCCTGCATGACAATACTCTCAGTTACAATATTTCTCCATGAATTTCCTTTAGTCTGGTTGTCATAATTTTCTAGTATTTCCACCAGTCCTTGGTTGTTTTCTTCACTATCTTAGATACTCTCCCCCTCTGATGAATTACGACTGATGCTGAAGACTCTATTTATCCACATTACCTTATTACTGCTCAACAGCATTTATCCCTTGAAGCAATACAATAGCAAGATTTCCTTCACAACGTAGTGCTGTCCACCTCTGATTAATTTGAGTACAATCTCAGCAAAAGTTGAGTACACAATAAATTTACATGGCAAATTACAATATGAGGAGCGTCATTCCAAACCCCATTATGTCCATCCTTGGACAAAATTGAGTTTGACATCATTTTGCACTGTTTCTAAAGTTATCTTTCGATTTGTTAAACCTAAATCGGTTCAAATCTGTAAATTAACCTTGAAATGTGGTGGTCGTTTCATATCCCATTATGTCCAGATTACTGGCCGGTGCCAACCCAGTTTTGTCCTCCTTTATCAACGTTTGCATGCTCCGGGATTTCATTGTTTTGTGTTGCTTATACTGGTACATAATTATTGCTGGGTTATCAGCGTGACGCATTATCAGTGACTAATAGTATTGGTTTGCTCAAAGATTGATGAAGATGTTTTGGTTGGAGGTAATTCAAAGGATAGTCGAAGGAGACAGAAGCAAAGGATAACAAGGCGATAGCTTCAATCTGAGGAAAGGTAAGTTCTGTAAATTTATATATTATTCTAATAATCTACATAATATCCTGAAGTATTTTATAATAGCATTATGTTTGGAGGCGCATTTTACTGAAAGCTATGAAAACATACTTATAGTCTTATATCTTCCCCAGTTTATGTTAACAGATTTTTTTCTTCTTTTCGCTAGAAATCGCGATAAAGATCCAGACCTGAGAGAGTTTGTACCGCCATGTGAGCATAAGGAAAGCAGATTCCATTGTTGCAGCATTCCCGCTCATTTTCTTTCCAAGACCAAGGATAAAGTATTCGCTTGCAAAAGCAAATGCGAGCAAGACCGTCGCCTTTCTTTAATTATTCCGGTTTCGTCACCAAAAAGGCGCAGGCCAAGGAGGGAAGAAAAAAAACAACAGCAACTTCTATGGCTGTGAAGTATCAGGTTAGTGTAATGCAATACTAATAAATGTAAACTTATGAGTGCTTTTGAAAGCAGATACATCGGTCTATTCATAGAATAGCACAACGTCCTCTTGAAAACTGTGTAATTTCACAATGAAGATATAGTATTATTATTATTATTATTATTATTATTATTATTATTATTGCAGATTCCAGTAAATGGTAGAATAGAATCAATATGTTCAAAGTTCTCTGGAAAACTCTTCGGATGTGGACAGTGTCGATTAAATACAATTACTAAATCCATTAAATCAGGAGAAGGATGCAAAGAGCGTAGATGCGGCGACCAAAAAAGGACCAATACAGAGCCATAAGAGTAAAGGGCATCAGTTTCATTTCCATCTAAAAGCCAATGAAAGCCATTATAATAGAAGAAAGAACCAATGGCTTTATCTTCCCTCAGAACTCAGTATCAATAGGTTGTTTAAATTGTATAATGCAAATGTGCCACAAGTACTTCAAGTGGGAAAATGGTTTTTCAAGAAAAATTTTAGAACGAAATTCAATCTAGGTTTCGATACTCCCGCAACTGATACTTGCAGCTACTGCCTACGGATGAAACATAAATGGAACACATGAATGGGAAGGAGAAATACATGGTTCTAGCCGAGATCGGTGCCCACAAACTGCAAGCAAAAGCATTTCACAAAATGATGAAGGAACAACCCCCTTTCTGCTTTGATTTGCAGCAAGTGCAACCTATTCCGAATTTGTCCATCGATGAAGCCTACTATTCTCGTTATGAGAGTATTCTATGCTTTCCGTATCACAGACATAGCTAATACTAACTCCCAGTTGGACAGAGAATGAGGCTGGAAGAAGTTCTCTTGAAGTATCAGCAGCTCATTGCGATTCCCTTGCAAAACCTGAATTCAATCAAGATGTGCAGCATTTGAGGTTTTTGGCATATTGTTGTGGAAGTCAAAACAAGAATATGCATGTTGTATACGTCCTTGCTTGTTACCTCCGCAGTAAAGCTCCTAATCATTTGAAAACTGCTACTCTCGTCTTCCCAGTAAGAAGAAGTAAGTAAGTCGTTGAAAAAAATTCTAAGAAAGCGTTCAGAGATTTTGACACCAAGTGATTACCATAAAATTTACGAGAAAATAGGTTCACTTCATGTTCTTGGAAAGGCTTGGGTTATAAAAAATGTCAAATCTTCGAGTGGACATTTTAAGAAGTGTGATGGGATCAGCGAGATGAAACGCATAATCCTTCAGAAAACTACGAAGGATGGAAAATGCTCAGTACATTATAAGATGGAGCCATCCAGTAGTATTGATGAACTTTCCAAACAGTTTTCTCCAGTGTTGAAACGAGGCAAGGTGGTACAGACGATTGTAGAAGCTACAGCTGTACCTACCACCAGATTCAGGATCACCCAACAAAAGAAAAATGATGTAGAAAAATTACTAAGAAGGACATTTGGAAATGACTGGAGAAATGACAAAGTTTTGAAGTTCTTTGAAAACATCTTGAATTCTACATCCTTCCTGCAACAGAACATCACTGACCAGAATAGCGGACTGTGTGAATGTTTAGAAGAAGAATGTGGAATGCATAGATTGTAAAAGATGTTCGAATGTATTATGTGAGTTTCTATAATCGATAATGGAATAATTGTTGTTTTCAATTAATTTCAGAATTTTTATTATCTCATAGTGTTTTTCTATGTTTAATTCACATCATATGTAGTTTCAAAATTCTCATAATTCTATGAGGTACTTTCTTTGTTAAATGCATACCATATTATATCAAGATTTTCTCAATGTACTTATGTTAAGAATACACAAAAATAAATCAATCATATTCTACAACAGCAAACTTTCCATGTGTTTTTTTCAAACTATGTTATGTCTACAATGCCTCCCCATTTTCATGAAATGCATTTGAAAAGTGATTTCAATTCTTAGGCCTTATAAATAAAAACGTTTAGTAATATTTATCACTTTTTTCAAAATTTCAGTAGGACTTATAGTTCAGGAGTATTGCGTTTTTTGGATTTCCTGTAAAATGTTGCTTTTTGGACATAATGGAGTTTGAAACGATGCTCCTCTGTGACTCACACAGTGAGTCTTCTGATGCGACGAAGTGACCCATTGGGTTATCCGGAATTTGCTGCACTTTACTATCACAAAACGAATGGAAGCTGTTGCTTGTAGATCGGGAACAAGAATGCAGTGGAGTACTGTACTGCAGTCGTGGTTCGTCCGGCCGTCGCGGAAGTGGTGTCCTGAGGTCGTGGCAGTCCCATTGATAGCGCTGTCTTCTGTTGCTCCAGGATCTTCCGTGGAATTGACTCGTCGCCCTAGGTCTACCTCTTGTACTCCTTTCTCTTTTGATTCTGGGTGCCACATGACTTCGTTTTCTTTGTTTTCTAAGGATTTTTCGAACCCTACGTTAGGGAGCCATTTGCGACGGGTCTATACGAGCTAGGCGTGCACGAATGGAGGAAAGCTGATCGGACCTTCTGTTCTTCTTGCGTCGGCCGGCTGCCTTAAGTTATGAGAACTCCTATGAGTCTCAGGGAGTGGGATAATCCTCAAGTACGTAATAATATAATACAAGTTCACTTCCCCAAGATAAATTTCTAATTTGGTTGTCACGCCTTCATGTTCGCGCTCTCCACTGCCTCACAATTCCTAATTACAACCATTCCGTGATGGCTTCCCACACAGCGGAAGTCCGTTTGAAACTGAGTCCTTTTTTGTCCACCTCGGGCTTCTTTTAACTGGTGGCTGTGTTCTGCCCCAAGCAACTCTCTCGCGTTGCACGCCCACATTCCAAAGGGAGGGTCGTGCGACATCCCGGCACATTCCTTTCACCTACGGGTACTCCCAGCTGCAAGCTCCAGGCCGGCGGCGTAATCTTGAGAAAACACAGCCTATGTAATTCAATGTATTCAACTCATTTTCTCAGTTCACATTTCTTAGATTAATTGATCTGCTCGCTTACACCATGAATACAGGAGCGGCCTCAACCTGAAGGCTAAGCTGGAACAATTGCTCTTTCAAAAGACACGTCATGCAAAGACCTCATTTATCATCATAATTATGACTTCTGACACGCTTTAAGCTCGTGCCAAATATGCTGCCTCTAACTGTTTTGGCATTTCCGGACGATATTGTCATAATCATCGGGAAAGATAAGGTAGCTGCTCTCGGGTTAGCACATCTTGCAATTCAATTTGAGGAGATAGAATTACAGGTCAACCCAACGAAATGCATAGGACTATGCATCCGAAATGGAAATATAATAGATACAGCTTTAAAGTAAATTAGACCTGCAACATTGAAACCATCGGGCCAGGAGATTCAATAAAATGCTTGGGTGTGACCTTTACTGCTGTGCTGGAGTTTAATAAGAATGACGTAATGATAAAGCTTCACAAAATATTAGAATTGTTAGTGTCATCTCCTTTACTAAAATCCGAACAAACATTTCCGTTTTTCTTCTGTTTCTACATCAGTAATTTACTACTGATCTGGCTAAAATACCAAATAAATTTCTCAAGGACTGTGAGAAAAGTTTCTTAAAAGAAATCTTAGAGTTACCAATGGATATACCAGATCACATGCTATATTCCTATATGAATTGTAAAGAACTTGGACTCTTCAAAGCAGAAGGGAAAGCGTAGGTATCTGAACATAAACTAATGTGGAACCTTAATTCAGTCCTCCAGTCCACAATTTCAAGCTACTGGAGCCCTTATTGCTGAAATGGATAAATCCTTGAAGCTTCTAAATTTAGGAGAACACGATTCAACGAAGAATCCTCGTACTGGAGTGTACAAGTAGTGCTTGACGTATAAGGAAGAAATGGAGAGAGAGAGAGAGAGAGAGAGAGAGAGAAAGAGGTGGATGCCTGGACTAAACCTCCTCAGAAAGGACTCGGCGTTGAACTATTTAAGGAATACAAGCCTTTGAACTCATGGGTTTGACACAGTGATGGCCTAACATTAAGTGAATGGTGTGATTGTATAAAAATGACAGCCAACGTATTCTCCGTGCGTTCCATACCGGGTAGATCTCAAGAAATCCTCTATCGGCGATGCCACTGAAAGATTGAAACACTTGCGCACGTCTTCGGAACCTCCCCTAAAGGAGAAGTAATATACAACTCTTGCCATCACAGAATTCGCTCTATGATTACCGACGAACTATGATCGAATAACTATAAAGTACTTGAATAGGCCCACTCTCTGGGAACTAACTGTAGCACAAGGCGAATTGACATGATTGTAATTGCAGAAGACATCAAAATAGGATAAATCATCGATCCTACCGTTAGGTTTGCAAACCTTAAAGGGCAACCAGAGCAAGTCGACAAAGAGAAAAGGTATATCTATACACCCATAAATGCATATTTTAAGGCAAAATATGCTCTCGGTAACATCGAGGTAATCGGCCTGGTGGTCGGAGCTTGGGACAACATACCTGCGCATTTTTTTTAACATCTGGAAAAAATTTGAATTCAAGAAGAACAAAATAAAATAAATTGTTATATCTGCAATAAGATGTTCAATTCCCCTTCTTCAAAACCATTTACGTGCAAATCATGTTTAGCATTTTTACGGTTTATATTCCATTGCTGTTAATTATTTACTGTGTGTTATTTTCTATTATCAGGTAATGCGCTTTTAGTTTTCCTTTTGTCTATCATATTAAATAAAAAAATCCGATCTGTTGCACTCACATGACTTTCCCTACTCTTGTGGTAACAATTTTTACAAATGCTTATTCTCCATCTGCTTCATGTTAATAGAGATAAACATTTGCAGAATCTTATTGCTAACTTCCCTGTAGATACAAGGGGGGTATGATAGGCTTTAAGCGATAGTCAAAACTTTTAAGAGCTGGTTGCTATGTGGAGCATTCCATTCCCTTTGCACGCCAGGACATAAGAAAATCCCAATTGAGAAAATGTATAAGTATTGGAAAGTTAAAACGAACATCAAGCAATATCTCAGAAATGGTTCATTCGACAAAAACAACGTGTGACCTGAATTGTGTGTTTTAAGGCTATATTTTTGTGTGGTAAAACTTTGTCTATCTCTTATGGTTTAACAGTTATGCAAAAGTCATTCAGAATGAAGAGGGCTCATTTACAGAAAATTCAAAATATACATTTCATTTGCCATAAAATATCCTAAACATATGGATATTTTAAGCAAAATCTTTAGACCCATTTTTGAGAAAATCAAAATTTTCGAAAAATGTTCCATGTAAAGGGTAGTCTGAGGGGGGGGGATTTCTTGAAAAACCTTAGTGTCGCATCCTTGGAAGATACTAAACTCAAATATCAAGTTTGGAATTTATCCGACTTTTCGTTTTTGATGCTGTTCACAGGCACGGAGACACACTCATGGACAGGTTTCCAAAAATGCTTTATTTGATTCAGGGCGCCTCAAAACATGTATTTATGTTGAAATCTCGGTATCGAATTTTGGGTAAAATGCAATACTTCCCCTACTTACTATATGTAGTAGAGAAAGTGAAAATGAACTGTCGATATTAAATTGTTATCTTTATAGCAGGTTTAAATTTTGTGAATGTTTTTGTGTAGAGAATTTATTTATAATTTGTATATTTTACTCTATCCATGATGGCAGCCCTTAAACAAGAGGAGTTGTTATTGCTATTGTTTAAATTTCAAAAAATAAATAAGTAATGTACAAATACTGTTTCCAAAGAACAGGTGTATGCGAAACTTTAGTAGGAACGATACTGCAGTAATGAAAAGCGGATTTTATTGAAGACAAGGCTTGTTTATGTCGCTCATGCGTAGTCTATTCTTTGGACTGCGCAATAGTCTGCTCTTTCAGCGCTCAAAAGGAAATGCGAGTCACTAGCAGTGCTTTCAGCTGAACGGGTAAGTCTTCATAGTAACGTATTCGTAGTTCGTACAACAGACCTTAAGTGATGTTTCATCACTATTTCACCTTTTTATTCACATTCAATACATCTGACGAAAACTTAACCTTCCTGCCCGTTTAATGCAATTAGGGGATATACCACGATCGATCATCTATTACGAAGCCACAATATATCTAAATTGATGCTTGTAATCATATTCTCAGTGATATAGTAAATAGAAAGCGCAAGATGGAATAACAACAAGAGTCTAATTTAGGCTCAATATAGGGGAAGCAATTTCCTCTGTGTGTATTCACACCTCAGTTGGAGCTATGCTTATCAGAAAACCTGTGTTCTGTTATTTACACTGTATTCAATCCTAGGTTGATCCGTGCCAAAACAAACCGACGTGACCAGTGCACCATGGTACAACACGGTAGCAGTGCGCACAGGAAAATAGGCCCACGCTAATAATCTAAATTTTAGGATGAATTTATGCTTAGATAGTACAATATTCTATACAAATACCTAAGAGTTTAATTATCGCTGATTTATACCGTTAAACAGAGCTACAAGTCCCAACGTGCAACTCATATGAGTGTCAGGAGGGTGTGCACAGAATATTGTTTACACCCAGAAACCGCCAGTTTTTGTTTAGTATCATGACGAACGGTGAATTTACTCCTGCGCCTTCTTTGACTTACTAAAGCATAAGCTGGGCAAACCATGGTGAGGAAACAATAGTATTGAATGTTTATTGTAACTTATGTGAGAAATATCCAACACTTCTCGTGAAAGAAGTGGTGAAATTGATTTCTGAGTTCACCGGTGTTTCGAGTAAAGAAAATTCTGAAACGGGAAAAGTGATTACTGATTACATGCGGAAAAAAAGAAAGCGTATTAAATACGCGATGCAAGAATGTGACAATTTTGTGAAGAATGCAGTTCGCGTAACATTGCACAATTTCTTTTTTAAAAATGAGCCGCTAACAGTTGCTAAAGCGTTGCTTCCAGAGAGGAATAAATTGTAAGTTATGGCTACCTGTAATTTTATTTTTCGTTAGTTTCTTTTAGAATTAACTATTTTATATGTACAAATGTTTATTTTGTTGTGACCATCAATCTTATCAATTTTAACCCTTAATATATGCAAGTCTCCGTTTAAGTTGTCGGAATAAGGGCTATGTTCTTTTTGCATCATGTTCCGCGTGTACTCGCCACATGGTCGTGAAAGTATGACAGTAATTCTGGCGCAAATGGCGGAAGGATACATTTTAACGGTGCACTGGTCACCTGTGTTGTGTTTTGGCGCGGATCAACTTAAGAGTGAATACAGTATAGCTGTTTATTGCATGGCTGTAGGACAATCTTGCCCATACCATACACTCCTCTCCTCATCCAAAAAGGACCGTATAAATAGCTATACTTGCTAAGTATCCCCCGTCCAAGGTAACGTTGGTAACAGTGTTTTGTTTGCATTGTATGTAATGATAGCTCAATATTGGCTGTTATTAATCAGTGATTACCTCCTAAAGACATCAGCGACCTGGCTCCGAGTCTCGCCTCTAACATGATTAATATTCTGAAGGCTGCCATTAGACAATATTACTGGAAACTTTATTCCCTGGCAAGGTTTTTATTACATTCTGCCATGAAGGAGAGAATTCCACGCGGCCAGTTAACCATGATGACTGCGATGCCCTCTGGCGACAAAACGAAACAAACTGAAGACCCGGCGGTTTTCCAACGTAATATACACACAAACGTACTAATCTTCCAGGAGTGTCCATCCACAGCTGGCCCATTATAGTATGTTTCGAAAACAAGTCAATATCTATAAACGCATAACATTACTTGCGTTGAATGATCCTTAATATTTAAGCTGTAATGGATGGAGTAGCTAATCAGGAAGGTTAGATCAACTGGACGGGAGCCGGAAGATCCGTGATTCAAATCCCGTCTATGACACTGAAGTTTTTCAGTCGTCTGATTTCATCTTTCCAATCTTGTCCTACACACGGCTTGTGGGGTAAAACAATTAATTTTAAGGATGCTTAACATTTAATGACACTGAATGCCCCAAAAAAGAACTCACCCTTACTGCAAGAATAATGCATTAGTTCCTGGCCTATACAACACGATTATAGAAGAAGAAATGTATATAAGAGTTTAATTAATTATAAAGGGCTATTCTAAAAAAGAGTTATTTCATCATCTTACGCTGACATTGAGGCAAACTAGGATAGATACACATATTTTCCAATTGCAGTGATTCAATCTAGTATACTAACCAACAACTGTGACAGAATGCTGATATTTATAAATTTTCAAAAGGCATATAGGTCATTCCATGTGGAATTGAATGGCAAAAACCTCGCAGTTTTGTTTCCTTTGTAATTTTTCCTATTAATAAGGGGTACTAAGGAAAGCACATTTATCAAATATTAGCACCTAAAACCCAACGATTGCCACGTTATTGAACGCTAAATGTATTGTATTAATTCCGTTTGTCGCATTTTAAGTGCGCATAGCTTCGGAACTCTTTATTCCAGAATATTGTACCAAATCTATTTTGTAGATAAAAGTCTGCATTTCATTACAGCATATACTAATTGTTGTTATAATATTCACAAAAAATCTATTTGCAGTTTTTATTTATTTTAAGCGTCTTGGGAATTTTATAAAATTAAAATATTAGACTGAGAATAATCCATAGTGTCATTAACAGAAGCCGGCAATGTTGGTAAAGTGTAATATTAGGGTGTTCATAGATATAACACAATGTGAATAAACGCAGCGATTTACATGGTTGATGTACGATAACCAAGCGCTCTGTTAATCTGTGAGAAAATACTAAAAACCGCACACTGCTTAGTAAGCGTTCTCATTGTTTAACCTTATACACAACAGCTTGCTTGACCTTCAGTTCAAAACAAACATGCGAGAGCGACCATGAGCACGTGTTTTACTACTTCAGTGCATAAAGTAATTTACTTATTTAATTACTTTAGTCGAAACCCTAGCAGTCAGAATTACAGCAAAATACATGTTTGTGTTTAATCTACAGAATCTTACCATATATAATACAATTATTTTTCTTAATCCGTTATCGCCTACACTTGAAAAAATAGAAAATTTCTTCAATTAAATAAAAATAAGAACATGTTCACTTATCGTATGAAATTAAAGTTTAGGCAATCAGAATAAAGTTCGATTTAAATGATTAGAGATAAGGTTTCAGCTTAAAGTTGAAAATTTTCGGAAGATACGATAAATTTGAACAATTTCAATTGAGAAACTATGATATTCTGAATTTTAAGGGTTTGCGAAAGCATTGTATCGGGCTTGTCTCCAAATACAAAAAGTTTTGTTTCGTTTTAAAAATGCAAGGTCGATTTTCTATCTATTTCGGACGATTTGAATACTCCATATCTGGACAGGAAGCTTTATCGTCACTCGTCTACAAACAGCGACAATACTTAGTAAACTCCTCCTTCTACATTTGTAACAACATATCTGAATAAGTTAAGTTAAACGCGGTGATGAATACGAGTACATATTTCGAGTCGTGGCATCGAAAATATAAGCGGGATCAGAGGCATATTTAAGGGGGATCCAAGAGGGTCTTGCATCCCCGAAATTTCTTCTTTCCTGATATAACAACAGTGATAATAATTTGATAAGGAAAGGCAATCGCAAACTTTTTAGCTAAAATCAGTCTCAGCGAGAAGTGTTTCGTCAGAAAAGGAAGCTTTATTTTTAAAAGCGAAATTTTCTTACGCGATCTGACATGGGAAGCTACAAAAGGTATGACTTCTTTGGTTGTCTGTGTTCTTCTCAAGATATTGGCCATTTTGTCAGTTTATACTGCTTCTGCAGAAATAACTTTTTCCACATTAAAACAATTAAATACATACTTGAGACGGGGCTTGCCTTGCTGTCAGTTCACCGTAATATTCTTGTGTCTGATAATGAATTTGTATATAAGTTTGCTAGTGCTCTTAGAAGATTTGATTTAGCATTAAGATCATATTTACATTTTCAAATGGTTTCTAAAATTTTAAATTGAAAATCTGTTAAGGCAATCCTATGGTGAAATTTCCAAAATCCATAATTCTTAACCAATGGTTTTGAAATTTTAACCACATGCTTGGAAGGTTATCTTGTAACTGAGAACAAAGTTTTATGCTGATAATGGAAATACTTTAGCAGATTAATTATATAAATTACATTGTTAGTTTATAAAATTACCTACACGTCAAATTATTTAAGTTGGTACAACATTTTTCCTAACATTAGCTAAAGAGATTGCTAAGACTCTCAAATCGACTTTTTCCCCATATTTGTATAACTATACAAGACAGAATTCGTTTCTCTTCTGTTCTACAGAAAAATCCCAAAACATTTCACTTATTTCACAATTTATACAATGTGAGAGCGATTCACATATTTTAAAAAAGGCTTCTTTAAGATCTTTGTTTATGTTCTGTATGCGTATCTTGCAAATTTCAGAAAGATTGGTGACAAATTGGATCACAAGAAACCTTTTATGTACTGAAAAATGTGGAAAATTTTGTTTCCTAGAAAATCAAGTTTAAAGATTCACATGTGTTTCTGAGCTTGATATGCGGTCACAACATGTCCATTAAGACCGTAAATCTCAAATACTACGGCATAATATGTTGTTATAGGCTCTAAGGTATTGGAAAATGCAAAAACAGAACAGTGTGAAAGTGTGAATTTTCAACCAACATCTCACCATAGGGTTGCCTTAACATTTGTAAACAGGTTTTTAAAATTCACCTTGTAGGAATCAGTATACACTGGAGATCCAAGAGGTACTTGTTTGAAATAATAACTCTTGACATTTCCGTGCATATTTATATCGTATTTTTGCTGTGCCTCATTTGCAAGTGTTCCAAATTTTCAATTTTATGCAGATTAATCACTTTTGGCCTCCTCCAAAATAAAGTTATATGTACGCATCTGAAATGGATAACTCCATCATACATCTCCACATCTTCCGTTTGAGTACAACGTTTGGATTATGTTGTCAAAGTATGAATGTTTTGCATTAGAAATAAAACCCAAAGGCGGTTTTAGAAATGTTTATGAATATACTAATAAGTGTGTAATATGTTGTACTTCAAGATCAAGCTTATATGAGCGTTTGAAAATTAAAATATTCACTGAAATAGTATAGAATAATACTGAACACACAACTGTGAAATAGCACACAGTCAAACACAAGTGACAAGAGTCGACGTGAGCCAACACAAATGCTGGAGTTTAGTGATGAACTCGAGGAAGAATCCGCTGGATGGAAATAATCTAAATCCAAACTTGCCATGTCTCGCTATCTTGCTCCTCTTCCCGTTGTATTACCTATTTATTTGCGCATTTTAAGCGTTCTCTTAGATTATATGTAGCTTATATAAAGCATCTGCACAATTCAATCCTTCAAATAGCGTCTAGTTTTAGTTTTCTCTTTCATACGAGAATGTTAGCAGGAGGGATGTTTTAATTTCAACGTCTTTTAAATGCGCAAGTTATATGGACGGTGAATGATTGCATGAAATCAATGCTATCCTAGTCTAGGGTCCATAGAGCTTAGAGTTACCCGATATTTGTGTTCTCAGTATAAGGAGAGAAACCTTGTTTAGGTAACTCATACCAACCGAAATTCGAATTCGGACCCTCCGGATTACAAGGTAAACACGCCATTCACACACCATGAAGTTGGGCTACAAAGGATTCATAGAATTAGATCGCGACCTTGATCTCGCTGTACCTTTGGAATATCATCCTGACACACTGAACCTTCTCACCCGGTTAGCATTATATTTTTGCTTTCTCTGATGCTTATTTAAGGCAGAGAAGGTGTAGCATTGCACATGTATTAAAAACATGTATAAGTGAGTTTGTGTATGAGTGTGGGTTGGTGGTAGGGTGGATGTATATGAGTATCGACTCTACAGTTTGCTTTATTGCTGACCCGCATTGTCCCAATCGCAGGCGGTAAATGACCACCCTGCTCTCTCTCTCTCTCTCAAACACACACACGGACCATTTTATGAAAATTGGGTGTTTTTATTTGTGGGACTTATGGATTCAATGGACCTCAACATCTACAGCTCTGGTGAAATCTGATATCGCATTGTTTAAGTATTGGAATACAATATTCTACCTATCATGGCTAAAAGTTAAAGAAAATAATAAAATGTAAGTAAAAACTATTTAAATGTCGATTCCTACTTAGTTCTTAGGTAAGTATATTATTAAGTATAATAGTAAATTATACTTAAATAACTCATTCAGTAAATCATATGCATAACATTTTCCATTCAGAATGTAAGACTGCATCCCAAGTTCAAATTGGCCGTAAAATATAACTGGATGGAATAAATAATTTTAAAATTAGCTAGACAAGTAATTTCAAAGAGAAAAACTGTGTTTATTTTGGCCACAAGTTTCTTATTGATGTATGCAGACAGCATGTCCCTCAGCAGAAGGAAGCACAATCTCGTCTGTGTTTTACACCCCTGAGTAATGGTCGCGATGATGGACACTAAGGCTTTACAGGTAGACTATACCCGCAGCTTCGGGACCTTAAATTGCTATCATTAAAAGTGTTTTATATATCCCTTGATGGCCATTTAATTTGCCTTTTGGAAACACGTCTGCATCCCTTTAGGCATTTGTCTCTGATCGCAGCGAACTGCTACACAGAATACCATTTTGCTCTTTGAGCAGCATTATATAGCGGTCGCACCGATGAACTGCATTAGCCTATCTTACGATCCTACTTTTTACTTTGTCTACTCCACCTGTAGTAAAGAGAGGAAGTACTACATTCCACCCAAAAATTCGATACCGAAATTTCACCAGAAATATACATTTTGAACTTACTGAATACCTTCCTCCCCAAAATTGCATTTTGATAAAAAAAAAAGGTCCGCGTGTGTGTATGTGTGTGCGCGTGTGATGTCTGTGAACAGCATTGCTCAGAAACAAAAAAAAATCAGTTAAATACCAAACTGCTATTCAAGTACAGCGTCTTCCAAAAATGCGACGTGGAAATTTTAAGGAAAATACCCCTCACCAAACTACCCTTTACATGGGAAGTTTTTTGCTATTTTTTATTTTCTCAAAAATTGTTCCAAGGCTTTTTGTTAAAATACCTGTGTTTAAAATATTTGTATGACAAATGAGATGTAATATCTTTAATTTTCTGGGAATAATTTGGGAATAATGTTCATTCTGAATGACTTTTATATACTTGGTAAACCGTAAGAGATAGACAAAACCTTACCAAACAAAAATGTAGATCTGATTAAAGCACACAATTTATATAAAATATATTTTTTATGGAATTAATCATTTTCGAGATATTCTTCGTTTATAATCTCTTCATCGATTAGGAGATATCTTCTGTTCCGGCCCCACGATTTTTCACCTTCTCATCGGTCTTCCAATATCTCTTTTCCCATATGGTTGATATTTGTATGTCAATTTGGGATATCGGTTTCGTCCATCCTCTGCAAATAGTTTCTCCATCCTTCTCTATATTGTTTATTTTGTCATTTAATGGACTAATACCTAATTTCCCTCTGATTTCTTCATTTTTTATTTTATTCATTATTGAACATCCTGTAATATTATTATATTCCATGGATACTTTTTGTTATTGGATTGAATTCTCAAATATTTATACTTTTCTTAACTGCAAATTGCTATTGTTTTTTTTTCTTTCTTCCCTTTTCGTGTTCATGCAAGGGGAACTGAATTTCAAAGCCATCATATAGCGACCGCTTTCGAAAATATTTGATTATCGCTTTAGCTTACTGTATCTTTCTTACACCTACAAAGAAAAGTGTAAAATTTGTGTAATGAAGGTTTATCTATATTAACAATAAGTATATACAAGAATAAGCTTTTGTAAGAATAGTTTGTAGAAGAGGTAATAGGGAAAGTTATAGGAATGCCACACATAAATTTTTTCTTGCATTAACACATTATAAAACTAAAGATTTTATTTCTCCCTGTTCATTTTATGTTACGCTAGGATTCGTATGCACAAAAAATCTCTGAAATGTACAAAGCCGTATTATAAATATGCAAAACCAAACCAGAAATCTGCAAAACTATACAACATTCAAATTCATTTAAAGTATGTAACACACAACCTAACAGATAATGTCATCCTCTTAAAAGAACCATGTAGTATATCTATTTGGATATGCTTTGGACTCAGGAAATATACAGCTTGTCCACAGCGAGACTCCAACATTTTGAAAGCCTGTACCTTTTTCATTTCAGGATGTACAGTTGTGATTCCGGAAGGAGAGAAGCGGAAACTAAAAAGTTTATGTGGCAATGTTTTAGTTCGCGCAATAGCCGTAGTGAAGCTGCATCAATAGATTGTTTCTAAAATGGTTATTCCAAACGAGCGCGCACAGGTTGTGTGGTGGTATGCAGAAGCGAAATCAATTGCAACGAAACTTTCGTCCTGTGTACAATAAGGATCCTCCGACATTCAAGACTATAAAGAAGTGGTGTGATCAGTTTCTGGCAACTGGTATTGTTTTGAAAGGGCATGGGAATGGTAAACCCAGAATTCAGGAACAGGTTGTAGAAAACGTGAGGAGGTCATTCGAAAGGACTCCACAGAAGTCAGTAAGACAAGCACCAAGGGAACTTGGTATGGAAGGGTCGACGGTTTACAAAGCTCTTCACCGTCGACTGCGCTTTTACATATACAAGATACAAATTGTACAAGAAAATAAGCCAGATGACCGACCAAAGCGAGAAGCATTTGCAATCACTATGCTGGATCGCATTGCTGAGGACGAGACCTTTTTATCGCGAGTTATGTTTTCAGATGAGGCTACCTTTCACGTTTCAGGGAAAGTGAATCGCCATAATGTTCATATTTGGAGTACAGAAAATCCCCACGCATGATACAAGTGCGTGACAGTGCAAAAGTGAATGTTTATTGTGGTCTTCTGGAAAATCAAATTATTGGGCCGTTTTCTTTCAAGAGGATACTGTCACTGGTAACAGTTGCTTGGATATGCTGGAAAAACTTTGACGTGCCACAGATAGCAGCCATTCAGCCAACAGTAATTCTTCAGCAGGATGGTGTCCCACCCCACTGGAGCCTTGCAATCCCACAGTTTTTCCATGACTTTGGATTGGCCGTGGCGGTCCAATTCCTTGGTCCGCGTTCCCCGATATTACTCCACTAGATTTATTTTGTGAAGGTATGTCAAAGACAAAAGTGACAACGCACTGGACTTGAAACATCGCATAAGAGATGTCATAAAGAAGACATGCTCTGCAGAACATGGCGTGAAATTGACTATAGGTTAGACATTCTTCGCACCATCCGAGGCGCCCATGAACATGTGCACTGAACTGATTGGTGTGAGTTGCACTGAAAACTTGATGAGTTACATTACCATTTGATAGTAATTATAGTATAACAAATTTCCTTTCCGCTATATTTGTTTAAAATGTTGGAGTCTCATTGTGGACACCCTGTATAGGCAGTACCCTTGGCATCAGTGCAAAATACTATCTGCTATAACATCAGAACAGAAGTAGCCATCTCTCCATGAAGGTTTCATTCGTGTGTGTATGTGGTAATTAATATGCTAAAATATTAACTTTTAAAAAGCATTGGAACAAAAATGATAAAAGCATTGCTATTTAAGACACCTCTTCTCATAGACTATATGAAGCTGAGAACTGGAATATTTACTGCACATAAACATATTCTATACCATGCAGCTGAACCAGAGGAACTGAACATGCTCTACATTTTAAAGTGTATTACATTTAAAATATAGAATGATTAAAAATAGCGTTGACAGTTCTTAAAATGGCATCTGGACTATGTACTCATAATTTTTCAAGTTATCGAGAAATACTTTGTCTGGGGACTATGGATTACCGGAGTATATTGGTTTATTTTGGTGTCCTAAGAGTTACACAACCCATTAGCGCAAAGTGGAGGGACTAATTGCCTCTCATATAATTGCTGCAGATGAGTTATATCTCTCCACAGTCTGTAGATGACACCCTTATTGTTTCACTTGTTCCCTGGTCTGTAGATTTTGCCTTTGTTGATATATTATCAAGCACATAGGGCACTCCTTTAATATCACAGGAGGAAGACCTTACAACATGGTTCCAAGCAACGACTAAAATACTGACACGCAACCACACGTCATGTACGCCAGTCTCTTCGCCGGCGACTTAGGCCCTGTAATCAAGTTGGAGGATGACATATCCAGCCCATTTTGTAATTCACTGCACGTTCCGATATTCTTGTACGTTGACGGATCTATTTTGAAAAAATGTATAACTCATTCCCATAATATTGCTGATACCCCATAGTGCCCAAACAATGCATTTCCAGATATGTGCCGCTCCTAGAAAAAGTATCAGTTTGCCTCCCAAAGAATATGTTAAGAGTTGTTGGAGTTATTTTGAATCGTCCTGAGTACTTTTAGTTCATCGCATTTAGCAGATTACCTACTCTATTAGTCTAGAAATTTTCAGCGGTTTAGTTTGTACTTTTTTTAAAATATAAATGTACATACATTTGCGAAAATCAAGTTTCAAGATAATCTCAGTTGAAATTTAACATGGTATGACCCATTTCAAAACATTCCGGAGGGAAATCATTAATTCCATTCTCTATTGCCTCATGATTGGTTAGTCTGCATGAACTGGCACTTTGTGTATGAATACTCTTCGTTACACATGTTTAGATATAACAGTGGAAAAATATTGGTTCAGTATGGTCAAATGGATCGATCGGATAGATCTGACATGACAGTTCGTACGTATATGATACGGCACATTGCCATTTTGTTAATTGGAAAAATGTTAGTTCAGCAAGGTCAAACTAGATAGATGAGATAGCTCTAACGTGACAATCCGTACGTATATGATTACGACACTATGCCATTCTGCAGGTTTCTTAGAAAAATATTATTTCGGCAAGGTAAAACTTGGCGGATCGAATAGTTCTGACGTGTCAGTTCTTATTAATATGATGCAGCACAATTCCATTTGTAATGTTTCTTAAGTCCGTCGGTGGATATAGTGCATTTATCTGCCACATACTAGGTAGCAATTTTACTGGCTAACCTTCAGGCATATTAAAAAGCCGGAATGGAGTCAGTCAGATTAAAAAAAGATCATTATCTACATTTAAAAATTAACTCTGTAATTTGACCGGTTACGCTTCAGGCATGTTATAGAAACGGAATGGGGAGTCAGATTACAGTAAATTTACCTTAACAACAGTTTCCTGGCGGAATTGAGCAAATTGTATTATTGTGTATCAATTTATTTATGCAAGTTACACTTAAATGACATTTGGAATTACATTGTCCATTTTTAAAACTTTCAACATTTATCACCCTATTTATTTATTTATTTATTTATTTATCATTTTACACTGAAAGGCACTTGGAATTACATTGTTGTCCATTTTTGAAAACGTAAATATTTATCACCCTATTTATTTATGCAAGTTACAATGAAATGGCACTTGGAATTACACTGTTGTCAAATTTTAAAAAAGGGAACATTTATCACTTTATATATTTATACATGTTACAGTGAAATGACACTTGGAATTACATTATTGTCCATGTTTAACACATGGGCAATTCTTTTGCGTTGCAGTTTTCCACTCTTACATGAAAACTTTCGAAAGCCTTGTGCTCCGAAGGGTGGCATCTATGTAATAGCTTCACCAATATAACACACATTTCAACTACATCTTCAGTAAATGAAGAGGTATAAATTTGTAAATCGGTGCGTGTAAACCAATATTTAATGATATCGACAGTAGTACCCATTTGGTACACTCCATTTCTGCAATTTTCCACTTTTGTGAAAACGTTTTGAGGATCCAGTGGGCAACTATCAATCTTTGGAACAGTCTCAATGATATTATTACCAATATGAAAAGGTTTACGTTTATTATCACACTTTTCAATCATGAGTTCTGTACCGGTATTTTTAATATGACTAAAGGGTAGGCAGTGAAATCACAGAGCTAAGGAATGTTTTTTACAATCTCCATATGCCTGAAGGGTAATCAGCCAAATTACAGAATGGATTAATAATAATTTTCCGGTTTTGTAAAAAGACTGAATTCGTAATTTGCCTCATATATTTGTACACACCAAGTGAGTCAGCTGCCCCTAGTTATTCGTATCTATGCAACTCAAGTTTATAGTCTGTGAAAACATTGACCCTTGTAGCAAACAAACTTATTGTAACTCTGGCTTCTATTCGGTACTATACGCAACCACCATTAATGATTAAAGGCCTGAATGAGCCAAGGAGCTGCGAAAGACTTAAAATGATGGCTCTTCATGGATATAATGCTTACAAGGAAGTAGAGGAATGTACAGCAAGAGCGGGACGGAATACGTGGCCGAGTATTTTACTGACGGAATGTGGTAAAGCAAAGGTTAACTTCGGAGATTCAAATCTAATGCTTGCATCAAATTGTTTTGCTTCTTTTTTTCTTTCTCCTTATGCTTATTTTCTGTATTTTAGTATACAAATTTATTTATTTTGTTATTGTCTCTCTTGTGAGCCAAAGACACAATAATTACAATCAGATCATAATTGTGGATCATGTTTACCCTAATAATCTGTACCGTATCTCATGTTGTAAATCGTGTTACGTAGTAAGCCTTCATTGTTTGGGCACATGCCGACCCTATTAGGTCTAACAGCTTTTGTCTCATGTTTAAAACTTGTTTTACTTCTTCTACCGACAAAGGAGTTGTAAATGTGTTAAGTTCACGGGTAAACAGAATAATACATTGTTGAAGAGCATGGATTTCATCAACGAAGTAAATGTTCAAAATGACGACCCCCTTCATCAATGCACATTTGTGTACGTTGCCGCAGAGAGCTTCTTGCATGCTGTAGCATGCGCGATGTAATCGCCTGCATTCTTCTCGCATGAGTGCCAGTAGATGATTTGGGCTTTGCGGTTCTTGAGCGTGGACCCGTTCCTTCAAGTGAACCCACAGAAAGAAATCAAGTGAGGTGAGATAAGGTGATCTAGGGGGCCATGCGATCGAGCCCCCTCGGCCAATCCATTTTTGCGGATATGTTCTATGTAAGTGATTCCTTACAATCAGCGACCAGTGTGGTGGAGCTCCTTCCTGCGGGATCCACATTCCTGTCCTTTTCTCTAATGGCACATCTAGTAGCAATGGCAATTCTTCTTGTAGAAATGCAAGGTACCGTTGGTCCTGTAAGGTTGCCTTAAAAAACTGCGGTCCAATTCGCTGGTCACCTAATATTCAGCACCAGACATTGATGCTCCACTCTGGAATGCAGCTTCTCGCATCCATTGAGGATTGCCTATACTCCAGTAGTGCATATTATGGCGGTTAACAGTTTCGTTATTGTGGAATGTGCCCTCATCATTGAAGATAAAACTTCCTAAAAGCTCTGCAGCCACTTGCGCTCGCTGCTGTAGCCACTGTGTATGTATCACTCGTGCTTGAAAGTCGCGCCTGGAGAGCCTGGTGTAGTTTTAGATGATACGGATGATACTTATTATGGTGGAATATGCGCATCATGAGGACCGACTTAGAATTATATACAGATCTTGTGCTATGGTCCATGAACTAGTATGTAGATTGTTTTCTATTGCGTTTCGCACAGCTTCTTCATTGCCTCCGAAGATTACTGGAGCAGGTGGTGCTCTTCTAAATCATCCTGTTTCACGAAGGCGTCTTTCAACCCTTCGAAAAGTGTCTGTAGTAGGTGCCCTCGTTCCTGGAAACCGTTCTTCATACAGGCACTTTGCTGTCAGTGCATCGCACCTTGTTTCTCCATAGATTAACAACATGTGAACACACTCGTCGTTTGTATACATGACAGCAGCCGTGACTCGTCAAAAGGTTTCAAATACTCAGTAGATAATGGAGAGTTTATTCACGTCAAGCATTGACGCAGGCACAAATAGCTAAAGTCACTTTGCACATATGAAGTGTTTTAAACTTGGTTTAATGGGTCAAGCGTAATTCCGAGCACAATAAAATACCTACTCCGAAGTATAAATTATCCACCTGTCAGTGGAAAACATGGCGAATATTCTATTTTCTACACACTTATAATGTTATCAAAAATGATCTTTGTATCATAATATCAAATTATATGCCTAAAGAGATAAAACAAAAGCTAATAAAAAGTTTGAACGTTACGTGTCACGTGGTAAAGCAACCATTGTAATACAATTCGGCCAATGCTACCCTGCGAACTGGAGTTCCTAAACGACTAAATAACTGCAGAACTCAGAACCCCACCTCGAATCTTTACACGATTTTTGCAGCTTCATACAGTGTTTGGAGCTCGTTTTGGTAGTTTTAACTCAAATAAACAAACTGAATCAGCCATTTCAATTACTGTATGAGCTGAAATATGTCATAGTTTGTGACAGAAGCGAAATTATCTAACTAATACTTAGCATTTTTGACAAGGCCGTACAACGAACCTTTGTTGGCTGACGGCTTAAATCCAATTGGTTGCACTGCGCAGATCTACCATTTTGTTTTCAAATCGTTTTTTCAACCGATGCATGTGACAAGTGTTCCCTCAGGGGCGTTTTCGAAGGTGTGTATGAATGTATGCTAAAGAATAAAAGTTTGTAAAATCAGCTAAAGGTGCTACTTCAGCTCCTAGTGTAAGGGTGGGATGTTTTTGGCATCGACATACATGGCGATTGCATTCTGCCCCCTAAAACACTTACGCACTGAGTTGTCTATCCCTCTTCTATAAAGTGTTACGCAAATCAGCCATTAGAAGGTATTCAAGAAAGCAAGAAAGACATAAATCACATATGTCCTTAGCACGTTGCATAAATTAAAAAATAAATAGGTGCAGCTGACTCATCTGGTATACACACACACACACACACATATATATATATATATATATATATATATATATATATATATATATAAACTGATTCGATACATTTGGACGACTTTTCCTACCACTGACAAATTAATACATAATACACGAGCGGGCGCGGTTCAGGAACGGGAGGAATGGAGAAGGATGGTTGTTGGAGACGGTGTGGTCCTGAACCTTGGTCGTCGTTCCTCTCAGTACGGTGAAGTAATACGTGAAGCTCTGTCGTTAGTTCTCAGGGTGTGAGTGTGCCAATGATGGCTCAACAAGTATGAACACATTTTTATGTTTCTGTTTAAGATTGTCGCTCTGATTGCTACGCGCCCGCCACCATTCTAATTGGTTCGTTTGACTCGAACGTGCTCACGCCATTGACGCGGTTTATCGAGAAGGTCCTATTATTCACAATTTCGGACTAGGCAGCCGCAGATCTTAGTACATAGCAGATTGCTAAGCAGTTGAAGAGACAGTTAACGCTTATTGCCTTCCCGTCAGGTCGCCTCACTGGTGGACAGACAGTGATATCATTATGAAAACTCGAATATCGCATACCGTTCTATCCCTGCTATCCGGTCTGTTACATTATTCTTTTATCCGAATTTTAACCATATGACACATTGTCTGTCTTGTCATCTGTTGTTTGAGGTTTTGAATTTTTCGACCCATTTAACCTAAAAAGCTGTTTAGGGACACGTGTTAAAATATTTGTAGGGAATATGTTTCAGACTTGCAGCCACCAGACCTCGCAGGGGGATAAATAACAAACCTTTTCTTCTAGTTATGAGTTGCAACCTCAGAAAATGTCCGACTGACAAAAATTGCCTGAGTCGCTTTTCCTCTGTTCGCATCAATTTACTTTGCAACACTTTTATGTTTGAAACTATACAATTATTTACAATTGCCCTGTTTTTTTGGTCTGACATTAAATTATAAGGTTTCTGTTTCTTTGTTTTTCTCATATAAATGATTATTCTATTTTGTATTACTGTTAATGAAGCTTCTGGAGATAGAAGGAGTATCATTATTCATATAAAAGGTCATTCTTCTATCCAAGTTATATTATTCAAGGTATATCGGGTGTTAATGAACTACATCGAAATAGTTTCAAAGATTGTAGACGTGTCTGATGTAAGCAATTTGAAATAGACAATGCATGGTCCAGGGCTAACATAACGCAGTTATATTGTTTTAAACATATTGGTGTCAAATGCTGATAAATCGCTAAAGTCGGATGAAAATTGGCTAATAATGTCTTTAAAACTGTTGCACGAGCATAGAAGTATCGATTTCAGCAGCTCATTATTACAGTTCTTAATATTTAATGCCACATGTATCTCTCAAATCTCGAACTAATCACTTCAAAGAGCGACACTGAACATCATTAACTGTCTTCTTGTGTTATGCAGTCCACTCTAGAGCATTTCTTTAAATGTTTGTGTAGTTTGAAGCGTAATGCCAAAAGCTGATGTCCAGAAGATCATGGGTTCGTTTCCTGTCATAGTTATTTTTTTTAATTCCATACAAGAAGTGTTGAGATACGTATACCCGGAATATGATTCTGATTGTTCCAGTGCAATAACATGCTATAATGTCCATGATTCGGCTCACTGAAGTTAGTATGTTAAAGATTGCCTGTCAGACAACATAGAGACATATACACTGAACTTGCTGGTATGCACCTTATTTACGGTGAATCAAGAAATAGTGGTTTAGCTACTGCATCACTGTACAGCGAACGGTGAAAGGCACCAACATCTCTCCACTTTCCAGTACATCGATAAGAATTTGAGAGAGTGTGGTAACCTTCAAAGTGAAACAGGAGCGATACGGTGTTACATGAGTTTGACACACAGTGCAATTTGAGGAGAATGTTCTACAAAGAATTGCAGAAGAGCCGTCTGTAAGCACACGCGGTATTGCACGTGCACTGGGCACTAGCTATGTTGGCATATGCCAAGTCATACAGTGCAATTATGTAATTGAAGTTTGCTCCAGCAGCCTGAATTCTGTTCGTCGAAATTTTTTTCAGACGAGGTTAACAGGGAGGTCTAGTTTTCAACTCAAGCCATGTCAATCCACGTTGCCGCCTGAGCCATCCCGCTCAGTTTACAGCTAATATTCATATAAATTACGTTCCTTCCATTCCACCACATCACGACAAAATATTGTTCCTATGCTTATATCTAAAGCAGTCAGCTATTACAACTACTTTTTGTTTGTTAAGGTAGCATGGAGGTGAAAATCCTCAATTTTTAGACTATTTCTGTCAAATGTACTTATCGCTTGGCAAGATTTAAATATACAAGATGTAACAAAACTGTATGGCACAAATTACAGCACACATTCCTCACAGTAGACGAAGAAACTATGTTATATGAACATGGGTCTGGAAACGCTTTGTTTCAATGTTACAACTCATTTTCTCCAACTCATTAACCATTAGAATCACACACGAACAGAACGTTAGAATCATGGAGAATATGCACTCTTGGTTACGTTGTCATTATTTTAGGTGCACCACGAGTGTTTTGTTTTACATGTCCCTGTTGCCATGCGACTTACGTCATTGCTTGTTTACAGGAAGCATCAACTATTCCAGTGAGCAGTACGACCTTAGCAAGCACATGGGTTACTACGTACTGGTAGAGTTGATCACAGACTTGGCTGGTACAATGGCAGTATACACAAATACAGAAATGGCATATGCCCATTTGATGTATGAATTAGCAGTCGGCAATGGTTCTTGCGCTCAACGTTAGTACCGGGAGAGATTTCCAGGACGAAGGTTCCCCAAAAAGAAAACGTTTGAAGTCATTGATCGCGTCTTAGGGAACATGGGGCATTTAAGCCTGATACTCGCGACCCGTGGAGGCCTAATACGACGAGGACACCGCAACGGGAGGCGGCAATTCTTCAGGCAGTTGACGACGACACTAGTGTCAGTACAAGACAAATAGCTTCAACAATGAATGTTGATCACATGACTGTCTGGCGAGTGTTACACTAGGTCCGGCTGTATCCATACAATTTACAGCGTGTGCAGGCACTAACAGCGGCTGATTTTCCTGCTCGGGTACTCTGGTGCGAATGGTTTATGCAACAAAATGTCAACCCTAATTTTAGTGCAACGGTGTTGTTCATAAATGAGGCATCGGTTCAACGAGATCAGATTGTAAATTATCACAATCGGCATGTATGGGCTGACGTCAATCCTCACGCAGCTGTTGAAGCAAGTCATCAACAAAGATTTTCTGTCATTGTTGGTGACTGTTTGGTAGGGCTTCACGTTCTTCCACCCAAGCTCAACGGACAAAGTTACCATAATTTCGTAGAGAATGTTCTACCTGATCTGTTAACAGATGTACCTTTAGCTGTGCGACAAAGCATGTACTTCATGCACAATGGAACACCTCCGCATTTTAGTGCTAATATCCGTCGGCTTCTAAATAACAGATTCTGTGACAGATGGATAGGTAGAGGTGGACCAATTGCCTGGCCTCCACGCTCCCCGGACCTAAACCTACTGGACTTTTATTTGTGGGGACATTTGAAAGCTCTTGTGTATCGAACCCCAGCACCAGATGTTCAGAGTCTCCGTGCCCGTATTATGGAAGACTGCGAAATCACACCCAATACTCCAGGGATACATCAGCGCATCCGGGATTCACTACGACGGCGGGTTTGACGCATGTATCAATGCTCACGGAGAGCATATTGCACATCTCCTGTGAGAAAGAGTTGCACGTGGTATGCTGGTACGTTCTATTCTTGTGTGTTTCCCATGATTAACGAATTGGAGAAAATGAGCTGTAACATGGTAACAAAGCACTTCCAGACCCATGTTTATATAACATAACTTCTTCGTCTACGTGTGAGGATTGTGTCCTGCAATTTGTGCCGCACATTCTTGTTACACTCTGTATAACATGAAATATTTAGAAAACGGTGGAAGCTAGGGAAAAATTTATATGGTCAAATTGTGTATCTTAGTGAGCTCTATTTTTTTTACTAAAATATGCGTTTGCCTATCTCTTATTGCTTCTTAGTTAAATATAATTTTCTAATGCTCATTTTAAGTAGAGATGAGTTCACAGGTTATTCCCGGAAAATGCCCTTGGTATATACATTTTATATGTCATGTTAATGCCACAGATAGATATATATATATATATATATATATATATATCATTTAAATAAAAATCGTTAAAGCCGTTGTTAAGAAAATAACGAAAATTCTCCCAGGAAAACGGTAGTTTGAAATGGGAAAAAGTTCTTAAAACGCTTCGTGTCACATCCTTGAAAACTCAAAAGCTTATAAAATTGTTTATTCATCTTACTTTTCGTTTTTGAGTAATGCTATTCACAGAAAAATGAAATAGTTTTATTTATGGACGCCCTTTAACTACTATGGTTCTTAGCGTCCCATTTTATATCGGGCGGAAATTTTGCTCAGAGTCCTCTTAATCAGGCTTAAGGTTCTTTTATGTGCTGTAAATCCGGGACCACCGGATTTACTTCCCTTCCGAAGGAAGTCATGCTAAACATTTTTACGCCCAAAAAAATCCACCTCCCTCTGACTGTTCACAGACACAGACCACACATATGGTCCTTTTTCTGAAACTTTTTTTATTCAGGAGATCTCAAAACATGCACTTCTGGTGAAAATTTGGTATCAAATTTTTGGGTGGAATACAATACGAGGGGACTTCAAAAAGTAAGTTGCACATGTCGTTCCACGCTAAGGCCATTGCGCAACAAGAGTGGCGCTTTTCAGAATAGAGTTCGTGTTCCGGGCTTCCTGCAGACACAGTCTGTTACGGTACTGACAAGAGGTGAACTACAGTATGCAAGTGAAATGGCGCGTCAGCTGAAAACGCACTCCAACGTGGAAATACACGGGACAGTACGATTCTTGTACGTAAAACTTCGAAATTATAAAGAGATTCACCGTGAAATTTTGGCAGTATATGGACCAAATGCAATGTCGCGTCCAGCCAACAATTTGACCAAGGCTGCACAGACGTAGGCGATGTGATCGGGAAGAAAGCCCATCAGCATCAACCATAGACAATATCCAGGCAATCCATGAAATGATTCGCAGCGATCACAGAAGGACATCGCGGACATTGCTCAGCAGATGCTCATCTCAATAGGCTGTGCTCATTCCATTATCCGAGATTGTCTGCAGTATCGGAAATTGTGCGCATGCTGCATACAGAGACGCAAGGTTTCTAGCTTCTCTGGACTTCCTTCGGCATTACTCCTTAGAAGATAATGACTTCCTAAGCCCCATCATTAAGGGCAATGAGACATGGATATGCCATTTCACACCTCAAACAAAGAGAGCGTCTGTAGAATGGATACACACCTCCTCGCTTACACGGAAGAAATTTAAAGTTGCGCCATCTGTAGGGAAGGTCATGGCCACCATTTTATTCGGCTGTGAAGGAGTTGTGTGCACAGAGTTTATGGCAAAGAGTATAACCATTAACGCCGTTTCTAACATGCAACACTGTCGTCGCTGCGCAACTCATAAAGAGCAAGAAGAGCAAGAAAATTAAGCAAACGCATGCATCTCCTAGAATGAATTTAATTTAATATTTTTAAGGTAGTTTAATTCCAACTTTATTTTTAGATTTATATCTATTGTAATTGAAAGAACCTTAACCAATAACTTTCTCGATTGAATTTCAAATGCATGACAATGCAACACTCAAAACGGCGATCACAACACAAGCTTTGCTTCAACGTTTTCGATGAGATGTATGGAAACAACCGGCATAGAGTTCAGATGTTGCACCATGTGGCAAGCAGAAAGACTATCTGGGGAAAAGAGATTTGCCAACGATGAAAAAGTGCGCACAGCGATTCACAAATGGCTCCGTGACCACGGAGAAAATTTCTATCGTTGGAGAATTAAACGATTGGTAGAACGTTCAGACCGTTGTTTAGATAAACTTGGTTACTACGAGGGCACTACTGATAATTTTTAGAAAAACAAACAATGATTAGTTTTAAAAATTTAAATGATTTTATTGTTTTTTAAAGCATTCCCCCTTTAACATCAATACACTTTTGCATTCGATGAAACCAATTCTAAAGCAATGATGCCATTCTTCCTGAGGCACTTTAGAAACCAGGATTTTATAATGTTCCACTGCTACATCTGATAACGAAAAGGTAACTCCACGCATTTTATCTTTAATTTTTGGAAACAAAAAGAAAAATACAAGGTGCTAGGTCAGGGCTGTATGGTGGAGGATCCATGGTGCTGTCCCTTAGAGCCTCCAGAAACTCAGTTTCTTAGTTTTGCTGTATACGACGATGCGTTGTCATGATGTAACATTGTTTTTCCTTTTGGGCGTTTTTCATGAACATTTTTAAACATTTACGGTGAATATTTGTGTATGAATCGGCAGTAACGGTAGGTCTATTTTCTAAACCTATACTAGTAATATGGTCCGTTTTAGAAAAAAAAATCTTCTTACCAGCACTACAAATTCTTCGGACTTTTGTAGGCTTAGGTTCTATTCGAAAGAGCCTTTGAGCCGACTGACTTTTCTTTTCAGGTTCATAACAATAAATCCATGATTCATCACCATTAATAATTTTCCAAACGCAATTTTAAGTATCGCCTTGAAATTTTTGTAGTGTTTTTGTGCACAAATTAATAGCTTTTGTTGGAGTCATTTTATGTAGAATTAATTGAGAACAAGGTTTTCTCACGTCTAACTGTTGAACTACAATTTTGGATTTGACTCATACTAATGCCCAATGTCGCCCGAATAAATTCATAAGATGTGCTCGATGTTCTTCAAGCATTGCTTGAACATCGGTAATATTTTCATCAGTAACAGCAATTCTTGGGCGTCCTTCACGAAATTCATCACTAAGAAAAAACCGATTTGTTTTGAAATCGCTGTACCAATTATAAAATATTGCCTTAGATGGAGCTTCTTCGCCAAATGCATTTCTAAACCAATCTTCATGTTGTTTAGGCGTTAATGACGATTTAAAATTGTAAAAAATTATTGTCCGGAAATGATCTCTAATCAAAGTGATTTTTTTGGATGAACACAAAATCTTTAAATGATTATAATTAACAAACTATTAAAGTAAACCGAACAAACTAAATGGCAATCAACTCGCAAAACGTTAGGAAGTAGCTGTCAAATAAACAAATTTCATTTGTTTTTAGAAACATGGTATTCTATAAATTTTCGGTGTCGCCTTCGTAATTCGAAAAACTGTGTCAAGCATCTGTGTGACTTTGTAGTGTAGTACGGTATTAAATAAAAGTTACTTAGTATGCCATAATCATGTGTAACTTGCTTTCTGAAGTCCCTGGTACTTCCCCTGCTCTAGGTGTAGATAAAGGAATTATTTCAGAAACAGCCTGTAATGTTTTATATAACCTAGGACTATTTTGCTACTGGCATGATCACGGTAGTTAAAGGCGGCTATAAATGGGGGATGAATAATTAGCTTCCTAAAACAGCTTGAATTACTAAACTCTTCTTGATATATGCTTCTTTTGCTTAAATATGGGATTAACATTAAGCCCATGTTACTTACAAGCGGAGTCTTCACAATCACACTTACGAATGAAAGGTTATTCCTCCTCCTTTCACAAATTTCTCATTGAAACCAAGGCAGCAGAAATAATGATCAATTTCCATGTATCATAAAAAAAAGTGTTTCACTTGTTCTTTAGGGTCTAAAACCACCGAAAGTTATCAAAATATAATTTAACTTGCACCTCTTCGGGTATGTTCCAATGAACACAATACTCACGAAACCCACATATCATTTGAGTTTAGGATTGTCTGTTGTCACATGCACAGTACACCATTTTTCTCTCTAATCTATTATTACTCTATGGCCACCACGCTCTCCGAACTTCAATTCAATTGATTTGTTTTTCTGGGTATCTTTTAGTCTGTGGCGTATGAAAGAGCTATCACCTCAGAAGACTTAACTGCCCGAATAATAGCAGCATGTGACATTATTCCACATACACCAGAAATCTTGGTTAGAGTATGACAATCGTTCCTTCGCCGCTGTCAACTTTGCCTTAAAGAATATAGAGGTCGCCATTTCGAGCAGTTCCTATAAAACTGACATAAAGACTGTGATGTTTTAATGTTTTTATGGTTTCTTTCACCCTTTAAACCACTTCCCATTTTGAAGTACAGAATGTGAATGTACTAAGCATGATTCAAATTTTTGTCAGCAAGGATTGTAATTAATTGTGCTGATATGTGAAATGAAAATGCATAAATTGAAATATGAATTTAAAACTTAGGCTAAAACTGCATTAATACGCTCTACTAAACAAAATGGTGAACAAGGCTCGAACACAATGACCACCTTTTAGAATAGGATAGGATAGGACTAGAAGAGGAGGGGGACTTAGCACCCAACTTACGCAGAGCTTTTGTACGTAGGCCCCTGACGGGGCGCCCCCAGGAGGGAGGGATAAGGTGAAAGGAGACAGAGCGCGGCCGGACCAGGAGGCACGACAGGCAGAGGGCAGGGTTCCTACCATTTACAGACTTGAACTCCCCGAGTGCTGGCTGGTGCAGCCAGCCCCTCCTCCCCCATGAGGGCATACACATCCCCTGGGGCGGCCCGGGACTCGGAGACCGCTCGCAGTCCGGCTTCCTCACAGCATCCTTTTCCCCTGCAATGCACACGCCGAGACCTCCCGCCGACACTTGCAACCCTGAAAGAAACCAAGCAGATGAAAGGTGAAGTGAAATGAGAATGGAGATGAAATGGGGGAACAGGAAATTCGGGGGATGTAATGATCCTTCCCAGCTGGCGACCTAGGGAAACCCCCCCCCAAAAAAACATGAATCAGGAAGGTTGGCCACGGGAATCGAACACACGACCTCCCGAATGTGGGCCACAGACATTACCACTTGAGCCATCCCACTCGGTTTGACTACCTTTTACTGGAAAGGTAATGTCATATAAGTATAACTATTGCGTCACCAGAGAATTGCACTCTAAAATGTCCTTGGATTTCATGCGATGTGCTCTCGAATGGTATCATCATTAGTCAGTGGCGCACTGGTACTTTAGAAACTTAAAGTCGTAACTTCGAAATTTGTACAGACAGGCCACACGTCTCCTATCTTAAGTTACTTATTTAAGACACCTCCACATTATTTGAAAATGTAGTTCATAAACGTGGAGATGTAGTTCATAAACATTGTGTATTTTTGCCTGGGAAAGATGTCAGATTATGCAGGTCAGTAAGATGACGCACTCACACTGAGAAAAGCATAAACTTAAAAAATGGTGTATTTTGATAACGACTAACGCGACGGAAAAAAAGAAAGAAACTGTTTGACATAAATTGTGTATTTTAATGGTTCTACACTTTTCCTGTCATCGGCTTTTGTCTATCTCTTATGGTTTCCTAGTTATACAAAATTATACACAGTTTAGACAAGTAAAAATAAAAACTTTACAGAAAATTTACATAAAATCTAAGATACCCATTTTATTAGCCATGCAAACATCTGAAACGTAAGCCATTTGAATCTAGATCGCTAGAGCTACATTTGAGAAAATCAAAATTAACGAATAATTTTCCATGTAAAGGGTATGGGTTGAGAATAAGGGACTTTTTTGAGTCTTCGTGTCTCGTTTTTGGAAGATCATGAACTTAAATACAAGTTTGGTGTTTATTCAATGTTTATGTTAACTAATGCTGTTCATGGACGCGCGCGAACACACACACACACACACACACACACACACACACACACCTGTTCTGGATTCAGGGGTCTCAAACATATGTTTTGAATGAAATCTCCAATTTTTTAGCGAATTGCAATACTTCCTCTATCTCTATTTAGGAAACGGGTAATGATGATGATTATGATAATGATAATAATAATAATCATCATCATCACCATCATCCTTAAGCGCCAACAAAATGAAATGCATTGTGAATTAAGAAGTCGCAGAATTCAATGTAATCAAAACCAGTAAATATTGAATTTGATTGTTTTAAGCCTCCTAATTCCTTTAATTTATTATGTACCAGCAGAACCTATAGCTCCACTCGCGTTACTGCGTTAATGTGGAGATTTTTCTCCGTCTCTCCCCCGCTTTTTCAATGTTTCACTCTCTCTTTCACTCAGTCTATATCTCCATCTCTCCCTTTCTTTCCCCTCAATATCTCTTACTCTTTGCCCAAGGATTCTAATAAACAGCAAAATAAAACAAAATTGAAATATCTGGATTCTTATTATTATGAAAATACTACATAACAGAAGTTTATAAGCATTGTCGTTCTAAGCAGTTTTGTGATTCACAGAACTCCAATAGGCCAACTAATTAAAGAACATAAATTCTTCGTTACTACTATACATGCACGTAAACCCAGGGACGTTGGTAAATTGCGGATTAAATTATTATACCCGACTAACTCGATGTTGTTATTAGAAGAGTTGGCATATAAACTGCAACTGAACGCGTCAGGTGGATGTTGCAGGAATTGGCGACACCAATATGTTTGCAAGAGTTCACACACGCACAAACACACAAACACTAACCTGAGGTTAAAGCTAGAAATGGCAGTATCCCGTTGTTTTTCTTTTGCTGTCTATGTGCTTACGGCCTCCGCTCGTCTCCTACTTGTTTTTAGTGCACGCGGAAGGCACAAGTACCATCCAATGCTTTGCGCCTGCGATCGGAAGTTTTTGGCGAGGTGCACGTGTGTGTCAACCTAATTGGGACAAATAATTGTAGAAACACGAGTTCATTTTATAAGTAAATGTAGCATTTTTTTTAAATCTGTCTGTCCTAAGTCTGGGAGAAGTGGGGAGAAACTTGCTCATTTTGTCAAAGCTCAAGTCGCAATTTACATACTCCCTAGAAAGGATGTAAATGTTTAAGTCGCAGTTAACATATCTGGTTTCATCTAATCTATTAGGTAGTTTATAAACTCTAGCACGTGCGTACATAAGCCGGTTACCATGCGAAACAGTATACTAGGTGTAAATTTGTAGCTTTTAGTTATGCTTCAGTTTTATTAATATCCCCAGAGAAAGCAGTTTTGAAAGTAAACAGAACATGAAGGTTGCACAGAGAGGAGAGATAGAGAGATTAATGCAGGGGGAGCGAGTGTAGATATCAAATTGTCTCTTGTTACTACATCTTTAATAACCCTCGTAATTATGAATGCGGCTAGTTAATATATTACAGTAATTAATTAAATTAACCATTAAAATAATTATGAACCTAACGAAGTGTGTTTAGAAAAACAAGCGTAACATTGCGAATAATCTGCCATACTGCTATTGCTCCCTTAATCGTTGACTCAAACAACACAGCCTATGTTGCAAACTCAATGTGCAGATTTTCTTTCCTTCTTTGTTGTATTACTCTCAAATTTCGCTTTGAAACCTCTATGAATCCTTGTCAATGTCATACAAGCGTCATCAAAGTTTGATTGTGGATAGATCTTCACAGTTTTTCGCGAAAACGAGAAGAGTCATTCTAAAGACGTTGAATGAAGGCAACTAACTGGAGTCTCCGAAGATGGTATCATCTGACATAGATTGATGGCAAGGTAGCGAGAGATGAAACTGCGATTATTGCCCCTTCATTGTCCTGGCAGTCCATCATTATCCCTCATGAGGGTAAAGAATGTGTCTGAGTCCCCATTGTTGTATCGCAAATGACTAATGTTAAGCTTTGGTGGATTGAAATCTGTGTCACAAGGAATACAACCTCATTACTTGAATTGTTGCACCCTCAGAAGGCAACTGTCAGTAATAGGTTTCACTCTGTTGGTGCGTTCTTGGGAAATGTTAAAGGGCATTTATACGACACTAATAATTGCTGTGTAAATTTCCATTTAGAAATAATGTATTCTCTTTCTTAACAAATATTTTCCTGAGAATAGCTATATTTACAAAAATGTAAATTAAAAACTGGGTGCACCGCAAGCGAAAGGTATGTATTTGAAACACTGTTGTTTGTTTTGTGTACTTTGAAAACTCGTATACAATTTTGAGAAAGAAGCACTTGTCATTTGAATACAAAGCATAATTGCTTCATTTTTAAAGCAAAGAGTATTCTTTCTGTCTGGAAGTTTCTTAAGTAATATTTTTCAAGATTTCATCATCACAATCATTATCATCATTAACTTTCAGGATTGCATGTGGCCTGTTACTTCTCCAGAATTCAAATCTGCTCGTTCCGGCGTTTATATGGCTGTCCCAAATTTTTTCTTCCAATTGACTCGTAGTTACCTTCACAGGGGTTCTATCATCCATCATTCTTAATGGAAGCTCGTAAATTGTTACCTTTATAAGTGTATAATTTCAATTAAACCTTTGGTTTTTATTTCGGAACGTATATATGTGCCTCTTCTTCGATTTTATAGTCTATATCATGCCGATGGTCTTAATAATTTAATTTTAGCCGCTTCTATTTTTACTTTTTCTACTAGGTAGAGTAAGTAGAGGAACTATTGTATTTCACCTAAAAATTCTTTGTCGAGACCACCGGATATTCATCTTTTGAGGCCCCTAATCCAAAAGATAAACCATTTGAAAAAAGTCTGTATGTGTGTGTGTGTGTGTGTGTGTGTGTGTGTGTGTGTGTGTGTGAGAACAACATAATTCAAAAACGAAATGTCCGTTGAATACTGCACTGCCCCTTTACTCAGAGTACGTATTATGTACTACTTCTCAATTGATGGAGGAATTATAAGTGGAAGCGTTCGGATTATGGAACGGGGTCAGGGCGAATCCGCTACAAGGTAAGAGATGTCCTCCGCCCAAACATATACTAAAAGACGGAAGTCATAAAAAACTTTTAATAACAATCATCATACACTAGGTGCTAGATTGCAGTAGCCCAAAATTTAACCTGAACGGAAGGCAAATGCTTATTATACAAAATAAGATACAGTTCAAGTCTTCAGATGCATTTATATTAGCTATACACTTTTCTTGACCGTTCATACACAACTTTCAGAGGAAGGAAGCGCAGAACAGGCAAAGAAGTTAAATACCTCGCTCTAAGCTAAACATCCGTGCCACCTCGCCTTTACATAAATGTCCCGATTGCAGAAGCTTGTAAGTCTTAAAGTGCAGACAAGAATTGTAGCAAAACTAAAAGTTAACATTTTAAAGGGAAACCCAGCTAAGCAACACATTTGGACAAGACTGTAGATACCTTCACGCAAGTAACACTAAATAAAACTTCTAAGAATATAGAAATTTATATAAACTCTAATAACTAATAATTTAACAACAGGATAAATGCGGATAATGACTCACTACAGAAACACTCATTAACACCACGTAAATAAAGCAGATAAACTATAGAACGTAACAGTTTAATAACAATAATGTAATTTGAAATATAACAATTCAAACAATCTCTAAACTTTAATAACGTCAATAAACTATGAAAATTACCAACTTAGGCCAGAAATTACTGCCAGATTACAATGTCAAAAAGTGGTTTAATGACTGTCTGTGGCTCCGAGTTCTCATTAAACTTTTACATTCAAAATATAGGTAGGTACTTTATATGGGGAAGATGCAACGAGCAAAACCAAGCTAACCGAGGCGGTCAGAACAGCACAAACCTACCAAAAATGATTCAATTTGCGCCATTCGCAAAACTTACCCCCAAATCTGGGCACGTACACTGTCTCTCAAAATAATGTATCTCAGGGCCGTTACACGTACAGCTGCTCCATGTATCTATATACTTATTCACCCTTTCGAGGAAAGTGTGCGAGAGGGGGAAAGGGAGTACCAGAGATATTTATGCAGAAATGTATAAATAATAATAGCCTTAGAGTAGCATATTATAGGGGCAGCGAGCGCAGTTTTGCGTTTATATGGGAAAGGATAGGGAAAACGAAGGTAGATGCGACGGCTCAAGGAGGAAAATGCGTTTATATGGGTAAGATAGGGACTACGAGGGTCGTTTCAAGGCTAGACAGGGGTTGAAGCAGTGGGGATGTGCTTTATTTGTGAAGGTAGGGAATACGAGGAGAAGTGCTAGGCTAGACAGAGTTGAGGTGTGGAGTATGCGTTTATATGGGAAAGATAGGAAAAACGTGGACAGATGGTAGGCTAGACAGATGCTGAAGCAGGGAGGGATGCGCTTTATACGGTAGAGATAGGGAATACGAGGAGAGATGCTAGACTAGGCAGGGCTTGAAGGGCTTCTATATGGGAGAGGTATTAGGCTAGGAGGGTTTGAATAGCAGAATATGCGTTTATATGGAGAGACGAGGGCAGATTCTAGGTTGAGAGAACCTTCAAGGAGGAAAATGCATTTAAATGGGAGAGACAGGGAAAACGAGGAGAGTTCCGAGGTAGAACAGGGGCTGAAGGAGGGGAACGCCCTTTATATGTTAGAGGTAGGGAATACGAGGAGATGTAGTTAGTAGAGGTTAAGGAGTAGGGTATAAGTTTATGTGGGGAAGATATAAAAAACGGAGAGAGATCCTATGCTAGGACAGAGTTGAAGGAGGCCAATGAGCTTTATATGGGAGAGGTAGAGAATACTAGGAGAGGTGCTAATCTAGACAGAGGTTGAGGAGTAGAGTATGCGTTTATATGGGGAATATATGGGAAACGGGGAGAGATGATATGCTAGACAGATACTGAAGGAGGGGGAATGTAGGTTTATACAGGTGAGGTAGAAAACCAAGGAGAGATGATAGGCTAGACAGATGCTAACGGACGGAGGGATACGCTTTATACGGGAGAGATATGGGAAACCTGGAGTGATGCTAGGATAGACAGACTTAAAGCAGGAAGAGGTTTAGGCCTTAGACACCACCAATTAAGTTTACAAATGTTTTGACAAGCTTTGGCGGTATTTTCTCGACACTGAGGATGAAGTCCCCCGGCGCTAAAGTTCTAAATAACTGTCTGTGTCAATCAATCAGGCAATGTTCGTCCATGCATAACATCAGCTAAAGTTATTGAAAAAGATCAAGGATTATACTGCTAACGTCCCGGTATCACACCTCGAAAGGGCTGGACGCAGACACTCAAAGAAGTACCTACCCCATCGCATGTATTTTGATTGAGTAATGTAATTAAGTTATATGTAGGGTAAACCTGTTAGTATCACAATTGTTCATGGTAATTCAGAGCAGCGATTCGTACCAGAGCTATTTAAGGTAATTTCGCATGATTCAGGTAGTATCACAGGTATTTAAGTCATTTTAAGAGGTAATTCAGATAGCGTCACAGCTATCCATTGTAATAGAGAGAGTAATTATATTATAAATATTTCTCATCCAATGCTACAACAATTTTATATACTTTTTCCAAATCTCTTTTTATATGCTAAACAGCTAGTGTGCCCGACGGAGAGGGATAAACTGTATATCGGTTTACAGTGACGGTATATAAAAGTATTTTAAACCAACTCCACACCGAACGCCCTAACCTATCCCTACCTTGCATGCTCTGGATTGGCTTCTCATTGTCTATTCAATCCTATCATCGTCTAACCTAGCCAACGTAACAAGGCGTAACGCCACGTAACCACGTAACTACGTGACAAGACGACACACTACGTAACATAAGCACGTAACCACGTGACAAGACGTAACCAACGTAACACCATGTAATATAAGCACGTGGCACCACGTAACATAAGCACGTAACCACGTATCACGAGTAACACCACGTGACATGACGTAACCAGAAACTTAACAAGACGTAACACCACGTAACCTAACCACGTAACATGACGTAACAAGACGTAATATGACGTAACCAGAAACGTAACCACGTAACAAAACGTAAGAACACGTAACCAACCCAATGCTAAGACAATCTAAGTTAACCCATCCGTCATAACTTAGACAATCAATACTTGATCCTAGGTTAGCTTAACCTAACCAATCCCAGACTATACTCTCTACATCTATTCTACTCAGTCATCGTCTAATCCAATCTGGTTAACAGAGATAACCTCGAATTTCTTTTAGTGAAATTGCGACTTTTTATTCAGGTTTTATTATTTGAGAGTCGTAATTGAAAGGTTTTACGTCAACATACCTGTATTTTAGTTCGTTGTAGGTGCCTCTACCCTTTATCTAGTCTCGAGACCAGCACTAGGATTGCTCCTAATGACAGCGTTAACACCCCCCTCCCATCTATTTATTCTTCTTTCTTCATCAGGTGTCTGCTAGCTGCATACACGGCACATGAGTAAACTTCATTTTTTAAAGATTGTAGACACACAGAGAAAATCTTCATCTTGGACTTACATTCTCTTATGCACTGCTTGTAATGCTGTGATGCCCATATGCATATGTCGTTATTCCATCCTCGGTAATAACTCTATTATCGTCGTATGGCATCAATGCGATTTAATTCACTGCACTGTGGCAAGAGCATGTTCCCGGGACAGGATCAGATTCATTGGCGTTCTTATGATTTCTCTGGCTTTAAGACAGTCTGTATAGCTGTCGAATGTGATGTACTGCTAAATAACACTACGTTTTATACCTTTAATCTTTTTTATCATCGAGCCTTGAATATCTAAGGCGTACATCTTAGGTCGTAGCCGGCAAAGCGCTGGATGACTTTACCATTAGCCTTATCTTTAAATTTCCCAAGCACCTTCATGTTTAGAGCTGAATAGCATATATGGCTTGTAGGATAATCAGCTGTTGGCATTGCGGCCCCCGACCGAATGCTCGAGGCAATGATATTATTCGCATGGTAGACGCGGACCCTCAGCTCAGAGTAGAGGGTCCCTAGCAACCCACCCATCATCCACGAGGTCAAGAACGGGCGACTGTTATTGACTTCGTGATCACCAAGCACTTCCCTTTTCATACGTCACTCATTTCGATCAATGCACTTCATTCAGATCATAATCCGGTGTTGGCTGAGGTTAACACCCGGGTTGCCAGTCATGACCTCAAGGTTCAACACCGTGAGGTTGACTGGGACTGTGTAAGACATTGACTCAACTTCTCCATCCCGCCTAACCCAAGAATCACCGACATCCCATCCCTAGAGGCTGCGGTCTCTTCCTTCACTTCCACCGTGGTGAAAACTGCCCATAACCCGACTGTTCTCACCCCTCCGCCCTACACCCAGATGCTCTATCTGTAGAACTTATCCTTCTCATCCGACGATCCTGGGCAGCCCGCAGACTCTATCAGTGGCACCGCACGGCTCACAATCGAGAGCTTCTGACGCGCTTGCGCCGAGAGGTCAGGGTCCGCCTTCGCGAGCACAGTGTGCGCGTGGGAAGACACAATGGCCCGCACGAACCTCGAGAATGCAGACGTGTGGCAGATCGCCAAAAGACTTCGGAACCGGTGAGGTCAATACACCTCCCCGCTCCAAGGCACCCTAGGCCTGGCCTATGAACCCCAAGCCAAATCTAATGTGTTTGCAGACTATCTTGAGCGAACCATAAGGCCCCGAGATGACCCCCAGGACGACGCCTTTTCCGATCACGTCCGTCAGGCGTTCATCGTCCCCTATACCAGGCGGTTCGACCTCCTGCCATCAAACCCAGCGAAGTGCAAGGCGCACTTCGGTGTCTCAACACCAAAAAGGCGGCGGGATCTGACGGGCTCACTCCCGCCATGCTCTGCCGCCTCCCCTTCCGAGCCGTTCTCTTTCTCACAAAGGTCTTCAATATGTGTCTCGCTTTATGTCACCTCCTACGCGAGTGGAGAGAGGCAAGGGTGATCTGCATCTTGAAACCTGGGAAAGACCCGGTCCACCCTTCCAACTACCGCTCCATCAGTCTCCTGTCAGGCCTCTTGAAAGTCTTCGAGAGGCTAGTACTTGCCCACTTGTCCCCTGTACTGGGCGACATTCACGCCATCCCTGACCATCATTTTGGGTTTCGTCCTGGGCACTCGGCGCCCCAGCAGCTGCTGCGGGTGGTGGAGGCCGCTGCCCTGGGTTTCCAGGACAGGGCTTTTACTGCCGCGGTGTCTCTGGACGTCGAGAAGGCCTTCTCCACGACCTGGCATGCAGGTCTCCTTTACAACTATCACCACACTACATTCACCTCCTTAACTCATACTTCAGACATCGAACTTTTTCTGTTTCAGTTGCGTGATACAAATCAACACACAGGCCAATACGAGGCGGAGTTCCCGAAGGTTCTGTATTATCCATTACGCTCTTCAGCGTGTATGTGGCCGACATACCAGCAGAGCAGCACGTCAATATAGCCCAGTAAGTTGATGACGCGCTGCTATACTGCACAGACAGACACCCCCACAGAGCCTTAAACCCAATTCAGCGACACCTCCGCCTCATCCAAGAGTGGTGTAGGCGTTGGCGATTGTCCATCAACCCGGAGAAAAGCCACGCCATTCTGTTTACACAGCGCCGCTTCCCCGCCAACTTCCCCTCACTTACCTCCTCTGACGTAGGATAGAGTGGACGAATTCCATCTCCTATTTGGGTGTTCAGTTAGATATGCCTCTTTCCGGGGTCACATCGCGGATCTCTCGCGTCGGGGCATGGCAGCTACGGCCTCCCTGTACCCCATGCTGGGATCCGTGATGCCGATACCGCTTTAGTTGCGTCTCTTCAGAGCACTTATAATCCCCGTCCTGCTCTACACCTGCGAGATCTGGGGCATGGCCGTAGACTCCAGTTTGCTCCGACTGCAGCGGGTACAGAATAGGAGCCTTCGAGCCATATATTCTGTATTTCGCACTTTCCCCGTGAGACTACTCCACGAAGCCTCATCTCTTCCATACTTTGAGGCTGAAATTAGGCGCCGGGCTAGAAAACTATACGACCACTTGCCATTCCATCGGAATGCCCTCGTTCGGTCTCTAGGGGACTATAACCACAGAGAACGCCGCTTGAGGCGTCACCGGGTTCCCCGCATGACATGCTGGCACTCCCGGTAACAAAGGAGTTACTCTAACCAGCAGCAAAAGCTGAACTCCTTATAGTTCTACCATGAGTTGTTTGGTAAATTCAAGATCTATCCAAAACAATTTCGATAATATCATCCACCAGCGGTGCACTAAGGCCGTTGCACCCTGACCTGAGTCGTCGAGGAGCTCAATGCTACCTCCTATCACCCCCACAACCTCAGTCTCAACCGCCATCCTGCAAAACCCTTTCCTACCTACCAGTGGTTAAACCCTAGCAAGGGTAGGTACACTTGATAACACTTCTTCGGGCTGGCCTCAGCCTGCCAACATGCTTCGGACTTCGAGCTGTATGCAGATGCTCGAGAAACCGTAGCTTGTCATGGTACACATCTTCAGTTGTCACACGATGAATGAACGAATCAGTGTCCTATACATAAGCTTCAGGTTTTCAGTCCCATAATATAGCAACAACGCATCATAATGATAGTGATACGTTAATATATTGGAATGTCCAACACACTCATACCGATGTATATAGGCTTGTTGAATACGATCTGTCGCGAGACCATATGTACAGCAGCTAGATTAGCAGCATATATTTGTGTATGCGTGTATGTGTAAGTACGCGGGTGTATGTGGGTATGTGTGTGCGCCTGCAAGCGTGTACTGTAAGTGTGCATGTATGTGAGTGTGTGCGTGCGTGCGTGTGTGTATGTGTATGTAGGCAGGTGCACGCGTCTGCTTTGTGTGCGTGTGCATATGTGTATGTGTATGCACCCGCTTTGGGTGTCTGTGTGTGTTTATGAGTGTGTACATACTTATGTACACACATAAGCATTATGCATGCTCCTTACGACGTGTTGTTGCCGCATTATGGAGCTGAAAACCTGAACTATATATACGGACACTGATTCATTCATTCATCGTGTGACAACTGAGGATGTATACCACGACAAGCTACGTTTTCTTCAGCTTCTGGATACAGCTGATTACCTTTCAACCACTCCATTCAGAACAAAAATGTGCTGGGAAAATTTCATAATGAGGTTAATACAAAATCCTCCTACGCTTTGTCGGACTACCACCTAAGATGTGTGCACTAGATATCCAAGTTTCGATGATAAACGTATTGAAGGTATAAAGCAGTGCAATACATCTGATAGCTATACAGTCTGTCTTAAAACCCGATAAATAATAAGAAGGCCTATGAATCTGATCCTGTACCGAGAGCATGATGTTACCTAGTGCAAGTGAATAAAATCACTTTGACTCCTTTTGATGTTAAAAGAGTTGTTGCCGAGGATGGGATAACAACACATGCCTATAGATATTGCCGTTTTACAAACAGCGCTTAAAAGAATGTAACCTGGATCTCAAGATGAAGATTTTCTCGGCAAGTCTACAACCTTAAAAAATGGAAATTTACTCTTGTGCTGTGTATACACCTAGCAGACACATTGTGAAGAAATAATAATAAGAAGAAGATGGAAGGGGAGGTGTTAACCCTGCCATTAGGAGAAAATCCTAGTGCTAGTCTCAAGCTTAGATAAAGGGGAGAGACGTCCACCCTTACAATCCTTATCTAATAAAACAATGATTAACTGATAAAGCTACTACACTTAGACGAAAAATGTAACCATATAAAACACTAAAGTTAACTAAAGCGCTATAATATCTCCTCAACCATGCGGATGGGTTAGTTTACACTACTTCTGTATACCCTCACTGTAAGCCTATACACAGTTTAGCTCTCACCGTCTCACGCGCTGTTTAACATATAAAAGTTTATAAGATTATTTAGAAGTATATAAAGGTGTTGTAACATTGGATAAGAAATGTTTATAAAGAATTTAATTACTCTCTATACTACCATAAATACATGTGATACTAGCCGAATCACGTGAAAATTAGCTTAAATAGCTCTGGTACGAATAGCTGCTCGAAATTAGCACGAACACCTGTGATTCTATTCGGATTGCTCTAAATATCAACGATGCTAGCTGAATTACCTGTTAAAATGACTCAAATACCTTTGATACTATTTGAATGACCTGAAATTCCCTTAAATAGCCGTGATACAAATCGCTTATCGAAATTATCACGAACACCAGTGATACTACCCTGATTGCCCAACATATCAACGATACTACCTGAATTACCTGTGAAATCATACGGAACTATGCGACACACAATCTCTGAAATCTATCTGCCTATGACACTAGCTGAATTATCCTAAATACCTAGGATATTATGAATGATCTAGTGGCAGCAAACTCAAGACCACCAGATCATAACTTTTCCCAGCAGAGGGCAGAAAAATCATCTTCTGAATTATTTCTTGGGGTTCAGGGGAGTGAATGAGAAGTCAGTCGACTTGAACTGAAGATGAGAGAAACATGTCTCTCGAAACTCAGATAACACAGCGCCGATGTAATGGGAATTAATATGTAACGACCCACTTTAACTTATACGGATACTATCTGAACTTGCTGTAAAATCATACGCAACTACACACCTATAAAATCTAACCTCCTGTGATACTAGCTCATTCAGCTGTTTATCGCGATTGTATGAAGCAGTATGGAGTTTTAAGCCTAGCGTATAGTGCGGAGTTCTTAAACATTTGACTACCGTTTAGCCGAAATACCTACGATATTACCTGAAATGGCTGTGAAAAGCTACGGAACTGCTACACCCAACTCCTGGAATTTGTATATCTGTGATACTACCTGAATTATCCTAAATACCTACAGTACTACCTGAATTACCCTAAATACCTACGATACTACTTGAATTAGTTATGAAATCATACACAACTATGCTGCATCCAAGCCACGGTAGATGCTCGCCTGCTGACTGCTTGAAGGTGCTACCCTTGAGAAGATTCGATATTACACATGCATCAGCACTAACCTCCCTAACACCTATCATCGTTTTCCCCACTTCTCCCATATAAACGCATACTCCATCATTCAACCCTTCCTAGCCTAATACTGCTCCTGGGTGTCCTACCTCTCTCATATAAAACACGTTCTACCTTTAACCCCGTCTAGCCTAGCATCTCTCCACGTTTTCCCCATCTCTCCCGTATAAAGCGTATTCCCTCTCCTTCAGCATCTGTCTATCGTAGTATCTCTCCGCGTATCTCTATCTCAGCTATATAAATGTCTTTTCTAGTCTCCTGCCCCGCTAGACTAACACCTCTCCTCGGATTCCCTATCTTTGTTCTATAAACCATTCTCTACTCCTCAACTGCAGTCTAGCCTAGCATCTCTCCCCGTATTCCCTACCTCTCTCATATAAAGTGTATTTCAACTCCTTGAGCTTCTGTCTAGCCTAGCATCTCTCCCCGTTTTTTTTATCTTTCCCATATAAACCATACTCTACTCCTCAACGTCTGTCTAGCCTTGCACCTCTCCATATATTCCCTACCTCTCTCATATAAAGTGCATTTACCCTCCTTCAGGTCCTGCTCTACCTAGGATCTCCCCTCGTATTCCCTATCTTTCCCATATAAACCATGCTCTACTATTCAACCTCTGTCCAGCCTTGCACCTCTCCATATATTCCCTACCTCCCTCATATAAAGTGCATTCCCCCTTTTTCAGGTCCTGCTCTACCTAGGATCTCCCCTGGTATTCCCTATCTCCCCCATATAAACGCCTTTTCCTCCTTGAACGCTCTTTCAACCTAGCATCTACCCTCGTTTTCCCGATCTCTCGCATATAAGCGCATTTCTGTGCTCGATCTCTCTTATTTAAGGTACTTACCACAGTCTTTTGTTTGAAACACAATCACTATCTATACATCAGGTCAGCTACTTCTGGGACTGCCCTCGTATATACCCATCACGAATAGATCGCGAACTGTGTATATGGCACGGCAAACCTTACGATAGTTTCAAATGTCCTGTGCCGTAACGGCACATTACCAAACTCGATTTTAGGTTCAGCAACTTCCAAAGATGCGACACGAAGATTTTTAAAAAAAATCATCTCACTCTAAACTAGCCTTTACATGGAAGAGTTTAAGAAATTTCCATTTGCTCAAAAATGGCTTTAACGATTTTAATTAAAATAACACGTTTAAGATATTTACATGAAAAATCAAAATGTATATCTTGAATGTTTTGGATATTGGTGGTGAAGCCTGTTCATTTAGAAAAAAAATTGTATAATTTTGTATAACTGGTAAACCATAAGAACGGATTAAAACGTAATGCTAAAACAATGTAGCTTTTTTTAAAACAGACACCTTTTTTATTGGTTTGAATTTTCAAAACATTTGTCATTTTTAAAGTGCTGTCGCTATTCATCGGTCTCTCGCGATGTCATGGAAATATTATAGAATATGTAAGCCAGCATAGGAAGGTTTTTGAACCTTTGACTATCGATTCGATTTGTTCTGTCCCCCTTGTAGCTACAACGAAATGCGTAATGAAACTATTACTGCAAAGCTTTATGGCGATTAACATGAAGTAGATAGAGAAATAAACTTTCGTAAGAATAATTTATAGAAGTTATATAGAAATAAGGAATAGTAAATAGAAAATTGGCTTGAATGTAACTCATATATATATATATATATATATATATATACACACACACACATTCTGTCTTTCTTTTTTGGTCAGAGTCGAATTTTCTGATCAATAGTTTTCTGCAAATAATTACAAATCGAGCAATACGGATTTAGTTACATTTATTCCCCCATAATTACTTGCAAGATGCGGAAAATAGCTGTTTCAAGTTTATTTTTGTTTATTATTTGGAGGCTAGAGAGAGAGAGAGAGAGAGAGAGAGAGAGAGAGAAGGAAAGAATAGCACAGGTTCAAATGTTTTATATGGTGGCTAATCTAGGCTTCACCTCGGGAAAGTTAAACATAAATCATGACCATTTTGGAAAAAATTTAATCCTACAAAATACTTACTGCATAGTTTAATATGCGCTATGTTTTTCCTGTAGCAAGTTTTGTGTATCTCTTGGGCTTCCGTTTAGGGAATGTTGTACTTACAAATTGAATCAGAATGTATAATAATTCTTTTCTATTTAGGTTTAGAAGTAAATTAACAAATGGAATTAATTCACCTAATAGTGGTTGAAACTATGAAGTCCGGGACCTAAAGTGCTTACAACATTGTAAGTCAACATGGGGGTATGTCATCTTAATACAGTTTGTAATCATGTTGTGGTTTATCCGAAAAAATGCAACTTTCTGTTCCTAAAGTTGTATTACTTTCTCTACCACGTACATAGTAGGTAGTGAAGGTATTGCATTCCACCAAAAAATTTGATACCGACATTTCAGTGGAAATACATGTTTTGAGCCCCCTGAATCCAAAAAGGCATTTTTAGAAAAAGTTCCGTGTGTGTGTGTGTGTGTGTGTGTGTCTGTGAACAGCATAACTCAAAAACGAAAAGTCGGGGAAAATACCACACTTGGTAATTAGGTTCAGTACCTTCCAAAGCTGAGACACGAACATTTTTCAACAAAATCCCCCCACCCCAACTACCCTTTACGTCAAAATCGTCCCAAAATTTTAATTTTTTAAAAGATGACTCTAACGATTATGATTAAATTATCATATATAAAAGATATTAAGATCACAAATAAAATGCATATCTTGGATTTTTGGGAAGGCTGTAAGGTCCTCTTTATTCGGAAGGAATGTTTTATAATCTTGTGTAACTGGTAAACGTTAAGCGATAGATGAAAACGTACCACACAAAAAATGCACATCTCTTTAAAACACACATTTATTTCAAATAATGAAATTAATCGTTCTTTCACACAAGCCGTGTGTTGGACAGGGTTGGAAAGGTAGAATCAGATGACTGAAACATTCAATGCCATAGCCGGGATTTGAACCACGGATCTCCCGGTCTCCGTCCGGAGACTTATTTCAAATACGTTTTTCTGTAACATAAGCCGTTTCTGAGATATCCGTTATTAAAGGTTCGAATTGTTCAATGCTTGGCATTCTTTGTCTCATCGGTTTTAAGTTATTTCTCGCGAGTGCATGGAAACAGTATGGTATTTAGTGCCGGCATACAGCGTCCAGTTCTTAAACTTTTCACTACCAGTGTTCTCTTTCTGTCTATAACTAAATATGTAATGTAACCATTTTTGCAAGGGTTTATTGGATTAAAATGTGGTAGATAGAAAAACAAACTTTAGTAAGAATAGTTTGTAAACCCACTAATAAAGATAGAGCGTAGAGTAGGTTATGTGAATGTATCACATCAGACTTTTTTTCTTCTCCACTCATCCCTGTCATTCCATTCCTCCTTCTCCTCCTCTAATCCCTTTGCTTGCTCCTAGCCTTTATTTCCTGTATCCAAGTATATCTGGGGCACCTGTTCTTCTACTCCTAGGTGGACATCATTCTGAAACTTTTCTAAGTATTCTTTCCTCTGGCATTCTCCTGATGAGTCCATCTAGTTTAGTGGTTTTAGTCCTACATATTCTACTATAGAATTCCTAACCTTCATTTCTTCATTAATAACACCGTTCCTAATTTTTTCTTAATTTGAATGCCTCACTGATCTTAAAAAGTCCATTTCCACAGATAATAACTTCAATGTTAAATGTTTATTGAGTTTCCAAATTTCAACACCATATGTGACGGTAATTTTCACTATTAATTGGTAATTATACTCTAATACAGTAGTTACGGATGTCGTAGCTCTATATTTGTTACTTCTGTTCTTTATTTTAAAATCTTCTTTAATATGTTTCTTTTATCACGTTGCGGTTTATAAAAGTTAACACTAGCACAGTTAAAAGTCACCGTTTTAATAAACAGTTTGTACTGAAAAACTGCTATTTAGTGGTGGCATTAGTTCTATATGTTTTATGTTATTACTAAGCCCCGGATTCTTAGGTTCTGACCTATTTTATTCCAAACTTCGGTTTATTTTAATGTTTTAGTTACAAACGAGTAATATACTTCAATTTTATAGAGCCTAAATTGAGCTAATTTTACGTTAGGACCCAATAAAACCTATTTTTCGTTATAGAACCTAAAAGTGCCTAATTCGGTTATTTAAGCAAATAAGAGTAGATTTATGAATATAAAAGTATTTTTAAAACGAAAGGAGATCGTTCGAACAAGGATACTATTAAATAATTAGATTATGAAATCTTGCGCAATACCTTACAATAATAAACTTTAATTAAACCGTCCGCCACAATAATAAAGTAAGCCTTCAGTTATCATTTTCTAGCTATAGTTGAAAGAGGTGGTCAGTGGCACGCGGCATTTCTGAAACGTGTGATGTTTACATGCCGCAACAATAGGTGAAAACATTTTAATAGCGCTGTTGAGTAGTATGCATTATTGCTTCTTCCGTTATAGGGAGTTTCTAACACGCCATTTTTTAATTTGGTACTTTCAAGTACATACTAAAGTTACAGTTAATTTAACTTTGTACAATTTAAAGTTAGTGTTTTAAACAAAGTGCCCATTGATTTGCGTGAATATATGTGTGTGTATATATGCCAAAGATCCTATAAATTCCTAAATTCAACATATAAGATCCTATAAAATCCTAATACACTGATACATAGAACCTAATTTTAACTTTTTAGAACCTAAAAGTTCGGGGCTTAGTTATTACACACAGTTAAAAAACACTGTGCACAAGTTCAGAACACTAGATCATATTCTATGGAAGACACATCTAAAATGAATTCATTTGGACGGAAGCATAATTATGCGTTTGAATTTCTGAGTATAATTAATGGCATTCATATTAAACAAAACTGTTCAAATTAGTAAATAGTTAATTGGAAATGTATAACCAGAGCAATGATAGTCGGGTATATCAACAGCTTACTTTCCCAAGTTCCACTCTACTCTAGAGCACGTTAAAGAAAAATATGTGGCATTACAGCCCTTGTGGACCTTAGCCTACCAACCCGGCTGTCAGCCTTATGCCCATGTGGCAAGGCAGAGTGGGCGTTCAAACAACCAATACGAGGAGCCGATGTGGTGAGCACCATGCTTCCCTCAACCGGAACTTTGGCCGGAGGAAAGCCGTTCCTCAGACCTACAGACCGCTATCTATCATAGCTCCTTAAATGCATTATGATCCTGAATGATATATACGTACCAATAATATAAATCGTGTTATTCTCTGCTTTCAGTAATCTATGAGGTTCTCATGAAAGTGATACCAAGAATCAGTTAGTATTGTAGCGATATAAGTTTCATTGTAGCGATCATATGCAATTAAGTAATTGTCAAAAAGGGACATTTTGGTCGTTTTATCTCCTAATAAAAAGTCGGGACAAGATTAAAAAGGAACTATCATATATACCGCGTGAGTCTTCTCATCCTGCATTTAACAGCGAAATGCAGGTGCTGACACGATATTCATCAGCCCGCTGATTAGGGCTATGATGGTACTCATTGTTAGCGTGCTCTAGTAGCGCAATGGTAAATATGCTGGAAAGTCATCGTGAGGTTCAAATTACGCCGACGAATAAATGAGTCTTATTCATTTCTTGCATTTATGTATGATGTTCATTAACGCATATTCTAATAAGTAACAATTTCTGTTTTAATGAAATTCACATAATTAAACTAATTAACTAAAATGACACTTCATGCCAAACTCTCAGTTGTCGTTAAATTGACTAAACATAAAAAGTACCTCGAAGCGGCAGTATTTGAACCTGGGGCCTTCACCACTAAAAACCAAAGCGCACACTGTTGTGCTATGAGTGCAAGTCACTGTAGGCATACTGCTGTAAAGCAGTCATTTCGGCCGAAATTGCTACGATGCGATGCAGTGGATAGTGTTTACGGCATAGCGTGTACAACGCCGGGACTGCATGACTTCTCAATCTGCAGACTGAGAAGACTCACCCGGTGTGTGTGTGTGTGTGTGTGTGTGTGTGTGTGTGTGTGTGTGTGTATTTTTGTTACATTCACCATGTTTTTATGTCTCTTCTGCAATCTATTATTTAAAGAAAATTTATTTTCTACCTGCTTTATGTCAATTGAGATAAACGGTTACAGAAATATTACAAATTTCGTTGTAGGTACAGGGACGTAGAGGAGGCTGACATGATAATCATATATTTAAAAAAGTTGATGCTATTATGTTGACTTTGAAATTCCACATACTTTGCATGTTATCGCGATAAGCAAAAGAAAGGTGACTTAGTAACTCAAAATAGATAATAATAGCATTGGAAGGTTCAAACCAATAGCAACGAAAATTGTAAACTGTTAATTCCTAACAAATTTTATTGGACATAAATTGTGTGTTTTAATAAGTTCTATATTCTTGCATCGTATGTTTTTGTCTATCTTTTAAGATTTACCATTGATACAAAATTATATGAAATTTTCTCAGAACCAAGAGCACCTCTAAAGCTATCTAAAATTCAAGATATGCATTTTATTGGCCATGTAAATATCTTAACCATATGGTATTTTAATCAATCATTAGAGCCATTTTTAAGAAAATCATATAAGGAAACTTATTCCATGTAGAGGGTAGGTAATTTGGGCTGCGGATTTTCTTGAAAATCTTTGTGTCTCATCTTTGGAAGATGCTGAACATAAAATAGCAAGTTGGATAGGTATTTATCCGACTTTTCGTTTATGAGTTATATTGCTCTCTCTCTCTCTCATACACACACATAAGGATATTTCCCTAAAGTTTTTTTGTATTCCTGGGACCTAACATGTATTTCCGGAGAAATTTCAATATCGAATTATTGGAATAAAGTATTTTTTGCCTTCCGTAGAAATTTGGCAGAGAAAGTAAAAATTGTCAAACTTTTGCACCACTTCCAAGCAGAAGACCAACGCTTGAATAAGGATAAAGTTTGAAGAAGGAATAATTTTACTTTTTGTACCACCCACCTAGTAGACAGAGGAAGTACTATGTTCCACCCAAAAATTCGATATCGAGATTTCACCGGTAGTACTTGTTTTGACGCCACCTGGATCCAAAAAAGAATCATTTTTAGAAACAGGTGTATGTGAACAGCACTCGAAATACAAAATGTCGGATAAATACCAAAATTTATTTTCCAAAATGTGACATAAGATTTTAAATAAAATCTTCAAACTCTAAACTGTCCTTTACATGAACATTCTTCGAAAGTTTTGATTTTATTAAAAATAGCGGCAAAGATTTTAATTTAAGTGTCATATATTTAAGATACTTGTATGATAAATACATATATATCATGCATAGGATGAGTGTACGTTGCAATTAATTGGTGTTGTTCCGTTTTGAGAACACAAAATATTACCCCGATTTTTTAAAAAGTATAACACATTTTTTCCCGATTTTAATAACAGGATGTATAATGTACATCATATTTTAGTTTAGCATAATACTTAATTTAAACTCATCAGTGATTTTCCTTTGGTCATCAAGGACCAATTAACAATGCTTTGTCTTTTGTAGAACATAAAATGAGAACAGACTGTTGGCGCTTAGCGGATTTATTTTTATTTGTGGTGAGTTACGGAATTACAACTTAAGTAATAATATTTTTAATGTGAATAGTGACTATTATGGAAAGGATATTATTTTTTTAACATAGTTTTTACAGGTTACACGTTTACAATACCTAAAGGACAATCCAAATTCATAGAGGACCTACGAAACAAATACCCATGCTTCAGGTCTGTAACTGCAAAAAATAATTGTGCTAAATGTAAGATATGCAACTGTGTTGTGTCTATATCACATGGTGGTGATGGGGATTTAAAACATCACATAGAATCTGATAAACATAAAACGAATTTTTTCTCAGCAGAGCCAAGTCATAAAGTGACCTCGCTTTTTTGAATTCGAACACATCAGAAACGAGAACTGTTGCAGCAGCTGAAGGTGTTTTATCGTTTCATGTCGTTAAACATAATCAAAGTTATGGTTTAAATGACTGTAGTCACTAGTGTTCAACTTCATAAAACATATATCCAGATTCAAAGTTTGCAACAAAATCTCGTGTGGAAAAGCAAAGTATAAGGCCATAATCCACAATGTACCTACTTGCTTCAAATTTTAAAAAGGAAGTTGTAACGTCTGCAAACAAAGCTAAATACTTCAATATTGCTATGATATCAGTAACCACAGTCATCAAAAGATATTCCCCAGTAATAATGCTATAAAATAATGTAACATAAGTTCTTGTTGTATTGCATTTGGTGCTTATAATACAAGCGGTAATTTTGGGAGAATTACGCAGAAACATGGCAGTAGTATTTTTTCATATTTAAAGGAAGAATTGCATGATACTGTGGCGGTACCTAATTCATTACTCTATGTATTTAAACAAAAACCAACTACTTGTTTCTTTTTTGTTTTCTCTGTACTTTTGTCTGGTTGCCAAGAGAGACACCACATGTCGTTAATTTTTCAGTATACCTATTTTTAATGTAGCTTTTTGATATGTTAATAAATTACACATTTGGAATTAAAGATTACATTTGTTGAACCCAACGTGAGTACATAAGGATTTACGATATACAGGTACACCGTAAGTATACAGAGTTTTTTATATACACACACGAAGACATGTATAATCCAACTGAAAATAACGAAGCAGGAGTCGACAGGGAAATTTCACGAGTATAATGTCAAAGTATGGTTCTTGCAAGTGGAATCCCGTTCGTTACCGCGAACATAATTAATGAAGTGACCAAATATCACCTTATACTAGATCTCTCGACAGTGAAACTGCCGAGTTGATATCGGACTTCATTGCCAAGCCATTGTCAACTCCACTATAGATGATTTAAAGACGGCCTTATTGCTGAATTCGAACAATCCCAGACCCGTAAAGCTAAGAAGTTACTTACGGAAGTAGAGTTAGGAGATAAAAAAAACACCCTGCTTACTCAGAGAAATGCTGGCTGGATCACAAATAATAAATTATTTTTTAAAAACTACATTTCTACGACTTCCCACTAGTACACGATTCATTCTAGCTGCTGATCAAGATGTAAGTCTGGAGGCTATAGTATCCATGGTCGATAAAACTGTAGAGATTAGAACATCCAGTCAGTTTATGTGCAGCACTGAAGCAGTTGCTCAGTCATCTCAAAATTAGCGATTGTCACTTCTGGAAAAGCAACTTCCTGAGGTAACGAGCTATATCCAGGAACTCCAAACCCGATCACTATCACAGTCACCTCAGCAAAAGCACAAATATTCCATTTGCTGATACCACTGTAAGTTCAAGCAAAATGTTAAGAAGTGCACACCTCCATGCTCGTTCGTTCATCAACCTTCCAGCAACACTCACCGGAAAACCCTTAAGGCCATCACTTGGCGAGGCACAAAGTGAGGAGATTGAATTATCTCGCCGCCTGTTCACAACAGATCGCAATACTGGTCTACGATTTTTGGTGGATTCAGAAGCTCATGTTTCAGTTCTTCTCGCAAATGCATTAGAACGCAAAAACATTCATAAGCAGCAACTTTATGCAGCAAACGGTACCATAATACACACTTATGTGGACGTTTACTTAACCTTGATGTAGGTCTTCGGAGAAAATTTCCGTAGTCATTTCTCCTAGCTGATATCCGCCAGCGTATTATTGGAGCTGACCTTTTTGGGTTACTTTGGTCTCTTTCTAGACGTTAAATCAAAGCAGCTGATTGAAAGACAAACTCAAATCGCAATTATAGGCTTTATAAATACAACAAATCACAGCTCAGTGCTCTTGATAGATCCACAACACAAATATCGAGATTTATTAAGCAGATTTCCTAACTTCCTCATTGAGAAGCCTAATTTCATCTCTCCTGAAGTTACGGTACACCACACAATCACAATTACCGGGCTTCCACTGCATGCACGAGTCAGACGTTTGCCACCAGATAAACTAACCCAGGCAAAATTCGAATTCAAAGAGGTGATCAACCTTGGCGTACGCCGGCCTTCAAAAAGCTGCTGGTCCAGTCCTCTACATCTAGTTCCTAAAAAACATGGAGCATGGCTTCCTTGTGGAGATTATCGAGCACTAAATGCCATTACAGTACTCGATCGCTATCCAGTTCCTCATCTACAGGATTTCAACAGTCAACTCTCTAACAAAGCAATTTTTTCCAAAGTCGACCTCATTGGAATCATCATATCCCTGTAGCACATGAAGACATACTAAAGACAGCCGTCATTACTCCATTTGATCTTTTCAAATTTATGAAGATGCCATTTGGTTTACCCAAAGCAGCACAAACATTTCAACGCTATCTACATTGATGTATTTTGTGTGATTTACCTTTTGCTTATTCTAACTTTGACAAATCCTGGTAGCATTATCGTCAGAGGAAAAGCATACCTATGATCTAGCTCAACACTATCAATGTAGAATAGTGCATCTTCGGCGAAAAAGAAATATCATTTCTGGGTTATCTGGTGTCAAACCGGGGAGTTTTACCACTAGCGGACAGAGTGCAAATCATCAAAGAGGTTCCACGTCCCACAACAGTAGTAGAACTTCGATAATTTTTAGAACTTGTGAACTTCTATTGAAGCTCCTTACCGCACTCTGCAGACACCCAAAAACCCTTATATAGCCTATGCAAAAACGCGAGGTAAAAAGATAACCGTCCAATCACCTGGAATCATACAACAGATCAATCATTAGGAAGTTGAAAGAAGAGCTAGCTAATGCAGCCCTATTTTCTTATCGTTGATTGTACTTAATGGTTAATGTTTCGGACTACGCCATAGGTGCCTCGCTACAGCAACTGAGGGGAAAAACTCCAAAACCAATCGCATTCTTCTCCAAGTCTCTCACAGAAACACAACGCAAATATAGCACCTACGATCGTGAATTGTTAGTTGCTTATTCTGCTGTGAAACACCGCAGATACTGGCTAGAGAGCAGGCAGTTCACGATATTCTCGGACCGCAAGCCATTAACTTTTGCCTTCAAACATAGCTTGGACAAAGCAACACCCGGACAGCAGCGATACCTTTATTATCTTGCTCAGTTCAGTACAGATATTCTTTATCTTCCAGATGGAGAGAATATTCTTGCGGACACATGTTCTAGGATTGCAAACATCGCTTTGCCAGCGAGCATCTCATATGAAGATATTGTTAGGTTACAAAGTAACGATACAGAACTGGAAAATCTTAACATATCAGAATTCTGTTCATCGAAATTCACCACCATTGTGTTTCCTGATAGATCTGAGTTAATTTGTCATAATTCTACAGGAATGTTCAGGACTAGTGGTACCTTGCTAGCCTGTAGTTCCCAAGGTCGCGGGTTCAAACCCGGCGGAGGGCGATGGATTTTTTCAGGCGCAAAAACCCTTAGCATGGCTTCCTTCGGAAGGGAAGTAAAGCCGGTGGCCCCGTGTCGTAGATTTACGGCACGTAAAAGAACCTCAAGCCTGATAGAGAGGCCTCTGAGCAAAATTACCGGTCTTTCACGCAAAGGACCATAGTAGTTAAAAGTTAAATCAAAACTCAATTTAATTTAAGGAACGTTCAGGACTTACATGCCACCATCCTACGGAAAAAGAGTCTTTCATGCACTACACGAATTACTCCATACCGGCATTAAGGGTACAATGGATACGATACGACAACGCTTTATTTGGCCTATTGGGCTTGTTCATTGAAACAAGATGTAAATCTGTGGCCGAGAGCCTGCATTCGTTGCCAACAAGCAAAAGCTTGGAAACACAAAAATAGCGCTATAGGAACTTTGAGTTAGGTTAACGATCGCTTCTCTCATCTCCATGTGAATATAGTAGGACCACTACTTTGTTCTCAGGGTTTCACATAACACCTAGCGATGATAGATTAATACGTTCGCCAGAAGCAGCATCACTAAAGGAGATAATGGAAGAAACTGTTATTAGTACTCTCTTGTTATTATGGATTGCACGCTTTGGCTTCCCGCAATTTATCACCACAGACAGAGGACGACAGTTTTACTGCCAAGCGTTCACTCACCTCACCAAAGCCTTGGGTACACATCACATAAAAGCTATTGCTTACCATCTTGCGTCCAACGGGAAAGTTGAACGCTGGCACCGCAATGTTAAAGCTGCATTAAGAGCTCTCCTCTCAGATGACTGGGTTTATCAACCTGCCCACCATGGGCCTCTGCGTCTAAATCATATCAGTATATAATATTACTCCAGCAGAAATGACCTGTGGTATCATAATCAAGCTTCCAGCTGATTTCTTTTTGATTCAACACCAATGGACTGTGATATTCCTTTTTTATTATTTTTTTTGTCTTCATGGCCTCACTAAAACTAACCAACATTCAATATCACTCTGTAAAATCTGTATTCATTCATCCAGAGCTTATGGCATTTTCACATGTATCCATCAAACAGGATGCATTTCCAGCCTACATACAATGAACCGTATGCAATGGCCAAACGTGCTGAAAAGTACTTCAGTTTGGAAATGTCTCAAGGTCAACAGACAATCTTCATCGACAGACTTAAACCAGCTTCCTGCTGAGTAATATGGACACTACATCACTCAAGTACCTGATAATCAAACCGCCAGCCAGCCCAGCAGCCCAACAGACCACACGTTCTGGTCGCACATTGCACTCCCCAAAGAAGTTTCTCCAAGTTGTCACTGAGGAGGGAGTAGTACTTGGTGGCACCTAATTCATTACTCTATGTGTATAAACAAAAACAAACTACTTGTTTCTTTTCTGTTTTCTCTATACTTCTGTCTAATTAACAAGGAGACACTACGTGTTAATTTTTTCAGTGTGTCTATAAATGTAGCTTTTTAATATGTCAATAAATCACACAGTATGAACTAAAAGCTACAATATTTATATAATAGGCATAAGATATCCAGATAATGCTTTGCACAATACTCTCCAAACTGCTTGTGATAATTATATTCCCCATAGGTGCAGAATGTTGAAAGTATTTACTTACTTTCAGTATTCTCTATAGGGACGTGTTGCTGAGCTAAAAGAGTTTTGCGATTTTGTGAGAGTAGCATGTAGAAACTTACATTCTTTTTTAATAATAACGTGGTTGTCATTATTACTGCTATTAAAAAACGACTTTGAAAATGTATGCGTTTTTAAAAACATATTTCTTTTCCCAATCAAAGTGTCTTGTCCTTAAAATTTTCTTTGAAGATCCTATAAGTGAATGCTATTTGTTGTGTGCACACAGTTAAATGAATGTATTACATAAACCCATTCTTCGTATTAAAGTGTCTGTAAAATGTTATCTGTTTTATAGAATTTTCTGAAAAGCCGTGATGAAAGAAAGCATGAGAATTTCATTTCTTTCAATGCTAATCTGCTGTTTAGTAGTTGTAATACCCAACCAGTAAAGAGACTTCAGCTTTTTATGATGCTGCAATTCACTGTTTAACTTCTCAGTCTGATGGGTTAATAACTAATTTTTCTTCGTTTCCATGGATGCTATTAAGGCAACCATCAAGTTGATCAGCAGCTGAAAACTCTATTAAATGATGAAAAAATAAAGGTATTGATGTAGAAGACAGTTCATTATTTAATGAAATAGTTATCGAGCGGATGGCCCAGGCAGTAACGTTTGCGGCCCGCATTCGTGAAGTCATGGGTTCGATTCCCACCTTCCTGACCTATGGGTTTTTTCGAGGTTTCCTCGGGTAGCTAAGCGAATGCTGGGAAGGATCATTACATCTCCCGAATTTCCTGTCCCTCCATTTCATCTCCATTCACATTTCACTTCACCTTCATCTGCTTGCTGACTTTCTTTCAGGTTGCAAGTGTCGGCGGGAGGTTTCGGCATGCGCATAGCAAGGGAAAAGGATGCTCTGAGTAAACCTTCGTCCCCCGGACTGCGAGAGGTCTCCGAGTCCCCCAGGGGATGTGTAAGCACACAGGGGGAAGAGAGTCGACTTTACCAGCCACCACCCGGGGAGTTTAAATATATAAACGGTAGGGACTCTGCCCTCTGTCGTCGTGCCTCCTTGTCCCTCTGACTCCTGTCACCTCATCCCTCCCTCCTGGGGCCACCCGTCAGGGGCCTAGGAACAAAGAATCTGCGTAGGTTAGGGTGCTAAGTCCTCCTCCGCGTCTAGTCCTATCTTATCCTAATGAAATAGTTCATATAAAATAATTTGTGCCAAATATGATTGAAAGTGAACAAAGAACATGGGAGGAACTACTGACACATGAATGGTTTTTAATTGGTGCTCACGTGATGAACAACTTGCGGAATCCTTTCATTTAGCGCACTACTTCTGTCACTGCCATAACATGCCAATGTACATAGAGTTTTTAGCTTTATGTCTTCACAATGGCCTGATGACAGAAACAGCTTCACTACTAGAAGCTTTAAGAGTGTTTTGTTTACTAGTTTCAATTTTAGGAAGTATAGCGGTAGTGTCTTTAATAGTCACTTAGTAAATCTGACTTTTTGAATGCAATAGACTTCAAGCAAGTGTAATTGGAGTACCTAACATAAAAAATAACTTTAAAGATTTAATGAGCTAATGACAGTATTTTGACACAGATTTTTTCGTCACTACAAAGCTCCCCAATTTAAGTTTCATTGTAATATTATATATTCATTTGTAACACTGTTTTATTACGTTTCCAACTACAATATAAACAATTATATTTCATATTTTCATTTTTACTACCTACCGTTTTACTTTAAAATTATTAACTTTTTTTAAAAGAAACATTGCACCGTTGTTTAATCGGTCGGTGTACTCCACACCTAATGGAATTGATCATTTTCCTATCACTATTACAACGCAAAGAAAACTGCTTGAAATTTAAACACCTTCTTCAGGTTGCTGTAGACAAACTTCCACAGCCCGAGACATTTTCCAGCACGCCTATTGATACTATAGTCGATCTTTGTTCTACTGCTATCATAAAACAGGCTGAATTTTGTATTCCAATCAGTTCCTATGTATCCAAACACAGTCATGTCCCTTGGTGGAACCGAGAATGCAGAGAAGCTATTAAACTAAAGAATAAAGCCTACTACAACTATAAACGCAACTCCACTATTAACAACAAAATCGCTTACAAGCGACTTCGAGCAGCTGCCGTTGGATTGTTAAGCGCAGCAAGAGAAATTCCTGGTTGACTTTCGTGTCTTTCTGTAAGAATAGGAATATTCAATCTGAAATATGGCGTAAACTTCGAACCTTTTATGGTTCCAGAAGTTTAAATAAGATTTCTCATCTTTTGTTACCACAATCTGATATACCAATTACAGATTCACAAATTATCGCAGATACTTTAGCAAAGACGTTCTCCGATACCTCCAGTGACTCTAATTATGATCCTGAAATTCTTCATAACAAAAGTGTACTCCAAGATGATAGCTTGTTACTGATTGTTGTTGGCACAAACCAACCATATAATGAAAAGGTGTACCTTAATGAAATATTGGAAGCTCTTCGACAATGCAATAGCAAAAGCCCTGGATCAGATAATATTCCATGTGAATCAATAAAACATATGCCAGAGAATGCACCACAGTATCTGCAAAATATTTACAACCATATATGGTTTAACAAGTGCTTTCCTGATCAATGACGAATGTCAACAGTGACTCCTATTCCGAAACCAAATAAAGATCACTCTTTGCCTATAAATTACCAACCGATTTCTTTAACATGTACCATGTGCTAGCTCCTTGAAAAGATAATTGCGAAAATACTTCTTTGGTTTTTGGAAACTAACCATTTGCTTAGCAACATAAAAACCGGCTTTCGCCAAAATTTTTCCACAATAGATAATCTGGTCATGCTTGAATCAGAAGCAACTGAGGATTTTGGTAGTCGACAGCATATGATTTTAGTCAGTCTTGACATAGAAAAGGCATACCATTCCATCTGGCGAAATTACATCATTCAGCCTCTAACGGAATTTGGAGTGAATGGAAACATGATCTCATTTATCTACAATTTTCTGCAAAACAGACGGATGCAGGTAAGAGCTAATGGGTTTTCTATCCCAACCTGTTAGTCTATAAAATGGCATACTACAAGGGTCTGTCTTAAGTGTGACACTATTTTTAGTGGTCATCAATAAAATGGTGTCATGCCTTCGACCACCTATTAAGGCGTATTTATACGCTGATGATATTACCATATTTTGTAAAGGACGAGACATAAAGACAACTCAAGAATTACTACAATTGACCCTCCAGAATCTCCATACTTATGCTGCAGTACTGGTCTTCGATTCTCACCTCCAAAAAGCCAATGCATAGTTTTCTCTAGATCTAGAAAACCACTTCCACAACTTGAATTGCTAATGAGCAATCATCACATACCAATAATTGTCAATAACATTAGCATACTTGGATTGCAATTTGTCTAAAAGTTAACCTGGATCTCGCATCTTAAAATACTTAAAGCTAACTGCTTAAGACGGCTGAATATATTTAAAGTGTTATCTGCCAAAAATTGGCGCATGCAGGATGATTACACTATCTAAACTTGATTATGGCTGCATTGTATATAACTCAGCTAGTCCGACTGCCCTGAAGATGCTCGACTGCATTCAGTCTTCTGCACTCAAGATTGCGTTGGGAGCATTTCACACAAGCCCTACCGAGAATTTACAAATAGAAGCTAACGAGCCGCCACTGCATACAAGGAGGAAAATCCTGAGTTTGATCTATGCTTCAAAGATTGCTGCCTTACCAGACTCTGCTGCTTTCCCATACCTCTTCCCTTCTAACGACAATAACAGCATTTCAACTGGACAATCTCATGGCACTTCCTTCAGCTATAGAATTTCAAAATATATGCATGAGATTAATTTAGGTTTTCCTGCTATGATGAAACTCAACTGTTTCAGCAATACCTCTTGGAAACCCGAAACCCCGACTATCATCACCACTCTAGCCAAATACAACAAAATGGATACATATATTACCCATTAACAGCGAATGTTTCACGAAATTTGTGGCATACACCAAAACTTCATACCTGTATATACTGATGAATCTAAACTGAATGGGAGTAGTGGTTGTGCTGTGGTACATCCTGAACATACAATTTCTTACAGTCTTCCGAATTACCCCTGTATATTCTCCTGTGAACTTTTTGCCATAAGATTTACCCTGGAATACGTAATGAAAGCTGAACACCGTTGCTATATCATCTTCACTGACTCCATGAGCGCAATTCTAGCTCTTCAATAGAAGTCACCCAGAAACTCTTTAATGCAGAACATTTTACAGCTGTATAAGGAGATAAAAGCCAGCAATAAATGTGTGACGCTGGCATGGGTACCATCTCACATGGGCATATCTGGAAATGAAAAAAAAGCTGATGAAGTAGCTAAAGAAGCAACATGCCGCCCTCCAAGTCTGGCCGACCTCAAGGTTCCGCATCAGACTTCCAAAATTTCCTAAAGTATGAAACAAAAAGAAATGGAAGCTACACTGGAGTTCCACATCCAATAGCAAACTAATCGCCTTAAGCTCCAATCCTAGTTTCGGTTACCCAATAAAACATCTAAATCGTCGTGACAAGGTACTTCTCCACAGTATCGGACATACTGCAATTGCCCATTCATATCTCTTTGGAAAAGATAATCAGCTACATGCAAGCACTGTCATTCCATTCTCACAGTTCAGCATAGAGTGCCCTATTTACGATGTTCATCGGCTTCAGTGTGGTATTCCTGCTAACCTCTCGGTGGCCTTGAGTGATCCAACCATCTATCATAACATAGTAAAGGTTTTAAAAGAAATAAAATTGTATAATGTTACATAATCAACGTAATTTGTTTCAAAATATTGTAATTATTAAAATTTATTGTAGTCGCGTTATGACTTTAATGTTAAAGCGACAATAATAAATAAAAAAAAACCTTTTCCAGGAACTTTTTTTATAAGTGTCCCACCTTTAGCTGTAGAAATTATGATCAACCTATCCATGAGTTTTCTGGAAATAGCCTGTGAAGACCAGTTCACTGGGAAGCAATTTTGTATAGTTTTAACTGGCAAAGCTTAAAAGAGAGACAAAAACGTAATAAAAAAATCTGAATGTAATACATTCATATGACTTTCTCTGCCCTCTACCTTTATTAGTGGGTATACAAACTATTCTTACTAAAGCTTATTTGTTCTTCTACTATATCTTAATCCAGAAATAGCTACATTATACATTTCATTATATATAAAAAGAGAACAGCGATAGTTAAATGTTTAAGAACTGGCTATATGCTGGCCTTAACATTCCATACTGTTTCTATACAATCGCGACAAACAATTGAATGTTGAAAGGACATCAAAAGAATGACCAAGTAATGAACATTTGAACCATTCATAACGGATATTTCAGAAATGGCTTATGCCACACACAAACTTATTTGAAATAAATTATGTGTTTTAAGACACTAAATTTTTTGTGTAGTACGTTTTCGTCTATACCTTAACGTTTGTCAGTTATGCAAGATTATAGAGAGTTCCTTCCGAATAAAGAGGACTTCATAAGCTATTCCTAGAAAATTCAAGTTACACATTTTATTTGTCATGTAAATATCTTTAATACATGGTATTTTAATGAAAATCGTAGTAGCCATTGTTTAGAAAAATCAACCAATTTCGAAAAATGCTCCATATGAAGTGCAATTTGGGGTGGGAGAATTTTCTTAAAAAATTCCTTGTCGCAGTTTTGGAAAGTGTTGAACCTAAATACCAAGTTTAGTATTTATCCGACTTTTTGTTTTTGAGTTATGCTGTTCATAGACATACACTGGCATTTTTCTAAAAATGTTTATTCAAATTCAGGGGGCCAAAAAACATGTATTTTCGTTCAAATCTCGGTATCAAATTTTTGGGTGGAATGCAATACCTTCTCTACCTTCTGTGTACATACATGACAGAGAAAGTAAAAAGGAAAACCTAGAACTCTTTAAAACACACAATTTATTTCAAATAATCCTTTTTATTGTATCAGACATTTTCGAGATATATGTATCATTATCTTTGTTTGAATGTTTTAATACTTTTGTCATACTTTAAAGGACTTTTTTTGTTTATTTATGGACACTTTAATTGCTGTGATCTTTCACGTCCAATATAGAATAAGACGCTAAGGACCACATCAGTTACAGAGCGTCCATATATTTAAAAAAAAAGGAAAAAATAAAAGTAATGTAACTATTTCTGCAAAGGTTTATCTCGGTTGACAATGAAATATGTGTATAGAAAAAGAAGCCTTCGTAAACAATAATGAGTAGAGAAAATCATATGAATGTAACACATAGGTAGACCTTCTGTGTCTGTTTTTATCTGCGACATAATATATTCAACCTTATTTTCCCCTGCTTTCCTTTCTTTATTTTTCTCTTTTTTTCCCTTCATTATCCTTTACAAAATGACCAAGGACCGTTCGAAAATCGGGGCCTTTGTCGAAGTGAAATCCACGTAGTTTTGAATCTACTGCAATACTTTCTGTAATTTAGGGGAACAATAGAGAAAGTTGTTCAAAAAGATAAGAAAGGAAATGCATGTTTTTTTTTTCTTGCGTTTAAATGCAAATATTATACAGAGAAAATTCTGGCTGTCCTTAGTAAGATAATTTGTTATGTTTCCAGAACTGCAATGTATAAATTGAGGAAGCATATATTGTTAATTCAAACCGATAGCGTAGTACAGTAGAATAGAAGTATTTTATCAGTATTTTAAGTTTACGCATTAATTACATATTCCATAACATGTTCTGCTATCAAATTTCGATTTTCAGTCTCATGTCGATAATCTTACATACCAATAATGTACAAATAGTTGACGACAATGCATAGCAGCAAACTGGCTCGACGCACGGCGGGAAGAAATGATTGTTTGCGCGTAGTTACTGGCTGGCTGCCATAAGGACAACCTCAACAGTTGCGAAAAGGAGATCATTCATGTGGTTCAGAACACTATTTGTGCAGTAATAAGGTATGTTGTTCTTGCAGATTGTGCCTATAAGCATGTAAGTACAAGCATGCAATATTAAGGCTATCTGATTTTGAGAAGTAAAACGCAAATATTTGTTTGTGAAGTGATATAAGCGAGTGAGAAATGCTCAGTTATTGCAATGGTGTGTAGAAACAACTTCTAGATGCTAAACGGAGTCGTTTAATGCTTCTCAATTAAAAGGTACCGTGTTTGATTCCCGGTTGGCTTGGGGGAACTACCGTACACTAACCCTTTTCTTTTATTGGAATGAATATAAGAGTGAATGTGATTGATTTATAGTTAAATTATTAAAAATCAATCTTAAAAACCAACGTTCAACGGTTACAAACACAATTAGTTTATTGTAAAAGGTCAAAAGACTCCGATGTGACCATAGAAGTTAAATTATCGTAAACGTACACATAACATTACATTTCAGGTGCGTTTGCAACAGTTGGAGTTATATTTGGTGAGTATTTAACGATTTAGGGAACAATCTTAATATATTTGACATTTTTAGCAGTCTCCATATGTAAACTAAACTATGAATGAATTTTAAACGCATTACATGTATATTCAGAACATTCGCTTATCATTTGCTATCATTGTTATTTAGACTCTCATCGTTTTCTCGTCATTTAAAAAGATACCAGCATAATATATTTTGTAATTATATACATCAGTCTGCAGTTTGTATTTTGCAAATGTGGGATTTTCCGATAGGTTGTGTGATAGGCTGTTTTGCCAATCTATAAGCTTCTTCAAGGTTTTATTTGCTTTCAATGGTAGCTTTAGTATTATTTTAATTTGCAAAAATATCTTAAGTAATGCCCAGGAAAACGTGGCGTTTCTGGGTGCATGCCGGTGGACGCGAGATGTTTTAAAAGGCTTGTTCACGGCAATAAATTTAAGATTAGAAGCATAGGTACTTACTTAAGCCAAGTTGCAGATAATTAAAATTAAACTATTTAAGCTGAATAAAGTACAATAAATCATGTAACCACGGTATCTCCTGTAGCATGAGGATGTACAAACCATTACAGCACGATGAGTGAGAAATGAGTTTATAAATGCGTTAACCTCGTTTGGGCTATTGCAGTGGTCTCATCCTGGTCGTTTTCCGTTTCTAATGACAATAAATATCAAGTAAAAGAATGCATTTGTTTCCTCTCACCGAGTTTCAGTCAATTACGTATAGGTACATTTTTGCTCCATCCTCAGTACGGAAGCTTTCGGTTAAACATTGCTCTGAATGTAAACTACCCTTAATTTTGTGCCGACTACAACCAAATTTGAAATTTGCCGACTTTCTTTTCTTTCAAACTCTTGTTTATAAAATGTCAACTCCGTACGTGCAATGGATCGCCTAGAAAGTGACAATTTTTAGAAGTCTCCATCTAAACTCCCTTAATTTTGTACCGATTTCAACATGTTTGAAATGTATCGATAAATGTTTCTCAAACTTCTGCGTATAAAATCTCAACTCCAAAATTACTTATAATGTTTGGCAAGTTGGTTTATGCCTATGGAGAGACAGATGGACAAAGCGACACAATAGGTGTTCCTTTGTAGTGTATGCACTTAAAAACGCTAAGTTGGGTTTATAAACTCGCCATAAATACCATAAAATATTCATTCACATTTAAAGGAAATATTTTTACTTTCTCTACTACGTAAGAGCATTTACTTACGGAAAGTAGGGGAAGCATTGTATTCCACCCAAAAATTTGATACCGAGATTTCACAATATACATGTTTTGAAACTCCCAAAATTAAAAAAGAAAAAAAAAAGTATTTTTAGAAAAAAAACAATCCATGCGCATGTGTGTATATGAACAGCATAATTCCAAAAAAAGAAAAAAAACCGATAAATATTACGAAACTTAGTATTTCAGTTTCGTATATTCCAAAGAACGACACAAAGGTTTGCAAGAAAATCTCCGATGTCATTTTGTAGTTCTAATTTAAAGTGCTGGTAGAGAATTTTCCTAATTAAAGCACTACACTTTGTACGGTGCAGCCTTAAAGGAGATGCACGGTCAGCACTTTAGAAAAAATTCTTAGTTAGATCTGAAAGATGATCAACGCATCTGATTGAACAATGATTAATTACAAACAAAGTAAGGGCAGTTTCAGCCGCTGCGCGTTCATACGTATGTTTAATTGGTTGAAATGACAATTTTGACTGCCGTGAAGTTGAAAAGGGTTCTGCTGCTTTTAAATGTTTCTTACTTTTTCTATGAAGAAGTAAATCTGACAAACGCACACTCAGATTGCAATGACAATACTTGCACCGCGCATCACTAGGTTCACCGTGCACCTCTTATCCTTCAATTGTTCATTATTTAACCACTCTTTTCTAAACTTTCGAACATATCGCTTATCCTTTTCTGACATGTTAAACCTTAAAATAAAAAGCACCACACACTGAATCTAAAGAAACAGTTACACAATAAACGCACCACAATATTCAAATGCGATGTAATGTACTGGACTCACTAAATGTAGTTAACTCTGATCAGGAATTGTTGAATATGGGATCACGTCATGTACGCATACAAACTGAAAAGCAAACTGATTTAATATATGGAGAAGTCACAAACGCTATTGATAAATAGCATTCAGCCCACTTAGCTTATCAGGAACGCTAATACCGTACATTAGACAACTATTCTGAGGAAAGTAAGCTTGAGGAATCTCTCATGTGGATGCTATATCAGGTGTTATTATTTATACTTTATCGCAAGCACCCGGGCTTGCAGTATAAACATACTCAGTGTACAGATAGCAGATGTTGAATAAACGGGGTGACAGCAAATTTATGCTACGATAACTTAACCCATACCTTAGGCAGCATGATGAAAGGCTTTCTGATACGTAATCCGAGTTGTGATGCAGTTGAGTATTTCGTAAATATAGGTACCGTGGCCCATGTAGCGATATGCTAATAAAGACTTGTATGCGTCTCAATTCTTCCAAAAAACCTGATTTTTTTAAAATTAAAGAAGCTACGAAAAATCAGTCAAAAGATCGAATAATTCATAATAATTTCCGCCGAAAAATCCGTCATCGGTCACAGCCAATTTTTATCCGTCATACAACTTAGAATTCCGTCAATTTTGTATTGCACTCACATGACTTTCTCTACTCTTGTACACACTTTTGTACAAATGTTTATTCTCCATCTACTTTATGTTAATCTCATTGCTAATTTTCTTGGAGGTGCAAGAGGAATATGGTGGGCTTTAAGCGATAGTAACATCTTTTAAAAGCTGGTGCTATGTGGAGCATTCCATTCTCTTTGCATGTCCAGGGCATAAAAAAACGAATAATGAATTTCCATTTGAGAAAAAGTATAAGCATTGGAAAATTAAAAAAAATAACAAGAAATACCTCGGAAATGGTTCACTCGACCAAAGGGGGGGGGGGGGTATATAACAAAGTGTGTGTTTGAGAAAATGAAAATGTTCGAAAACTGTTCCATGTAAAGGGTAGTCTGGGGTGGGGGATTTCCTTTAAAACCTTCGTGTCGCATCCTTGAAAGATAGTAAATTCAAGTACCAAGTTTCGTATTTATCCGACTTTTCGTATTTGAGTTATGCTGTTCGCAGACTGATAGACATGTTTCCAAAAATGCTTTATTTGGATTCAGGGCACCTCAAAACATGCATATCGAAATTTTGGGTGGAATGCAACACTTCCTCTGCTTACTATACGTAGTAGAGAAAGTAAGAAGCTTTAGTAAGAACAAGAAAGGTAGAATCAGACGACTGAAAGATCCAATACCATCGGTGGGTTTTGAACCACGAACCTCCCGGTTTTTGTCCAGTTGTTCTAACCATTGAGCTACCATGGCAGCAACATGCAAGTACGGCATTAAATTCGTCAGTTGCTTATCATTTTTCCGATAAACGTAATTTAAGATCTAATGCTGTTACGCTGAAATTATGAATATTTTGTCCTTCAACCCCTATTTTCACATTTCGCGCGCAATTTTCTAGTGTTATCTGCTGTTTTGGTACTATTATTAAGATATAGTATTAAAAACGCATGTACGTCGAGTAACTGACACACCGTTTTTTAAGTATTAAGTGGACAGATAAACTGGATATAAAAACGCACGTCATGTGACTGCTACACCATGTTTTAAACACGTCATAAATACGTACGTTGTGTGATTGCCACGCCGCGTTTTATTTGGTGTATAAATAAACACGTGTTTAAAGCGTACATTGTGTGACTGTTACACCGTCGCCTCTAGTGCTTTTAATGCTTACTTCGCACGTATGGTCACCCTGCTTCTCCCCATCCCGCAATTCACTAGACGACGTCACGCAGATGCTTTACCCTGTGCGCATGCGCCAGGACTTTTAAAATAGCAGCTTGACCCAATAGCCCAACCCTTACCAAAAAATGTATAGGACATAAGTTGTGTGTTTTAACGAGATCTACATTTTTTTCTGTAGAAAAATACTGTTATCTGTTGCGGTATACCAGTTATGCAAAAGCCATTCAGAAAGACGAGGACTTCTGGGGACATTCTCAGAAAATTCAATGTACATTTTGTCATGAAAATATCTTAAATATATATTTTAATTAAAATAGTTACAGCCATTTTTGAGAAAATAAAAAAGTTCGAAAAAATGTTTCATGTAATGCGTAGTCTGGAGTGGGGGGATTATCTTAAAAATCTTCGTGTCGCATGTTTAAAATATACTGAACCTAAATACCAAGTTTGGTATTTATTCCTTTTTGAGTTAATCTGTTCACAGGCACCGCACACACAGACCTTGTTTCTAAAAGTGCTTTTTTGGATTCAGGTACCTCAAAACATGTATTTCCAGTGAAATCTTGGTATCGAGGTTTTGTATAAAATGCAATACTTCCCCTATTTATTATATGTAGTAGAGAAAATAATACCTACTATACGTAGTAGAGAGAGAGAGAGAGAGAGAGAGAGTAAATAAACCAAACAAATAACAAGGAATATTCCGTAAATGGCTCACTCGACAAGAAAAATGTATACGCCATAAATTGTGTTTTAACGATGTCTACATTTTTTCTGTGTAGTAAACCTTTGTCTAGCTCTTACGGTTTACCAGTTATACAAAAGTCATTTAGAATGAAGAGGGCTTCTGGGGCATTCCTAGAAAATTAAAGGTAAAATTTCATTTGCCATGAAAATATCTTAAACATGTGGTATTTTAATCAAAATTGTTAGATCCATTTTTGAGAAAATAAAATTTTTCGAAGAATGTTCCATGTAAAGGATAGTCTAGTGCGGGGATTTTCTTAAAATCGTTGAAAAATACTGAACCGAAGTACCAAGTTTGGTGCTTATCCGACTTTTCATTTCTGTGTTCACAGGCACACAGAGAGAGACACATACGGACCTTTTTCTAAACCTTTTTTTTTTGGATTCAGGGGCCTCAAAACATGTATTTCCGCTGAAATCACGATATCCAATTTTTTGGTGGAATGCAATATTTCCTCTACTTACTATACGTAGTAGAAAAAGTAAAAATGAAGATGTCTTTAGAAGATATAATACACCACAATTTTTTGTGGCATCAGCCATTTCCGGGGTATCCGTTGTTATTGATTTACAGTTTTCAATACTTTGTCATTTTTTGCAGTGCTGTCACTATTCAGCTATTTCTCGCGTCATGAAAAAAAGAATATGAAATTTCTATTCCGGAGTTACTATAGTTTTCAAACATTTTGTAATCTATTGGGTTTCCTCTATTCCTTGTACCTTAAACGAAATGTGTAATGAAACCATTTCGGTATTATTTTTGCTCTGAAGATACTCATTTCTGTGAGTGGGAATATTTACTGTATTTGTCTAATAGCCCTCACTCCTGTGATGGCTGTTATTGCTTTTAGCCTCAATGCTTGTTAAATGAGTTTCATGAGGTTTGTAGGGTGGTTCCTAGGTATTTATACTCGTTGACCGCTTCGAGTTTCTCCTCTGCGACTCTTCCCCTTTAACATCTATACATTTTTGCTTTCGATGAAACCAGTCCTTAAAGCAGTGATGCACTTCAGATACCAAATCTTTATAATGTTCCACTGCTTCATCTGACAAAAAAGTGATTCCATGTATCGTATTTTTAATTTTTGGAAACAAAAAGAAATCACAAGGTGCTAGGTCAGGGCTATATGGCGAAGGATCCATGGTGCTGACCATTAGGGCATCCAGATAGTTGTTATTTTGCTGTGTGCGGCGTTGTCATAGTGTAACATTATTTTTTATTTTGGGTGTTTTTCACGAACTTTTTTCAAAAATTTACCGTAAACAAACATTTGTATACCAATGGTAGTTACGATACTTCTATCTTCTAATACTATAGTAGCAATGCGACCCGTTAAAACTAGTAGCCATCTAGCAGCACTGGGAATTCGTCGGACTTTTGTAAGGTTGAGTTCTATCCGAAAGAATCATTGAGCCGATTGACTTTTCTTTTCAGAATCATAATAATAAATGCAAGTTTCATTACAGTTACGGTATTCCAAACAAAATTTGAAGTATCGCCTTCGAATTTTTCCAAAGTTTTACTGCACCAATCGTGCACCATTGTTGGTTTTGATCGGGAGTCAGTTTATGTGGAATTTATCGACAACAAAGTTTTTTCATGTCTGTTGATGTAAAATGTTTTGGATTGGACTCATACCAATGCCCAATGTCGCCCGAATAAATTCATAAGTTAGTCGATCTTCAAGCATTGCTCCAACAGCAACATCAGTTCTTGAGCGTCATTCATGAAATTCATCACTAAGAAAAAATCGATCTGTTTTGAATTCGCTGTACAAATTATAAATTGTTACCTTATATGGGGCTTCTTCGCCAAATGCATTTCTAAGCCAATCTTAACCTTGTTTAGGCGTTAAGGACGATTTAAAATCGTAAAAATCATAGCCCGGAAATGTTCTTTGCCAAGTTCATTTTTGGGTGAACACAAAAGCTTTAAATGATGATAATTAACAAATTATTAAATAATTCGAACAAACTACATGAAAATCAACTCGCAAAAATTAGAAAATAGCTGTCAGATGAAAACAAATTTCATTTGTGTTTAGAAACATGGCATTCTAAAAATATTCAGTTACGCCCTAATTACAGCAGATCGCCTAAAGGATTCTGCATCTACTGCAGGCGACTTAAGCGTAACTAAAGTGCTATGATGTAGTGTGCTGATGCTTGTTATAAATTGTGAAACTGTTATATTTACCGCCAGTCACTTGCGTTATTTTTTCTCTCTTTGTCCGCCTCTCTCTCGCTCTGCCGTTTCGACCTCCATGGATTGTTGACGTGGCTTCCACGGTCGCCTGGTGAGAGCTGCCTGCGTGGTTTTCTTGGCAGTTCTAATAGTTTGCTGTTCTGTGGCAGTTCTAGCACGGCTGGAATACGAGCGAGACGGAGTTGGTGTGGGAGTGAGACCGCTACTACTTTCACGTTTTTCTTTAAGCTGGCCACATTTTGAGAATTTTATTCTGTATGCCATCATCGTGAATGTAATTTAGTAAACGTGGCTTCATAGTTTTCAAAATTCGTCGGTGGCATTCCTTTTCAGGGTATTCACGGCAGATTTCTCCATCTTGGCTTATATGAAGGTAGGAACTAATTGTGCAGCTCATTTTCTGGTTTGGACTTTTCTAGGTGAATGGGAGTGAATGTAATATTTTGGAGATTGTGCCCCAAAGATGTCGTAAGTGACTGGTTTTTAGGGGGTAATATATGGTATAATTTTGTATGGTGATGTTATTTGTGTTCAGTTTCTCAGATTTTCGAGTTAATAGTTAAATGTATCAGGTCCTACTTGATTTGGAACACAAAATTTAAAGAAAGTTTGGGCTCATTAAACCAAAGGCTGTGTGTCTGTTGTATTTGCTTGTTAATATTTTTCATCAAGCCACATTTATAGCTTTCATAAAGCTGTTAAGTCATATTGCTCCATTTGAAAGTGGGTATGTGGAAGTTTCCAACTTGAGGAAATAATTTGTTTTTTTTGCTACCTTTAAAATTATATTTAATTTGGGGTTTTGTTTTGGCGATAGCACCGTACTAATACTAATTCAATAATAACTGTATTAATGCTATTCGTCCTAATTTTAAGGAAGTGAGACCAACACTTGCACTTAAAGGGAAACAAGTTACAAGCATACTTTTCAACATTATTTCTGGTCGGGTGAAAACCATTTGGTTGTTCTCACCGATTTTTTGGGTGTTAAACTTTTTTCATTCCTTTGTTTGCTGAGGTAATGTCCATTTGACTGTTAGTGGGGATGTTAAACTAAGTTTTGCTCTGGCTTTCTCTTGTGACGACCAAGTATTCAACTTTACTCCTTAGTGCACGTGGTGTTTTTCACGATTTATGCTTTTGCTTTAAGTGTTTCATTTCTTGGTTGTGAATTTCATATTTTTTCTTTTTCAGCTAAATTATTTACGGAGTTGTTTCAGGGTTTGAGTTTATTTAATCCTTACGTTCACTATTAGTATCTTTCTATTATCCTGGTTCTTATAATTATAATAGTGGTTTTATTAAGAACCCCATTTGCCAGTTCTAAAGTTCCAAAGAATCTTAATGTGTAATATAGTCTCCTTTAGCAGATTACAATTTAAAGACTTACTATATTTGAAGATGTTTAAATGTTACCCTGAAACGACTAGTTTCTGAAAGCATTTGTTTTGTTTTATGGTTTCTTAGCTTTAATGGGTTGTTTCAAGTTGTGTTTTTGTCTTACTTTACGTTGTATGTCAAAGTATAATTCAATTTGCTATTAAATTTTTGTTCTGAGATCGAAGTTGTATTATAAATTTACTTCAACTTTGTATTTTTATATTTTTGCTTCCCTTTTAAAATTAAATTTTTCACTTTCCTTTTAAAGGCATTATGGAGGTTTATATTTCAGTTAATGTGTTATGCTCGTTTTACTAGCTCATGAGCTTGATGTCAATATACTGTGAATGGCTTAGCTGTGAGGGCCCATGTTAATGTGGCATAGTTATTAATCAAAATAAGGCCATTTAATTAGTTCTGTGTCTTTTTTATGCTCGGAGATTATCTCCAGGTTCATTTTTGTATAGGTTATTACCATTCTGTGGTTTTCTTTCTTCAATTTTCCCCCTACGACATTTGTTAGGTCCGTCCTCTTCGTCTTGTCGGGGTTCACAGCGCCCGATAAATTATCGTAAACGGCTCCGTGGCTACGATGTCTTCATCAGTCAGAATTACCTGGTGAAGCCAACGTGTCCATCGCATGAGTAGGATACCATAGTCAAACAACACCTACAGATTAATAGTTTTTACTTTCTCTACTACGTATAGTAAGTAGGGGAAGTATTGTATTCCACCCAAAAATTCGATACCGAGATTTCACCGGAAATACATGTTTTGAGACCCCCTGAATCCAAAAAAAAGCATTTTTGGAAACATGTCCGTGTGTGTCTGTGAACAGCGTAACTCAAATGAACAGTCGGATAAACACCAAACTTGGTATTTAGGTTCAGTATCTTCCAAGGATGCGACACGAAGGTTTTAACCCCCCAGGGGCTCACCTTTTGTGAGTACGGGTTAGGCGCACCCGGGGTACCCGAGCCATCCATAGCCATTTTCACCCTTTCATCCCCATCCGGTCGAGGTGGGTTCTTCTCGTGACCGGTGGACACAAGGTAGGCTCTCGTGCGTTCTTTGCATTACATTCATACCGCACCTCACCATCGTTTCTTTCTTCTCTTCTATTTCTGCACATTTCGCCCCACGCCCATTCATTTACACGTCTCTTTTACTTCTTCGCCGGCCTACCTTGAGTGCGAAACGCCCACACAGTTTTAGTTTCTTTTAACCTTTTATTTTAATCCTCCGTGGACACAGCCTGACGGATACCCGCGCACTGAGTGCGCAGCTGGGTGAGTGGGTAATGGCGTCATCCCCACCACCCGGGGTCGTCATGTAGGGTGTGTGTTCGTATCCGCTGTTCAACTGCAGTCCCGCGGGGGGCCATTGCATGAGCTGCTGACTTCCGACGGCGATTGGGTCCCTCTGTCTATGTTCTGGGAGGTGTGACCCTGGGGTGAGCTAGGTATAGATAGGCCACTCACCCAAGCCGGGGTAACGCCCGGGAAGTCAGAGCCCGAGGTCGGAGACGGTTGCAATGGTGGAGGATTTTTTTCGCTATGGAGCACCCTTTCTCCATTATAAACAACAAGCGCCGAAAAACTTTAGTAACAGAAGTAGCACCGCCAACAGCTGGTTGTTACTTAGTGATTACCCGTACAGAGGAGGGACAATCATTCGAGAAGGTGAACCCTTTTATCATCCAGAAGGGCATTGACTCAATTGCTGGTCCGGTTCTTTCCTGCACTTGGCTTCGTAATGGTTCGTTATTAGTTCAAAGCAAATCCGAGGCACAAAGTAAGTCCTTGTTGAACGCCACGCTTCTCCACGGTTATCCTATCCGTGTTGAGAAGCACCGCACCTTGAATTCTTGTAGAGGAGTTGTCACCACGCATAGCCTCGATGGCATCTCTGACGAAGACCTGGTCGAATATCTTGCAGACCAGAGGGTGACAGCGGTTCATCGAGTGCAGGCCAAACGCGACGGCGTATTGGTACCCACTCGTACCCTGTTTATTACATTTGATGGCGTCGATCTGCCCACGAGCATTTCCGCAGGGTACGAACGGATTTCTGTGAGGCCTTATATTCCTAGACCTCTGCGTTGTTTTAAATGCCAACGTTTTGGGCATACGCAAGTCTCCTGTAAGAGTGCCGTTAACATCTGTACAACATGTAGCCAGCCCTCACACGAAGGTACCTGTTCAACAGCCCCCGTCTGCGTTAATTGTAAAGGGTCCTATTCTGCTTCGTTTGCCGACTGTCCGCGGTACTTGGACGAGAAGGCGATCCAGGAGATCCGGGTAAAGGAAAAACTCTCCTTCGCTGAAGCCCGGAGGCGTTACCATGTGCGCCAACCTTCACTCCTGCGATCTGGCACATTTAGTTCTGTTGTTGCCTCGCCAGTACCACGAGTAGATGCCGAAACTCAGACCTGGACCATGACTGGATTAACCGCCACTAACATCAGGCCGTCCATTAAAGCTACTGTTACCAAGCCCTATAAACCTGGTCCAAAGTGCATGAAGTCGCAAGCCGCTGAAAAGAAGCCCAAGCAGAAACTTCGTAGGGAATATTTTTTGAAAGACCCTCCGCGTGCGCGCGGTAACAAAAGTTCACCTTCTCCTCTTCGGAGGTCGCTGTCCCAGGAAGGTCCTGGGACAAGCCGCGTTCAGCGGCACCCCTCACCCATCGCCACCCAGAACCGATTCACGGCGCTTGAATCGGTTTCTGGCACTGAGCGCGTGGGCCCTCCCTCCGAGGAAGCTATGGAGTCTGACCAACTCCATACCAAAAGCCCGAGCCCCAAGGTTAAACAAACGGTAATTTTAAGCCGCCCTTCTAAGTAGACAGTTTATCCCTTTTTTCTTAATGGCTATCCTGACCTGGAATGTACGTGGTGTACGATCGCATAGGGCGGAACTGCAACTTTTATTGCGTTCCCATTCGCCTATAGTCGTGTGTATGCAGGAGACTAAGTTTCGCCCTCACGATCCTTTTGATCTCCGAGGATATACTCCGGTTCGCTACGACCTTGAACCGGAGGAGGGTACTCCTGCTCATGGAGGTGTCATGTTGTTAGTGCGTAACGACGTTCATTTTAAACCCGTCACACTTAACGTCCGACTTGCAAGCTGTTGCCGTTCGCCTTCACTTACCCGGCTTTTTGTTTTCTGTTTGCTCTGTGTATTCACCTCCATCGTCTCCCCTCGCTCCCGCGGACATTCGAGCTCTCCTGTCCGCTCTCCCAACACTATTTATTCTGTTGGGAGATTTTAATGCCCATCACCCACTGTGGGGTTCGCCAAGGGCTTGTGCGAGGGGAACTCTTCTTTCCGACATTTTTTACCAGTTCAATCTTTCCATCCTCAATACAGGTGCACCTACTTTTATTTCTGATTCTTCTGGTACCTTCTCTCATCTGGACCTTGCCATTTGCTCACTCCAGCTTACTCGTCGTCTTCAGTGGAACGTCGTCGCTGATACCTACTCCAGCGACCATTACCCCTGCATCGTTTCTCTTTTGTCGCACCACGTACAGCATTCCAGAGTACCTACCTGGATATTCGCAAAAGCCGACTGGAGCTTGTATTCCAGCCTTGTGCATTTTGACGACCAGCCCTTCTCCGACATTAACCAACTAGTGCAGCACCTTACGTCTATTATTTTCTCTGCCGCCGAACGCGCAATAACCCGTTCATCCTCTCAACCTCGGCGGCCACCTGTTCCGTGGTGGAACGAGGATTGTCGGGACGCCGTTCGTGCCCGTAGAACTGCACTTAGGGTGTTTCGGCGACACCCTACACTTGATAATTTGGTGACTTTTAAACAATCGCGCGCCAGGGCTCGTCGCATTATTCAGGATAGCAAGAAGGCGTCGTGGGCTCGTTTTGTCGAGTCTTTTAATCGCTTTACGCCTTCATCTGTCGTTTGGGATAAACTTCGTCGCTTCTCAGGTAAAGTGTCGCATTGTACTGTTTCTGGCCTTCAGGTTTCCAATGCCACTATAGTGGATCCGGCTGCCATCGCTAACACTCTGGGTGCTGCCTTTGAGGCCGTATCCAGTTCAGACCATTATTCCGCCGGCTTTCGCTCTATCAAAGACCGCCTGGATTTCGACACCTTTAATTTTCGGTCTGCTAATAATGAGTGTTATAATGAACTTTTCACACTGAGGGAGCTGGAGCACGCTCTTAATTGCTCTAGGCATTCCGCTCCTGGCCCGGACGGCATTCATGTCCTGATGTTAAAGCACCTTTCAGCCGACAGTAAACTATTTCTCTTACAGGTCTATAACCGTATTTGGCAAGACGGCATTTTTCCTTCCGTTTGGCGCGAAGCCACCATTGTCCCTATTCTTAAGCCTGGGAAGGATCGCCAACTACCTTCCAGCTACCGCCCTATCTCCCTCACCAGTTGCATTTGCAAGGTGATGGAGCGCATGATTAACGGGCGGTTGACATGGTGGCTTGAGTCTCAGAAACTTTTAGCGAACGCTCAGTGCGGATTTCGTCGCTATCGCTCTACCGTCGACAATCTGGTGTCCCTGTCGACGCATGTTATGAATGGATTTCTGAGAAAGTGTCAAACCGTGGCTGTGTTTTTTGACCTGGAGGAAGCTTATGACACTTGTTGGAGGGGTGGCATTTTACGTACACTTCACGCATGGAATATCCGCGGTCGTCTTCCCATATTTCTTCGGGAGTTCATGATGGACCGCGTCTTTCGTGTACGTGTGGGCTCGGTTTTATCTAGTCGTTTTATTCAAGAGAAGGGAGTACCGCAGGGCTCTGTACTCAGTGTCACACTTTTTGCAATTGCTATCAACCCCATTGTTGATTGTATTCCACCTGGCATTTCATCGTCCCTTTTTGTTGACGATTTCGCTATTTATTGCAGTTCACGGCGGATCTGTCTACTCGAACGCCGTCTCCAGAGCTGTATTGACCGTCTCTACGCCTGGAGTAACGCCAACGGCTTTAATTTCTCGGCCGAGAAATCCGTCTGCATCAACTTCTGGCGCCGGAAGTATTTCCCTCCGCCCTCTCTCCATCTAGGCCCAGGGATGCTTCCGTTTGCAGACGAGGCGAAATTTTTGGGGTTGATCTTTGATAGAAAGTTGTGTTGGACCTCGCACATTTCTTTTTTAAAAGCAAAGTGTGACCGTTCTCTTAATCTTTTACGTGTTTTAAGTGGCACATCCTGGGGAGCTGATCGGACCATCCTTCTGCGTCTATATCGCTCTTTGGTCCGATCCAAACTTGATTACGGGTGTATTGTCTTTTCATCGGCACGTCCATCTGTGTTACGTCGCTTGGATCCCATTCATCATCGTGGTATTAGAGTCGCTACAGGGGTCTTTCCAACTAGCCCCGTGCCCAGTCTTTACGCTGAAGCTGCAGAGCCTCCGCTGTCCTCCAAGCGTGAGATGCTCTTGTGCAGCTATGCCTGTCGACTCTCCAGCTTGTCTGACCACCCGTCTTTCGCGGCATTTTTCGAGGATTCACTTGACCGGCAATATTTAGTTAGCTCCTCTGCATTGCTCCCTCCAGGGGTTCGATTTCGACTGCTACTTCGGCATTTGGACGTTACGCCAGCGCCGGCCCTTCCAAGGGGGGAAACGCGTTTTCCTCCATGGTCGCGCGCTGAGGCCCTCTGTCACCTTGGGTTATCGTCAATGCCGAAGAATGAGACCCCTTCCTCAGTCTTTAGATCAGCGTTTTTAGAACTTCAGTCGCAATTTGGGGACTTGCCTTTTATCTTTACTGATGGATCTAAGACTGATGCTGGAGTAGGATGTGCCTTTTTTGTGGTGGAAATAGTTTTACCTTTCGTTTACCAGAGCAATGTTCGATTTTTACCGCCGAACTTTTTAGCATTTATCAGTCTCTTTTATATATTCAGCGGCACGACTTACGGCACTGTTTTATTTGTTCCGACTCCCTGAGTGCTCTTCAAAGTATTAGCTTGCTGTACAGTTACCACCCGCTCGTACAGCGCATTCATGACCTGCTCCACTCGCTTGGTGTCTCTGTCATCAGCGTCTCCATGTGGATTCCAGGTCATGTGGGCATCTCAGGTAATGAGTCTGCCGACGCCGCTGCGAAATCGGCGATTTTATTACCCAGATTTTTTACCTCTGTTGTTCCCTCGTCAGATTCGTGTGTTATTTTACGTCGCCGCATCCTCTCGCGCTGGCGCGATGAGTGGACGGCCCTCCGGGGGAACAAGTTGCGGGAAGTTAAGCCTCTCCCGTTAATCTGGGGTACCTCTTCTCGTTCTTCACGTCGGGAAGAGGTACTTTTAGTCCGTTTACGAATTGGACATTGCCGTTTTAGTCATTGTTACCTGCTCAGTGGTGATCCCGCTCCACTGTGTCAGCAGTGTGACGTGCCCTTAACGGTCTGTCACATTTTAACCGAGTGTCAAGTTTTAGCTCCACTGCGCGTTCGCGTGGGTCTGCCTGTTGGCCTAGCCAACGTTTTGGCAGACGACGCGCATGCTGTAGAATGTCTTTTACATTTTATCACTGACATTGGTTTTAGCCGTCGCATTTGATGCGCTGAGCGCCTTTTAGCTGTTTGATTTTATATTGTTAGTTTTAATGGGGCCCTTCTCCCCAGACATAAGGCGCTCATGTTCCTTGCATTCTACAGTTCTTGACACGTTTTATTCTTTTAGTGACCATGATTTTAGTGTGTAGATTTTAGTCTTTGGTCTGTTGTGTTTTTTTTTTTTTAGTGTTTTGACCAGGCGGGTTTGTGTGTGGTTTTTTAGTTTTTTGACTTTTCAATTTTATTTCCATACATTGTAAGGGCGCTAATAACCACTGTATTTGAGCGCCCTTAAGCGCCACCTCATCATCATCACGAAGGTTTTAAAGAAAACCCCCCCACCCCAGAGTACCCTTTACATGGAAGATTTTTCGAAAATTTTAATTTTCTCAAAAATGGCTCTAACGATTTTGATTAAAATATCATATGTTTAAGATATTTTTAAGACAAATAAAATGTTTATCTTGAATTTCCTGGGAATGTCTCCAAAAGTATTCTTTATTGTGAACGACTTTTGCATAACTCGTAAACCATAAGAGATAGACAAAATTTTACTACACAAAAAATGTAGATCGTGTTAAAATACACAATTTATGTCATATACATTTTAGTTGTTGAATGAACCATTTTCGAGATATTACTTGTTATTCCCTTAAATTTTTCAATACTTTTCTCAAATGGGAATTCGTTATTCTTTTTTTTGTCTTGGATATGCAAAGCGTATTAATCTGTGGGAAAGGGAATGGTGCTGCACCTAGCAACCAGCTATTAAGAGATATGTATGTGCTTAAAGGCTACTATATTTCTATATCGCCCTTGTAAATATATATTCCCCTTACATCTATAAGAAAATTAGCAATAAGATAGTCTGCAAATGTTTATTTCGATTAACATGAAGTAGATGGAGAATAGGCGTTTGTAAAAAATAGTTTGTACAAGAGTAGAGAAAGTCATGTGAGTGTAACACATCAAGATTTTTTTTAATAGTACTGTCTTATTGAACTTTATGCACACAATCTGCAGCAAGTATTGGCTGTTCAGAGTCGTTTGAGACAGCGGTAGGCTCAGGTAGAAAGCCGGTTAGTCACAAAAAGATCGGGTTCGTGTGGCGGCTCTGTTATTGCTACCGTGCCGCCTCGCGAATTCCATATCTTCCCTTTCCACTGTCTCAACACCTCTGAATGGACTGTACATTATATGCTAAAATTAGCTGTCTTCTACTTGAAAAATGTTAGGGAAGAAGTTTTTTCCTATATAAATGTTGTAGCTTATGGATGTAATTTTCGAACATTTACTTCACTGAGAATCTTACGCATTCTAAATTTAATGTAATTGCAAAGTTATTACGCTTTGCTGCACGAAGAAAAGTTCTACAGATTTCAATTTAAACATCTGATGTATTACCCTCGCGTTTATTCTTGGGCAGACAAGTATTCTTAGGAAAGTTTGTTTCTTTCTATTTCATTTTCATCCAGATAAACCTTTGCAGAAGTGCTTATTTCCACATTTCGTTAGGATACAAAGAGAATAGGGATAGTCGAATGTTTTAAGAACTGGACGCTATATGCTGGCCTTAAGATTTCATGTGTTTCCATGCAATCGCAAGAAACAACTGAAAATCGATAGGATTTAAAATAATGTAAAAGTATTGAACAAATCGAACCGGGGAGAGAGAGAGAGAGAGAGAGAGAGAGAGAGAGAGAGAAGTATTATGAATAAATGGAACCATTAATAAGGGTATCTCGAAATGGCTGATGATACAAAAAGTTATTTGAAATAAACTGCATGTTTTATAGAGATCTACGCCTTTTGTGTAGTACGTTTTCGTCTATCCCTTAAGGTTTACCAATTATACAAGATTATACAAGATTCGTTTCGAATAAAGAGACTTCACAGATTATTCTGAGAAAATTCAAAATATATATTTTATTTTTCATGTAAATATCTTTATTCTTAAAAGCAAGTGCGATGGTTACTAACTTGTACATCAAATTTTATATTATACTGATGTCAGGTTGGTATTTTAATTATTAAATTACTTATTCTTTTTTACACCTTTCGTATGATAGTTTTTAAAAACAGAGGTTGTTATTAAAAACAAAAACAAAATGTAGCGAAAATTGAGTTTGTCGTCCTCCGCTAGCTCTAGTTCCCGAGGTCGCGGGTTCAAACCCGGCGAAGGGCGATGATTTTTTCGGGCTAAAAATCCTTAGCATGGCTTCGTTAGGAAGGGAAGTAAAGCCGGTGGTCCCGTGTCGTAGATTTACGGTAGGTCAAATAACCTCAAGGCTGATAGAGGCCTCTGAGCAAAATTACCAGTCTTTCACGCCCAATATGCAATGGGACGCTAAAGACCACAACAGTTAAAGAGCGTCCATAAATAAAACTCAATTTAATTTAATGTGTTGCTATTGAGTTGATTGTGAGCAATAAAATGGACCAGTGTACAACGGAAGATACAATAGATACAATTAAGAGAAAAATACCTCCTATACATTTGTATTTCAATAAATTATAATTGTAGCGAATGAAGCTGAAATTGACCGGAAATATCTAACATGAATAGAATGGTTTCTTACTTTCGCTATTACGTATAGTAAGTAGCATTCCACCCAAAAATTCGATATCGAGATTTCACCGAAAATACATGTTTAGAGATCCCATGAATGCAAAAAAAAAAAAAAAAACATTTTTAGAAAAAGGTGTGTGTGTGTGTGTGTGTGTGGTGTGTGTGAACAGCATAACTCAAACGAAAAGTAGGATAAATACCAAATTTCGTATTTAGGTTCAGTATTTTCCCAAGATACAACACGAAGATTTTTAAGAAAATCCCCCACCCCAGAAAACCCTTTACATGGAAAATTGTTGGAAAATTTTTATTTTCTCAAAATTAGCTCTAACGATTTTGTCTAAAATATCATATGTTTAATATATTTTTATTACAAACGAAATGTATATCTTGAATTTTCTGAAAATTTCCCCAAAGGCGTCTACATTCGGAATGAATTTTGCATAACTGGTAAACCGTAAGAGATAGGCAAACTTTTACTACACAAAAAATGCAAATCTCGTTAAAACACTATTTATGCCATATAGGTAATTTTTTTCTTTCTTCATTTTTACTTTCTCTACTAAATATAGTAAGTAGGGGAAGTATTGTATTCCACCCAAAAATTCGATACCAAGATTTCACCGGAAAGACATGTTTTGAGACCCCCTGAATCCAAAAAAATAGCATTTTTGGAAACGTGTCTGTGTGTGTCTGTGAACAGCATAACTCGGAAATGAACAGTCGGATAAATACCAAACTTGGTATTTAGGTTCAGTATCTTCCAAGGATGCGACACGAAGGTTTTCAAGAAAATCCCTCCACCCCAGATTACCCTTTACATGGAAGATTTTTCGAAAAGTTTAATTTTCTCAAAAATGGCTAACGAATTTTGATTAAAATATCATATGTTTAAGATATTTTTAAGACAAATAAAATGTATATGTTGAATTTCCTGGGAATGTCTCCAAAAGTATTCTTTATTGTGAACGGCTTTTGCATAACGGGTAAACCATAAGATAGACAAAATTTTACTACACAAAAAATGTAGATCGCGTTAAAATACACAATTTGTCATTTACATTTATTTTTCGTTGAGTGAACATTTTTCAAGATATTACTTGTTATTCCTTAAATTTTTCAATACTTATTTTCTCAAATGGGAATTCGTTATTCATTTTTACTTTCTCTACTACGTATAGTAAGTAGGGGAAGTATTGTGTTCCACCCAAAAATTCGATTACGAGATTTCACCGGAAATACATGTTTTGAGACCCCTGAATCCAAAAAAGCATTTTAGGAAACATGTCCGTGTGTGTGTGTGTGCGCGTGCGTGCGTGCGCGCGCGCGCGTGCATGCATGCGTGTGTGTGTGTGTGTGTGTGTGAGAGAGAACAGCATAACTCAGAAATGAGCAGTCGAATAAATACCAAACTTATATTTAGGATCAGGAGCTTCCAAGGATGCGACACGAAGGTTTTCAAGAAAATCCCCCCACCCCAGATTACCCTTTACATGGAAGATTTTTCGAAAATTTTAATTTTCTCAAAAATGGCTAACGAATTTTGATTAAAATATCATATGTTTAAGATATTTTTAAGACAAATAAAATGTATATCTTGAATTTCCTGAGAATGCCTCCAAAAGTATTCTTTATTGTGAACGACTTTTGCATAACTCGTAAACCATAAGAGATAGACAAAATTGTACTACACAAAAAATGTAGATCGCGTTAAAATACACAATTTGTCATATATTTTTTTTGTTGAGTGAACCATTTTCGAGATATTGCTTGTTATTCCCTTAAATTTTTCAATACTTATTTTCTCAAATCGGAATTCGTTATTCATTTTTTTGTCTTGGATATGCAAAGAGTATTAATCTGTGGGAAAGGGAATGGTGCTGCACCTAGCAACCAGCTGTTAAGAGATATGTATGTGCTTAAAGGCTGCTGTATTTCTATATTGCCCTTGTAAATATATATTCCCCTTACATCTACAAGAAAATTAGCAATAAGATAGTCTGCAAATGTTTATCTCGATTAACATGAAGTAGATGGAGAATAAGCGTTTGTAAAAATAGTTTGTACAAGAGTAGAGAAAGTTGTGTGAGTGTAACACATCAGATTTTTTTGTCTTGGATATGCAAAGAGTATTAATCTGTGGGAAAGGAATGGTGCTGCACCCAGCAAGCAGCTATTAAGAGAGATGTATGTGCTTGAAGGCTACTGTATTTCCAAATTGCCCTTGTAAATATATATTCCCCTTACATCTACAAGAAAATTAGCAATAAGATAGGGTCTGCAAATGTTTATCTCGATTAACATGAAGTAGATGGAGAATAAGCGTTTGTATAAATAGTTTGTACAAGAGTAGAGAAAGTCATGTGAGTGTAACACATCTGAATTTTTTTGGGAGTGCACCATTTCCGAGATATTTGTTATTTGTTTGAAAATTCCATACTTATACTTTTTTTTCAAATGGGAATTCGTTATTCGTTTTTTTAAAATTTGTATTAGTGTGCTGGGCATGCAAAGAGAAGGAATGCTGCACATAGCAACCAGATCTTAAAAAGATTTGGCTGTCGCTTAAAGCCTATCATATTCCCTTTGCATCTACAAGAAAATTAGCAATAAGATAGTTTCTGCAAATGTTTATCTCGATTAACATGAAGTAGATGGAGAATAAGCGTTTGTAAAAATGGTTTGTTCAAGAGTAGAGAAAGTCACGTGAGTGCAACACATCAGATTCTTTTTACTTTCTCTACTAATATTATAGTAAGTTCGAGAAGTATTGCATTCCACCCAAAAATTTGATATCGAGATTTCACCGGAAAAACATGTTTTAAGGTCCCCTGAATAAAAAGCGACATTTTTAGAAAAAGGTCCGTGCGTGTGTGTCTGAATAAATGTTTCAAAAACGAAAAGTCGGATAAATACGAAACTTCGTATTTAGATTCACTGTATTTCAAAGATACGACACGAAGATTTTCAGGAAAATTCCTTCACCGCATACTACTACTTACGTGGAACATTTTTCGAAACGTTTGATTTTCTGAAAAATTTAAATACCAATTTAACACATGTTAAAGATATTTTCATGGAAAATGAAATGTATATCATGAGGAATGTCCCCAAAAGTCGTCCTCTTTCTGCACGACTTTTGCATAACTGGTAAACCGTAAGAGATAGACAAACTTTACTACACAAAAAGTGGAGATATCGTTAAAACACACAATATATGCCATACAATTTTGTTTTTGTCGAGTGTGCCATTTCCGAGATATTCCTTGGGATTTGTTTTTTTTAATTTTTTTTTCTTATGTCCTGGACATGCAAAGAGAATGGAATGGTCCACATAGTGAACAGTTCTTATAAGATTTTACTATCGCTTAAAGCCTACCATATTCCGTTTGCACCTACAAGAAAGTTAGGAATAAGAGGTTTATATACAAACACATATTGTTTATATATAATACGGTTTCGGGTGTGCTGTCTTTTTGTGTACTTTTCTCCTTCAAATAGTATCCATTAATAAAAATGTTTCTCACGAAGGTTGTTTGTTTTGAAGAGTTCTATCTAATAGTAGCCTATTTGAACCCTACTTCCAAAAGATATTGCTAATTGATGAAATCAAACTCAAGTGAAAGTTCACGGTGCTTGTCTCCTAAGTTTTGGGCATCTGAAGTGGGTAGAGATTTGAGGAAAATAGGCGTGGGGAAATAATGGCAAAGAGGTGAAAAAAATGACAAAAGCATTTGGAATGTATCAAAAGAAGACTTGGACATCAGCCAAAAGGAAATTGAATCGGATGTAAAATAAACCTTCTCTAAGGGCCGGTTTCACCAACAGATGCTAAACTTTAACACACTGTTAAACTAATTTAACACTGAAGTTAACGCAAATTCTGTTTCATCGAACAATGTTAACTTTAACAATGTGTTAAACTCGGTGTTAACTTAACATCGCCGTATCCCTCTGTTAAGGCATTTAACAGATATTTGAAGTTGGAAAATGGTTGCCTCAAACCAAGCTGTTGATGTGAGGTTTGCTACATTTGGCATCTTTGAATGCATTCCTAACAGAAGAGCAGTCGTCCGTCATAATAAATTTGAAACCTTGCAAAAGGAGGAATTTTTAAAGCAACACAGACTGTACAAGGGGCCATGAGCATCATGGTTTTATGGGAACTATGAGAGGTTAGAATACTATCAACAGAAGCATGCCCCTTGCTCCTATGCTACAAGTGTTATTAACTTTGAGATTTTATGCTTGAGACAGTTTTCTGTACCGAAACAATGTTATATTAATGCATTATTATAAATATTCATATGATATGTATTCTTGATGTAATGATAGTGTTAACTATATGTGTGATGGTTAGTTTAATATATATATATATATATATATATATATATATATATATATATATATATATAAGCGATATTTCTGCTATACGACGCAAGAATATTTGAGCAAGAACTTGCTTCATACAAAAGCGAGGGAAAACTTCAAAAAATTACAAAGAGCTAATGTTGACAGTGCATGCTAGAAAGGCATAACTAGGCGAACTCCGAACAAGTTCACAAGTCGGGGATTCCACCATTGTCTTAAGTCATGTGCCTTTCGAGAAGCCAATAGGGAGGAATTGCAACCCTCCCCCAAGATTTCTCAAATTTGAGAAATCGGGCGACTAGCTAGCCAATCAGAAAATTAGAAGTAAAATACGGACCGATCGTCTATCATTGTATATAAGCTAAGGTCCGGAAGACAATTTACGCATTCTGTTAAAATCACTTCCCGGATAAACCTGCGACACTCAGCATAAACATTCCGCGCCAAAACTATAAGTGTAAAGATATAATGTAAAGGATATCGTGTGCGCGACGGTAACTACTTAAAAGCGAAAGTACTCGTGTTAACTCACCTGACGTTAAAATTACGAACGTCAGAGGAATAATTCCGCGTTCATACAGAAAGTGAGTCGTAGAAACAAAGAAGTGTCGAGTGCGCGAAGTAAAATGGTTTTAAGGAAGTGTTAATGTAACGCTTTTGATTATGTGAGTAATCTTCAGTGAACAAATTGTATGCACAAAATAACTATACAAAGTTCAACAAAGTGGAAGAGCGTGAATTGTCGCTATCAGAACCACTGTAAAATGCTATTGTTAAAGGATTTCCATGCGAACTTGTCTAAACACCATAAATTAAAGTTTGATTAGTGTAATTCTAGCAAGTCTTCTTATGAGGCACACCCTTGAGATACCCATATCCAGTCTCATGTTCAATAATATTTATTAACAGCCGATGGCAGCCATGGACAAAGAACTTCAAAGGCAATAGCTAGAATCTGAAGACACGACCTCGTAACTAGCTGACTCAACTAGTAATTACAACTATAACACTTCTATTTAACCAGAACAATAGCCACTCAGTGATTACTTTGAGTTAGGCAAATTTATATCGTCCAGTTATTCTTCGCCATGTATGCTGCATAATTAATGATAATCAATAACAATTGACAAGGATGACGCGGCATGCTACTGACGTTTTTCATTTATTGGTAGGTGATAATATTGGTATTTCCAAAGCTACAGTTTGCGGATTTGTCTAGAAGGTTTCCAAAGCAATTACTTCAAGCAGCAAACAGAATTTTCTGCTTGAAATCCTTAATCAGCGATAACACATTTTCGTCCACTTTAGTTTCAATGCAGTGTCCACCACCAGTTTTAGACCATCCTAAACACTCTTCGGTGTGCAGCGGTTGGCGAATTCTTTCACGCATACGAACGGACGGACAGATAGGCGAAGTAACGTTCCATTGCAGCGAGTGTACTTTCTTTTTTTATCGTTAAGAGATTGATAAAGTACTCGTTAATGTCTACTACTTCAATAATAGCGAATGCATCTAAAAACTTTGGGTATACGAACGGTGTTTTCTTTTTCCTACCAGATACATGCAATCGATTAATTCTAACGCGGCATTAGTAATGTAACGTGAATAAATGAATAATTTGTTATTACATTAATAGTATAATTAACGCTTACATATGTTAACTACAGAAAGTATTCTATTCCAGCCAAAATTGCTATTTATTAGCGGTCCAAATCTCTTTACGTTTGAGGCGTGTCCACTAATACGGCACTACCGAATAGCAGCAGTGCGGCGTTGCCTCATACGGACAGCACACCTCGCCGCTGGTAAAAGTCTAATTGAAAAAAAAAAGCCATATGAAGAATACTTCAACTCAGGACTTTTTAAGCAAAGAATCAACAAACTGTCATAACATTATCGAGGAAGCATCAACAATGGAAATCAATGTTCCATTGACGCGATTGCTCAAGGTTAAAACATTGCAAGGCAAAAATACTGCTGGTGTACTGCACGCCTGCTGGAAGGTTAAGCGACTTAGTGACTAGTTGTGAATTTAACTGCGGTGTACACAGTTCTCAGAGTGATAGGTTTTGTCCTAGCGTTTATAATTTTCATGAAAATGTCGCTTAGTAAGCCCAATAGTAACAGTGGATACAGCAGTAAGGTTAGGAATGTTGTCTTCAGTGTGTATAATTTCTTTGAAAAGTATGCCAACGAAGAAAACCGCAAAAATCTTAACTCACGAAATGTCAAGGGCTTACGACTGAGGCGTGCTTATTAAATAGATAAACTGTTTGGCGTGTGTATAGAGAAGCGGAAAAGGCGCACGCAGAGGGGGTCGCGAAATCATTACATCGCAGAGAAAGCATACACGCTTACCTAAAAGAGTGACGAATCTGGACGATTTTGAAAAAGATGTACGGCGCAGTGTTTTTGAATTTTATGATAAAGGTGATATCGAGGACGATGAGGATATGCCGTTATCTGTGCCACTTGAATAACAAAGGACGCATAGAAAGGTATAGTTTTTATTTCTCTATTTGTGTATTACATTTCCATTGTGTTTATTACTGTTTTCTTCTAGTTTTTAAGTGAACATTGCGATGACATTTGTAACAAGCGCAACTGCGCGGTCACTCCGTATTGGTTGTCACGAAAGAAGAGATTTGGACCACACAGTAGATTTCACAGAAATACATGTTTATGTTTTGAAGTCTGCTGAACCAAGAAAAGCACTTTTCGAAAAAGAAAGTGCACGTTGAGAGAGAGAGAGAGAGAGAGAGAGAGAGAGAGAGAGATTTTAAAGACAAATAAAATGTATATCTTTAATTTTCTGGGAATAGTCTGTAAAGCACCCTTCATTCTGAATGACTTTTGCACAAACCATAAGAGATAGTTTATATATATATATATATTTATGGATGCTCGTTAACTGCTATAGTACTTAGCATCTCATTCTACCGGAAATTTTTCTCAGATGCCTCTTATCAGGCTTGAGGTTCTTTCATGTGCTGTAAATGTACGACACGGGACCACTGTCCACCGGACCTCGGGAACCAGATGCTAGCAAAGAGATAGATTAAAGTTTTACTATGCAAAACATGTGGATCTCATTACAAGCACACCATTTATGTCAAATTCTTTTGTAAAGTTAACAATTCCCAAGATATTCCTTGTTATTGGTTTGAATTTTCAAATGTTTTATACTTTACTCAAATGAGAAGTCCTTATTTTTTTTCTGTCTGTCTGTCTGTCTGTCTGCCATGCAAAAAAGAATGGAATTTCAAAGCCATTACATAGTGCCCTTAAAGGTGATGAATATTACCTAAAACCTTCTGTAGTCCCCTAACTCCATGCAATAACACAATTTCTGCAAATATTTACCTCATTAACACAAAGTAGATAGAGGAATAACCTTTATACAGGAGTTAGTGGGTAAAATGTGAGTGCAACACATTAGATTTTCTTTATGTATTAAAATAGTTTGTAAAGTGTATGTTGAATTCTGAGAGAATATTTAGTTGGGTAAGCAAGATAAAACTGTTAAAATTTTTTAGCTTCCATTTCATGATTTTTGTTTCTGTTAATAAGTTAGGTACATTTTTTCAACAGAGAAAATTAGAAAAAAAGTAGCCAAGAATAAACAAAACTTACAGTTGCTAAGAAATCAAGTGCCTTTCTCTAACAACGCGTTAACCTAGCATTCTCCCCAACTTTTAATTTCCATTAAACCTATATCTCCTGAGAATATTATCTGCCCTGTTGATTTGCTCATAATGTCTGCAATCATGCTTTCCATACTTCTACATATGAGCTGAATGAGTTTTGTATAAGATACAGTTAGTATTTTTTACAAAGTGATATTTTGTGACCACACGTGTTATTGTTTTGCTTCCCTTTTCATTTTTGCTGACCTAATAACTGATTATCTTCATAAACAATAGTCTCATCAAAATTATGAGCTGGCCTAATCAACCATTCACTTCTGTTAGTGTCTCTGCTAGTGCTATAAATTCAATCCCAGTAGGTAGATAATAAAGTGACATCTTGTTTATGACACCACCATGAAAATAAACACAATACCCAATATTGGACTTGTGATTGAATTAATCTCTAGCTTAATCAGCAGCAGAAAATTCCAGCAAAGTTCCCTTTATAATACTAAAGAACTTTACTAATTTCTAAAACACTTGACAGTTTTCTTTGAATACCAGGGGACTCTCGTTTCTTCAATCGAATCTTTCTTTCAAGGTTTGCTCCTTTCTTTGCCAATATTGCAGTTGCTGCTGCCACCACCACCGCTGCTGCTGCTGCAATTTCTGGTCTAATATTAATAAATGAATATAATAGAACTACTGCACTTTGGTATATTTTCATATAGAAAGGATCAAAGCCAATAATGGATTGCTTCTGATATCCAACATCCATGTGAATACTTAAATATGTAGCTTCCACAACTTCATATTTTATCAGCTTTTGTTGTGTGTAATATTGTTGGTTTAGCTGTAATGTACCATTTGCTGTTCCGTTAATCTAAATTCTTAAAAAGATTCTTCACTGAAAAAATGTGCACTTATTTTTTCTTCAAATCATTGCAGATGTTGATCATATCTTGCATACTTGAAGATGCAGCTTCTAAAACTCCATATTTTAACAGCTTTTGTTAAAGCTGCCAATGTCGTATCATCAACATATTCTGTAACGTACATTTTCTTTTCACCTTCACTCTTACTTCATACAAAGGCTGTAGTTGACAGTCAAGCTTCTTATTTCACTCAAAAGCTACTTGATAAGAACAAATACTCTTCTGTAATCTATATACCTTTTCTTCATCCTTGACAAATACCTCAGGCTGTTTCATGCAAATCATAAACCATCATTCCGAAATGCCATTTTTATATTATAATGTTTAACTTTCATATTTATATCTCCTATATGAATAACAATCTTAGTGTTTATTGTATATTTATTACATTTCTTCATAATCATGCCCAAATTTTTGAAAACAACTCTGAGCTACTAAGTAAGCTTTACATTCAGCTATTTCTCCTTTATCTTTACATTTTAAGTTGAATAGCCATTTTTATCCCACTATATTCTTTCCAGATGGTGAGTTCCCAAGCTCTATTATGTTCTAATACCTTTATTTTCATTTGTATTGCTTCTCGCTGGAGAAGTTCTTGAAGAGATCTTGTCTCTTCAAAAAACATTTATTTTACAGATATTCTCTTCATTACTTCAATTAGTCATTTAGGTGGTTTATTCCTGATAGATCTAGTTGATCTAGTAACTGCTTACCCTAAGCCCTTTGTGCATAGAGAAGTTTGGTAATATGTAAACCCATATTTACCTCATCCTCACCTGAATTTATGAGGTGTTTATTTTCTGCAACTGGTTTACCATTGTTGATAACCATTATATCTTTGTTAGCAATAACCTTTTCACATTTCATATTTAGGATGCTGTAACCATTATTACCAGGTGAATAACCCAGAAACACCCCTTCTACACCTTTGCCATGTAGCTTATTTTTCTTTTGGTATATGAATTATACACAAAAGCTCCAAACTTGACAAGACTGTTCATATTTGGCTTTATTTCATAAAACAATTCATAAGGTTTAACTGAAGAACATCCTTTATCTGGTTCAAGATTCAGAAGGTGGATTGCCAGTAACATTTCTCTAGCTATGCATGTTTTAACATACATGTATAATTTCTATTAGTATTCTATTTTTGGATTTCAGTTGTGTCATTTTGCAGTGATGAATATGGTACGGTAATCCACAATAATGCCTTCTCTTTTAGGGAAATTCTATAGATCCTGATTTATAAATTCCTTGCCTCTATCTTTTGTGATAATCTTTACATGTTTACGTTCAAACATCTGATTAACATAACAATGTGCTCCTTAGTCTCATTCATGTTCTTGACTAAGTAAATTTTAGTATAGAAAGTCATCAATCAAGAGAGTACTCCTCCGTGATGTAGTGGTTACTATGCTAGCCTCTAGTTACTGAAGTTGCAAGTTCAAACCTAGTGGAGGCAATGTATTTCTTTCTTTCTTTATTTCTTTCTTTCTATCTTTCTTATTTTTTTTTGGTGTGTGTAAAAGCTCTTAACATCATTCAGAAGGGAAGTTAAACCGATGGTCCCGTGTCATAGATTTATAGCATGTAAAAGAACCTCAAGTCTGATAAAGAGGCCTCTGAGCAAAATTACTGGTCTTTCACGTCCAGCATATGGCACGCTAAGGACCACAGCACAGTTAAAGAGCATCCATAAATAATACTCAATTGCTTTTTTTTATCAATCAAAATTTGCTAATTCTGCCATTTTTCTCCGGATCTCCTGTATTGGGATCGTAATTATAACAGCTCCGTGCTGCAATATTTTCTCAAAATTAGAACAGTTTTCTCCCTCATTATTATACTATGTACTTTCTTTATATCATACATTTATTTAGCAATGCCATCAAATTTCAGTAAAATATACAATTCAAATGAAAGAAATAAAGCATGTTAAAGCACTAAATTTTGAACAATTGATTGATTTTATTTTGAGCATACTGGACAGTAACCCTCATACACAGAGTATTTCTCTCATAAATGATAAGTGGATTAATGTAAGAATAGGAGCAGTACACTGCTCATTAAAGCAGAGCTACAGATTTAAATAAATTTCAAGCATTCTTGTAAAGAATTTTTACATATTGTAAAAAACTAAAGAAAAATTACTATAATGAATGAAGTTAAATTGGTATGAAAAATAATTAAAGCCTTGTTAATAATGTTAGCTTTGGTTTAGTACATCGTGTTGGCAATATGTTTATTTTAGATACAAACATTTATAGCTATCATAAGTTCCTATATATTGCTTGCCACTTGCTGTCATTTCTTTAATTGGTCCAAACAGGTCACAATGCATCCTTACTGTTAACCACATTGTTTGAGTGTTTAGGAAATGGTTTTTTAAATATGTTTCCTACAAAACAAACATCACATTTATCTTTATATCTCCATAGTTTTTATTATATCTTTACTCAGTCTTATGTCTTCAGGTATCTGGTTACCTAGTTATCTATTGCTGGTTACCTAACATTTCTTGCCACTTGTGACTACATTTTTCTGAGATTTTATATGATGCTGTATAGGATTTCTCCTCACAGTTTCATTTGTTAAATTTTCCAACCTTGATTTCTGAAGTCACTGCTTCATTCTTTATTATTTCACATTTATCTTTTCTGAACTTTACTCCAAAGCCTTTTTGTTCCCTTGCACCAATAGCAGATTTGCATCAAGATGTGGCACTAGTAAAACATTCTGAAGGAGGATTTTATTTTACTATTTGATATCTGCCTTAAAATACAAGTTCCTTTCCTTTTAATTTTTATTCAAAATCTTCTTCCATCAATGATATATACCCAGCATCTGTCATGACGATTCCATGAAACCATTCTCTTGAATTACACATATGTGCTGAGGGACCAAAATCATGTCATTTTTAGAAATGTAATGGTTCACTATAAGACTGATATGCACACTTTCATCTGCCTTCTGGGTTGTTTTTTTCTACCATGCCAAATATTGTGGGCAAAATCAGTTTATGTTCCCAATTTATTTACCCAATAAGAAAACTTCAAGACCATTCCTCATGTACATCTTTGTTCACAATAAATGTTTCTTTGTTCTTTCATTTACTACTACTACTACTACCACCACCACCACCACGACCACTACTACTACTAGTACTACTCCTACTCCTGCTGCTACTGCTGCTACTACTACTACTACTACTACTACTACTACTACTACTACTACTACTACTACTACTACTACTACTATTACTACTGCTACTACTGCTACTTACACTACTCCTACTACTACTCCTACTACTACTACTACTACTACTACTACTACTACTACTACTACTACTACTACTACTACTACTACTACTACTTTTTCAAACTGAGGTTAGATCACCTTCTGGTCTAGCTTCTAATGCCATGACAAGTGTGTCAAAAGTTTCAGGAAGGCTGCTGAGTACAATGCAACATACACATTCTTGTCCAAGAATTATAAGCTGCTCATTGAGTATACATTTCTACTAAATGTGTTCTCACGCTTCCATTTTCCTTTAATTCTAACCTGCATCGTTTTTCAGTAAATTTACCCTTTTTGGTAAGCTTGACTTTTCATGGTATACCTTATATGTTTATCATTTATTCTGCTGTCTGATTTTCCTTTGTACGCTGCAGTTGATTATTTCCACCAAAAGCCCTATGTATGCTTTAGCTTTACAATCCTTTTCAGTGCACTCATTTGTTATTTCAGAGGAAGATCTTAAATTATGGCTTTGCAACATCCTTTCTTCAGTAACAACATAGTACATAGTTTTCATTATTTAATTTAACAATTTAGGTGCTATTTGAATAGCTTGATATTTTGATTGTAAAAAATAGTCTGTATTTCTTTAAGTGTTCTTATTTCTTAATTTTACTTTGGATTTTAATGTCTTTTAATTTTCTTTAACTGCATGCAGTACTTATCTAAATTCCTGGGCCTATAAACTGTTGAAATATTCAGCAACTTTATTTCTGTTAATAAGTTAGATTCATTTTTTCAATAGAGTATATACGTTTATTAAGAAAAAAGAAGAAAACAATTACCATTCGCTGACAACTTAATGACCCCAAAAGAACAGGAAACAACAGTTAATTGAATGCAAAATGTTGGGGAGAGAAAACTTGAGAAATGGATTTCAATTTCAATTTGTTTTTCAATTTCAATTTATTTTCATCCATGAGAACATCTACATGTTGTGGATTCGTCAAGTACAATAATTATTTACAATTACAATATTTACAAATACAATTTATTTAAATTCCTGATTACCAGTCCCACGCTTAAATTCCTCCAGACTATAAAATGCATTTACTAGTAGGTGCCTTTGTATTTCTTTCACAGTTTGATCAGCATTTTTTTATCAATTTTAGTTTTTCAGGTAACTTATTATAACGTTCTTTTCCCATATTTTTTACAGTACGACTGTTTAATGTGCCTTTAATTACTGTTCTGAAATAATCATCATTGTTTCTTAGGTTATACATGTGTATACCAGCATTTTTTGGATCATTTTCCTCCAAAAGATATTTTATCTCGTAAATGTATATACAAGGAACAGTCAATATACCATATTGTTTAAACATTGATTTACATGTGTGTATTTTTAACATTACCTATTCGAATTGTTTTTTTTTTTTTGTAATTTAAATACCTTTTGCACTTCTGTTGTAATATTTCCCCACAATGTTATTCCATATTTTATGTGTGAATAAATAAAAGCATAGAATACCTGTTTAAGTGTTTCATCATCCATGGTTTTCCTCACCTGTCTCATTATATATAAACCTGTATTTATCTTATTTTTATATGGCTTATATATGGCTTCCAATTTACCTGTTTGTCTATTATAACTTCTAAAAAATTTGTATGTTGAATCTCTGGTATTTTTTCAGCATCTATTTCCAGTTGTATACAGTTTAGATTACATTTTTTTTAATTCAAAATTTATCCAGGCTGTCTTTTTAGTATTTAAAATCCTGTCCAGATTTATATAATATTGTTTAATTTTTTTCAATAAATAATTTGCTTTTAATTCTACCTCAGTAGCTGATTTACCTTTAATTACTACTGTCATGTCATCTGCATATGCAATTGCTACATTTCCATTTTTTTGTACTAATTCAAAAATATCGTTAACATATATTAGAAACAAAAAAGGACCTAATTTCAATCCTTGTGGTGCTCCTTGCCGAACCATTTGAAAATTTGATTTAATTTTTTTTATGACACGAGTAATAATATTGTGAAGTGAAGTATACATTTGAAGATACAGATAATCTATGATTTATTACACAGTTAATTTGTATTTTAAAAGGAAATTAAAGACATTTTTGAGACATAAGGGTGTGTACAAGAATTGCAGTGGAATGGAGAGAGAGAGGGATTTTATAGCTTAGGCTGCTGATGTGAAAATTAAGGGGTCTTAGGAAAAATTAAAAACAGGGCTATATACAAGAGTAAGGAAGAGGCGATTCATATTTTGTTTGTATACCTAGGCTGCAAAGATTACAGGAATTCTTGATAATAAGAAAATGGCTTAAAATGAAGTTAGTTGCCATATGAAAAATAGTTGAAGATTGTGATCAGATTAGCAAATTAGCAAAGTTTTTATCAAAAGTCAAAATAAAATTGCTATGCTTATAAAAGGAAGAATTTGTAGTAGATTTGGATAAAAAGTATGTCTTGGTTAATTAATAGATATTTTAGTTAAATATTTACAGGGTATTTATGAGGCTGTCGTGTGTTAGAGCATGGTGCTCCGGTTCCCAGCCACAGAATGCACTTTGATTTGAGTCCAATCACATAAGTTCAGCTCTTTTGGCCCATATATAGCACAAATGCCGACTCAGCATTGTGATGCATTTAAGCTACAATAGGAGTGTTCTGTAGGTCATGAAAGCCAATTCTTGAAGGGGAAGCGAGATGCTGACCACAAAAATCTCCCATAATCAGCTGGATTACTGTCTGCCTGCCTTGAGGTTGGCAGTCGGGTTGCTAGAACAAGGTCCACAAGGACTATAGTGCCACAGATATTACTTTTTATTTATGCAGTTGTCAAAACTGTTTAGTTAGACCATTGTGTGTGACTGGGGAAATAATCTAGCTGAAACTAAGCCTATTACTAGTAGCAATTAGTTAGCATTAAATAAATAAATTAGAGTAAAATGTGTATTGCCCTTAAAGAAATTGTATTATCTGAAATAGTTATTTTATTTGTGTATTTAAATGAAAGAGGTACTGAAAAAGGCGTGTTTGTACTAATTCATAAAGTACTATGGCAAACTGGAATAAGCTGTACTATTTTCAGTTTTTCTTTCTTTCCTTTCTCTTTCATCTGAGACTGAAAACTATGTTAAATATTGATGCTTATTGATTATATATTTTAAATGTTTATATATTTAAGTCCTCTTTCCTGTGGAATAATTGCTCTTACTGCAGTACTTTATGTACAATGTTATGTCTTAACGAGATATGTTGTTTTTTTATTAAAGGTTCATTTAAGGTCTTTTGACTACATGGTCTTATCATGACCTGTTTTCATAAAAGTACATTATGATATACATATAATAATAAATTAGAACAAGAGTGGAGGATATTGAAAAGCAAGAAATTTTAAGTATTTCAAGGAAAAAGGGTCATTAATAGATTATAAATATTTTAAAACGGAATGAGGAAAAGATAGATACATTAAAGTATGCCACAAAGAGGCCAGAATGGGGTACGCATGGACGAAGACAGGTATAATGAATTTAAGTGAACGAGTTTAACAGGGAGAAGAAGGGTGGAGAGATGTACTAAATGTAATGGATTACATGACAATTGGCATTACATTCTGGAATGCAAGGATACAGATAAAGGAAGAGAGAATTTAATACTAGAGAAATGGAAAAATTTGCCAATAGAGCTAAAAGTCAGGAAGATTTTTAATACACGATCAAATGAATATATGGAGAAAGCAGGAAAATATTTAGGAAAAATTAGGTTAAAGTGGTTAAAAGAAACATGAAGCAAATTGGAGAAGATACAGAAACAGGGTAACAAGGCAAAAAAGTAAATAGTGTAAAATTATACTTCCCCATTATATATACAACAGAATGTTAAATTTAAGGGGAACAGAAATAATAAGCAACTCCATTGTATTGTAAAAATTCTATAAATGGCATCTAAGTTCAAAGTAGGCAATAAATCATTCATTCATACATATATAATACATAATGATGTACATTAATTTACAATTACACAAAAATGGAATTAAGTAAACATATTCATTAGAAACTGTAGCATCTTCTTGAGCATATTGGGTCTATTAACCGCATTGGGAAGATTGGAAATGCTGGCTTGTTGTCTATATCTACTGTACTTTGGACAATCTATAAGGATGTGCAGAATGGTTAGAGGGATGTTACAACTGGTACAGTTTGGAGGTTGGTCGTTAGTGAGAAGATAACAGTGCGTTAATTGGAAATGCCCAAATCTAAGCCGGGTAATGATAACTTGATCTCTTCTTTTGAGAGTTCGGAATGGAGAAAAGTTGTGTGCAACCTGGGCAAGGTTCATAAAGTTTGCTGTTGATTGATGACCATTTAAATTTCCAATTTTGCATTTACATTTGATCTACAGTGAACCAATTTAAACTCAAATGAATTGGTATGTTCTGTTTTTCTTTTATTTAGGCATGGCATGCTCCATGGGAACAGTCACCGACATTATGGAGGATGATAGTTATGATTCTGATGATGCTAGCAAGAATAATATGGAGAATCCTGAAACAAAGAAACTCCCTCCAAAGAAAAAAGAATTTTCAGATTTTGAACTACAGGGGCTACTGGTATGTTACTTGAATTTATTGAGAAGTAACATTGTTTACTAGAATTATAGTTATTATTATCATCAGAACTGTTATAAAGTTATAGTTATTAGCTAAGGCAACTTGCTTGAGATATAGTTTCCTAAAAAATAAAGTTTATAGTGCTATAGAATTGTTTAATTAGATAACCTAAAAGCAATAAGAGTAATTTTTGAAGCTAATTACTATCAATAACAACTCTAACAAGAGTTTTGATAACAAATGATGTTGAATTTGTTAATCATAATACGTAAACATTTAATTTCTTCCTTCTGCTGAATGGTTTTCGTTGTCCTCAGTAGTCCATTTCAAACACTGATCGTTCAAATGTTTTGCAGACAGTGAATTTTATTTTTAACTTTTTTTAATGACTGATCAGCATTACAGGCTTTACAGATATGAATTCCTGGGGACAATTTGTACACATATAATAAAATAAAGACCAATTTAGCTTCTTTTATCTAGGGTAGTTAGAGAAGTCAATATAAAGCAAATACATAAAATTAGAGAAAGAACCGAAACAGTAGATTTAGTGATCGAAATAATCTAAGTCACCGATGTGAAGATACTTGGGTAATCATCTCTTTAGAAATATGGGCTGGCCGGTGCATGCATCAGTTTCATATCTCGGAACTCCTGGAACATCTTGCAGGTAGAGAAGAAGCAAAAGGCAATCTTGCATAAAAGCTTGTAAAGAAGGAGACCAAGTTATTGATGCAGTTATTGGTTTCTGACGAACCAAGGAGCACTGCTAGCAATCTGCAAGAATCTGTCCTAGAAGAGCTTTAAAGGGTGTCTACTGATACTGAAAATACTGGAAATATTTACTTGAATTGTTTTTAAATGTTGGATATAAAGAAATTATACTGCAATTTGTGATTGCATACTGGAAAAATTGGATGAAATATCCATAATGTAACATTGCTTTATTTCAAATTAAACTTTCAGGTGATTGATTCTGGAAGATCTTGTTAATGAAGTAAAATTTTTGAATAATTTGTTTTGCATATTGTTTTTCCATTATTTTGTAACTATGACATCAGCTATAGACAACATCCGATTCACTAAATAAGTGGAGGTTGAAGTTTCTACACATTTCTCCTTCATTTCATGCTGTTCTTTCTTTGAGTTTCCTTAATGTCTGTATTGCTTGGTCCTGATTCATTTGTATCTTCTTGCAAGTAATTTTGAGGTTGTGGATAAAACAAATATCTAATTTAGGCTGTGCAATACTGTCAAATATTTTAATTAAAGTAAATTTGTTCTGGATTGTATGAGGTCTTGTATATTCCATCAAGCCTAAGAAAGGGTTCTAGAGTAAACAAATACATGTGCTACCACTGCAGCAGACCTTTAAACTGAATGAAAATAATCATTACTGCACTGCATATATTATCATCCATGTTATACTTCAAATAATAAAGATGATAAATAATGATAGTATTTTAATAATAATTTAATTTAAACATAACTTAAATATGTATCTTCTATTTATTTCATGGCCATGCAGACATTTGTATTCCCAATTTTTGTTTATTGGAGAGAAGTAATGGTCATGCTAATCAGTATTGTTTATTTTGTGATCATGGTGGAGTGTGTAGCAAACCAGAGTACAGTAATTACATATAGAAGTGGCAAAGCCCTTAAAATTGGTGCAAAAACTATGGGTTTGAATCTGTTTAATTGTGTTGTGTGAGCGTTATGATACCCCTACTGTTAAGGATGTCATTTTTATTCAGTAACATTAAATACATAGTTATTAGCCATATCCTAAATAGGTACAGCAAATTAGAATAACTCTGTACATGGGTTGCCAAAACAATTCCATTCATAATATACAGAAGACAGCAACAGTTAATAGAAAGGATCACAGTGGTAGCAGAAGCATCTCTTGGTGGACTTGAACACGAGGTCCAGATTCCATCCAGATCCACCACTTTCATTTCCACCTATTTGTTGTTCTGCTTTGGCCTCTCCACAGAGCCGCCTAATGTTTCTCAGGAAACTGGTGTCAGTTGTGATAAATTGCAGCTGGTGGGGACCTTATTTAAATAGAAAATTTCCTCCAATGGTGGTGAATCTGAGACCGTCCCCATGATGCTAGCGGAATTTCCTCATTGTATAGCAACAGCTATTCATTGCCATAAATATTCAGTTGAATGCAAATTGCTGAAAACATCTGCTAGAAATTAGCCAATTTCACGAACAAGTTCTTTGCCTCTGCACGCCATGGCCCGAAGGTTTCAACCACAAATGCAACACCGACGTAATCTCGGGTAATGTTGCAGTATTTATGCCGTTTCAGAGTCACAGCTGACTCTGCAGCTGCTTCAGCTAGTTAGGAGATAGAGCGTAGGTGTGCAGGGGCCATAGTGTCCACACAAGTGGCATCCCATATCAAGAACTTGCCGATCTTCGATGGAATGATGGTTAAACCATTGGGGCATTTGCCGTCAGATCTGCAAATTCCAGGTGGTTCCAGAACAGCTGGAATGCCAGCAGATGTAAGAGCTCTCTTCAGAGTGTCATTTATTGCAAAATTTCTGGAAAATCGTCCAGAGTTTTTAAGGCAGTTGAAATCATGTCTGTACTCATCGCTATTAGCACCATATACACACATCATTGTTGCTGGCATATTTTAGATCCATTTCACAGAGTTGCAGCAATCCTAAATAAGTCGTCCATGAAGGTACCAATGTTGGTAGTTAGTAAAACGGTTAGCCAACAGCTTGCCTCTTTCTCTTGGATAGCGTAACATGCTCTATCTGAGGTGGGGTGTACTGATCCTAGCAGAGAGTTTCGGATACATTTGGAGTTGATCAGGTCCCAGCTTTTCTGTTCCTCAAGTCACACAGGGAGTTGAAATATTTAAGGTGGAGCAGTCCTTTAGAACCTCTGATATATGATGTGTCTCGACTTCATCACCGTGTTCAATAAAAATAGGCTTTATGAAGTCAGCAGCACCATGGGCCGAAACTTGGAAAGCTGGTAAACAAACGTCATTTAGTGTATGAATTTCAGGATCACCAAAAGCAATAGGTGAGCTTGTCAAACACCAATTTAGATCCTAAGGTGTATTCAATATGGATTCCAAACAACTTCTGATTAAATTAACATCAGAAGCACTCGAGTGTCTGTGACTACTGTGCGAGCAAATTGTAGACTTTAATTATAAACTACTGATTATAAATCTGAAAGATGACTCATATCATCACCATTTCTAATCCGAGCTGTGTGTCACGCTAATACCTGAAGGCTCCGATTAACATGTAAGTTTTTGCTACTAAAAGAAGTTTCATAAACTTTTTTTCACCCATTCTTGAATTCATACATTTAGTTTAACAAACAGGCGGTATGTATTTCTTTAATACTTAGTGCTGGTGCAGTAAAAGATAACATGCGATTAAGATAATGTTGTGAGGTAACAATGGCAATTTCTTGAGCTGCCGAAAGTAAGCAACTGAACAACTGTTGAGTGGGAAGAGAGGAAGCTTCAACATGTCTTCATGAAATGTCAAGTGTGGAGTGATATTACATGCATTTTTTAATTTAGGACCCATCCTCAGGCTGTTAGGATTATAGTACCACAAATTCTCACGCTGATGGTTTGGCTGATCTACATATTTTGTGGGGAAATGGTTGAAGCTGGTTATTAGATAGGTTTTTCCCCATTACAAGTTCAAAAAGAGCTAGTCTTAACACAGGGTGTCTACTGATACTGGAAATACTGGATATACTGCAAATATACCTGAATTCTTTTTACATACTGTATGAAATGAAATTACACTGGAATTAGTGATTACATACTGGAAAAATTGGATGAAATATCCATATAACATTGACTTATTTCAGAATAAATTTTAGGTGGTTGGTTCTTGAAAGATCTTATTAATCAATTAAGTATTTTTCAATAAGTTATTATTTTGTACAATATCTGTTTTTTCCCCATTTTTTATCTTATATAAATGACTCAAATATTTGGATAATCTTTTATCCCTAAGATGTTTTTACAAGCAATACAACATTTCCGGAATTTTGAAGATTGTTGCAAGGGAGGGGATGGGGGAGGCTAAGGTTAGAAATACAAAATCTGCTGATATCTCATTCCCGTTTCTGTTGAATATCAGTAAATTTTAGTCCATTATTATGAATAACAGGGAATTTTATGAAATTGTAGTTCTAATAGGTAAAGGAAAGAATAGAGCATAAAAATTCTTCTAGATCATTTTACAATAATTTATAAAGAGTACAGTGACTACGTTTAATTAAATCATCATTCGAGATTTAAAAACCCACCCGTGCAAGAACTGGTATAGCAACTAATAAGCACAACTTCATATTATTGCTGTGGAAACAAAATCAGTAAAGATTTTAACCAAGCCATAATGCACAGTTGAACACTGCAGTATTTTTGCTGCAGTATGACTCGATGCAATACAGGAAATATATTGGAATTTTAAACCTTCAAGGCAGTAGACACCCTGTAACATCTGAACAACAGGTAGGGATCTTCTGTTCCAGCAATTGTCATATTTAACTGGGATTCTTTCTGAACTACCCATTTTGATCACTGAAGCAATTTCTTGCAATGATGAAGTAGGATGAAAAGATACTTCGGCTTCAGTAAACCAAAGCTCTTTCACAAGAAAGCTTTGTGATCTAAAGGCAAAAATGAAATAATAATCTTACAGTGCAGGCCTGTCATCATCCTCAGCACTAAATAGCACATGAGAATGTTATTCTAGTTTTGGCAAAGTAATTTTCTGCAAGTAGGAAGAACTCTGTCTCACCAAATCTGGAGTTTTCCAAGTAGTGGTACTTGTAAGAGAATTTACTTGTTTCTTTATCACAAAAATTTTTAAAAGCAAGTATTCAGTTGAGTTGAAGTGGTGAATCGCACATGATTTTATGTTGTTCACCAATGGCACTGGGGATTAATTGATCTACATAATTTTCCCTCTGGCTTCCCAATATAAAGTCTGTAAGCTATCACTTTTAAGGCCTTTGCATTTGGCGAGATGCTGTTTGTTCGGGATAACATCATCTTCACAGAGAGTGCACTTGAGTGTAGGTAGGCATCGTATCTTGTAGAGGTGTTCTGTGAGGCAATCATGGCCAATTGCCATCCTAAATAAGGCCACTGCAGTTTTCCTTGGCATTTTTTGTATATCAACTCTATCTTTAATATTCTTATGTTTGTTTTAATTTATCTTCTTCACCAAGCCTCTGCTGTCTTTTGAAATATTGTTTAATGTTATTTAATTGTTTATTTATTTCTATTTGCCCTACAGGTTTTATTTGTTGTATTGCACCTTTCTTTGCTAATTGATCTGCATGTTCATTGCCCAAAAGTCCGACATGAGCTGGGATCCATTATAGTGACATGATTTCTAGTTTCAACTGTTTTAATTAGGTTCTTATTTCTTTAATATTTCTTGTTGTTTTATTATTGTAATTTACTATCCCATCTCTGGCTGATTTTGGGTCTGATAAGATGACTACTTTTTGTTTTATGTGTGGTCTATATAAAATGTTCTGTATTGCTGCTTTTATAGCTGTTAATTCTCCATCATAGTGGTTTGATGTTTCATCTAATGTTAGATACTGTGCAAAATGTTTACAGTATGCTTCTGCAATGGCACTTTTTAATTGATTAGGGATCCATCTGTATATATTCAGAGCCATTCTTTTTCTTGGACTGTTTTTAAATTACTTATAGTAACTATCTGCTGTGTGGTACCACTTGTATCTGACATGATTTTATAAGGAGAAAAAAATTGGTTTGGCTACAGAGGGGTGGTTGGTTGTATTTTTTGAGCCATGTAAAGGAATAGTAACAGGAACCACAACAAGAGCAAGGTGATTGTAGTCCAGGAGGAATATTTCCCTTCTTTTCAGAGTCTCTGTGTTTTCTTTTACTGCCTTCTTGTAAAATTGACCCCTCTGTCATTACCCCTATTCTAAGTGATTTCTTATGTCCTTTGTATAACTATAAATTATCAATGCAAGTGAGTTGTGCAATATTTATTAATTTTAAAACCAAACACAGTTTGAAAGGGGTTTAAATGGTTGCCAAGTGCATATATTGAAAGCTACACCCCAATATATGCAGTGGTATATCTAATTGCATTTTTTTTTTACACATTTCCAGCATTGTTTCAAGATCTATAAATAGGTGAATGCTATATGCTTCACTGTTTATGAAATGTACATGTGTTATATATTGTGAATTCCCATTTCTTGTTTATTTGCGTAAGTTAATCAGCCTATAGTAAGAAACTTATCCCTATTTATCACTTAAAACATTTCAAATTGCAAGGATAATTTTGTGAACCACCAAAGTTCAGAGTCACCAGCTGCCCCTGCAGTAGGGTCATGTGTAAAAGTCATTGTACACATGTTCCACATCTCTTCCCTGACCAGTTGACAAATTTCAACTAAACTTGCGCACTTATTGCAAAAATATTGCAAAAAGGGAAAAGGTAAGGTGTCAAAACCTTGAAAGTGAAGAAGCAGTAAGTATAGATTGGGTCACTTTCCCCCCAAATTACTGAATCTATTTTAACAAAAATCAGGCCAATTATTTGCTGATACTCAGGGAAAATTGCTGTTGAGTTACACATTTCTATGCATGGGAGTGAAGAGTCAGAACAGACCTTAAAATGAAGAAGGAAGTAAATGTTAGGTCAAAGTCAAGGATTTTAGTAATGCTGATAGAATCGTCAGATCTAATATCTAAGCCCTTCAGCAAGAGGAGTGAAGAATATGTTAGAACATTCTGGAATATTGACTAATTTTAACATAAGTTATTCAACTGATATTTACAATTAATAACAAGAATGTTTCCCTCAGTAGTCATACACTATATGCCATGTCCATACATTTTTAATTTGGGAGGGTGGGTCTGCGAGTTTCATCTCTCTTTCATTGAACATATGCATGTCAGGGGATCCTTATTCCCTTAATGTGAAAATTGTGTAACTTATAAGTTATTCAATAATTACTGAACCAAAGAAATGATACATTATTAACTGTACTTAGGTATGTAAAAATGACTCAAACATTCAAAATTTCTTGCACCCCTAAAAATGTTTTATAGACTATACAATATTTCCAGAATTAGAAAGACTGTTATGGGGATGGGGGGGGAGGCTCAGATTACAAATACATCTGCTGATATTCCATTCCCATTTAATGAATATCAGTGTATTTTTGGTTCATTTGTGAACAGCATGGTGCTTTATAAAATTACACTTATAAGAGGTAAAGGGTACAATAATTTCATAAAGAGTACAGAGGATAAATTAAATTAATAAAATTGTCACTTGACATGGCAGTAATAAATACAGCTTCATATTGTGGCTGCAGAAACCAATAAAACCAGTAAATATGTTAAGCTAGCCAATACTGCTGCATTTTTACTGCAATATTACTCGAGCAATACTGGAATTGTCAAAATATATACACAACCTCATTTATCAGACTGGTGGGACTAGAGGTAATCTGGATGAATGAAACTCTGGATAATGCAGAAACAAACTATTGAACTAGTATAAACTACTAATCCATACAAATACTTATTTTGGCACTAACAAGAACAGGAAAAAGCACTTTGGCACTTAAATTCAACACTGTACTCCATTTCATTTTATGAAATAATGTGAAAGTTTCTTTTGTTTCAAATTAGTACTGTGTTTGAGAAGCAGAAAAGCAAAGTAACCGTAAGAATCAATTGAGGTAAATCCAACATTTGAATTAATGACTGATGAATAAATTAGGTTCTAGTGAACTGGAAGTACTGTAAATATACTGGTTTAAACCTTCAAGGCAATAGATATCTTGTGTAAGTATCATAAGTGATTGTTTCTGCAGTAGCCTCTACCTAGGAAGCATATATATTTGTAGAAAAGGAGAGAACAAATAATACCAAGAGGAATGTGTTAATGAAACAGCTGGTAGAGGTTTAAAAGTCTTCCTAATGTCAAGGAAATAAGTGGTTAATATGGGCTCCCAAGTAAGTTTGGTAACCAGCATAACTCCATAGTGCTTGATAGGAGGCAGCCAGTGGATTCATTCATCACTAATATGCAAGAGAGGAAGGTTAGAGATGCTATGCAAGTTAAAAATCTTGGCGCCAGTCTTTTAAGTATTAAGAAGTATATGCCAAGTATGAATCCACTTGAAGTGATCAAGAGAAGGAACGTGCGATTAGCCTCAAGGAGAGCTGCATGAGAACAGTGCAAAATAGTATCATCTGCATATAAAGCTGTGCAGGATGAGTTTGAAGTCCACTGACAAGTTTCAGGGGACGATTTGATTCCTGAGGAAATGGAGCACAAAAATTCATATTACCTTGTGTCCGGAAATGCATAGTTTCCACGTTAGATGACACTGAAGAACAACATCAAACAAAGAGCCCTGGCACACAGTACATGATCTGAATCCCATCTATGTCAAAACATGTTCAAAGTAGACTCAATGGGATGCAATGTACGCGTTCGCACGTCACATCGTTCGAATGTTCTGGGCAATGTCCGAATATGTATCAGGCTACGTGGACATTCTGTTGAAGGCTCAGCGTACACAATGCTTTTCAGATGCCTCCACAAGTAAAACTCCCGGAGGTTTAAGTCCGGCGATCTAGTAGGCCATGCAACAGGACCTCCATGTTCCTAGTCAACGTCCGGGGAAATGTTGAGGTGTCGGCGAACATTAATGCGGAAATGGGCTGGCGCTCCATCGTGCTGCAGCCACATTACCTGTCGTATTGCCAAAGGCACATTCCCCAGCAATGGAGGCAGAGTGTTTTGCAAGAAGTCCAGATACGTTTCTCTGTTCAGGCGTTGTGGAAGAACTCATCCAAGTAGGCGGTCGTTAATAATCTCTGTCCAAACATTGATGCTGAACCGCTGCTGATGAGACGCTTAAATCATTCTGTGAGGATTTTCTGTAGCCCACATCTATGCAGGTTAATGATGTCATTTCTACCAAAGGTCACTTCATCGGTGAAGAGTACTGAAGACAGAAATCCCATACTGTTGATGGCCGTTGCACAAATCAGTGACAGAATCTTTCCTGTGGAGGTAAATCCGTCGGTGATAATCCCTGTACATGTTGGAGGTAATAGGGATAATAGCGGTTGTCATGTAGGATACAGATAATAATCCTTTGGCTTATCAGTTGTCTGAAGTTGCTTGGAGCTTGTATCAGGGTTGTTCCCAATATTACGTAGAACATGCTCCTTCACATTTGGCTTACGCGGAGTCCGCGGCCGCCCTGAACTTTCGTCTGTCTCAAGGGACCCACGCTCACGCTCACGCAAGCGCCAAAAATGGCTCCAAATGTTGTGCTATGGGTGATACTGTCTGTCAGGTACATTTATGCTGTCTCTCGACTGTTTCCACCTGCTTGGCCATACACAAACACCGTCTCGTGTTGTTCCCGGAATGAATACTGGACCATTGTGCACACTGTCTGCAACACACAAAACGCACGCTGCGAGGATTGAGAGACTATCTGCAACACCAAAACGCACACTGCAAGTTATGATACTGTCGTCAGTGCCATCTGCCGTGGAAACTATGCATTTCAAGACACAAGTTCATATGAACTTTTTTGCTCCATTTCCAGTCAGGAATCACCCTTTGAAGTTTGTCGGTGGACTTAAAACTCATCCTGTGGTGGTAGGGTAAAAAAGGAAGATTGCAGGTGTGCTGCTGAATAGGATCAGGGCCAGTATTAAGCCTTGAGGAATTCCCGCATAAAATGGTGCTGAGAGGACTGAGTACTACCAACAGCAAAGGTGAAATATAACATAAATTTGCTGATGATGGTGAGCAGATAATGAGGACAGTCAATGCTGCACAGGTTGTGAGTTGGGTCCTCATGCAGTTGGTGAGATCTTTTTTGAAGACCTATGCTATGTCTAGGAACAGATTTTTTGTGTGTGTTCAAATCCGTGAATAATTGTCTTAAGTTAAGACAGCAAGGTATTTTTTTATTGGAATTTAAATTGGAAGGGGTGGAATGATTCTGTTTTCAGGGATATATTTAAGGAGATGGCAAAGAGTAATCTTTTCAAAGAGTTTGGACAAGGTGGACATTAAACTTTTAGGTTGATAGCATCCAGGTGAATATTTAGGTTTGTGAAGCATGATTTGAGGCAATTTCCTGTTGTATGGAAAATAAACGATTCGGAGATAGGTGTTCGGAATATAAAATTATTAAGCAAGTGCTTCCCTTGTCAGAAATTTCAGTACAACCATGGGCACTTTAGCCAACTACCCTCTAGGTTGTTGGCTATCATTGCTCTATCAAAAGAAAAATAACGATATCTATAGTTTTAATACACACTTGAAAATTAAAATATGATTTCCCTTTAGGATAAATGTGTCGCTAAAACTCACATGAAAATTCGGGAAACTGCTTCAGACAATCCACCGTATTCGCCGCACCTAGCACCGTGCGACTTTTTTCTCTTCTCGAATGTCAAGTCAACTGATAACAGTGAGATCGTGCCATCAGATGTACTTACATAGTTTAATGTCTACCACATCAAGATTAGAGACATTGACATGTGCACTAGTCGCTGTCATTAGCTGCCGTAGAATAGGTTGTTGTGAGGACAAAGTAGTTTGTTGTTTAACAGAAGTATTTATCTTAATACTTCAAAGAGAATTGTTAAATTTACATTTTCACAACCGTATGAATATTACATAACAAAGATAATGCATCTTGAATGCACGTAAATTCTTTCATGAAATAAACTCTCAGGATGACGATAGCACATGCAACTATTATGAGTCATAACAGAGTGTTTACCGCATTGGCCCGAAAATAAGTCGCACCCTAAAAATTTGAGGCGAAAAAGTTTAACATGAAAATAAGCTGCATCTGGATTGAGACAAGAAAAATGAGTATAAACACTTATTTTGTGTTAATCGGCCACGATATGAACGCGCTTGGAGGAAGACACTACTGTTTTTTTTTGTTTGTTTTTACAATCAAGGCTGGGGATCAGAGGGGAATGTGCAGTCGCACAATGAAAACAATGCATTTGCAGGCTCCAGCCTCGCTAATAAATGCAACTCGTAACGGCGGGTGTTTTCTTCCGATGTCCCGCCCACTTGTTTCGTAACCGTTTATATTTCGATTTTGATAAGTTGTCACTTTTTATTCTGTCTTTGTCTACCAGGGGGTGAGTAAAGCTATTATACAACTTCCGACTGTAAATAACCATCCTCTCACACCCTGTTTTCTTACCAAAATCAGTTACCTGTTTGACAGTGAAAGTAACAGTGGTGGTTTGCAACTGTGATAGAAGTGAGTTCTGATTTTTGTAGGTATGTAAGTGATAAAGGCAATGTTATCAATTAAATTTGATAAATGTTTTTAGATTTTGTGAATGTTGCGTTTGTTTTGTGTTCGTAATATTTATTGCCGGTGTTAGAAAGAAAGGAAAGGCTATAAAATCAGGTGGCACGGAAGGGATAGTTAATGTGCATAGATAATTAATCTATGAATGATAATTTAGCTGTGAAATTCGGAAAGCTAACAATTCCGGGGAACAGTATAATCGAAAGAACTACTGCAGCTACAGATGTATCTTTTCGCACTGTTAAAAAGGTTCTAAAGGAACAAAATAACGCGCAATCAAGCCTTTGGAGACCCCTGGGGAAAATGCTCCAGTAGAGTATCCAAAAAGAAGTAATGGACTCGTTCTATGCCGTGGCGATTAGAAGAATGTTTTTTTCCCGCTAAGGATGGATTTTCTATCAGTTTGAAAGATATAAATAAGACATTAAAAGAAAACAACCTGTTTGGTGGAAACAAGTACTCTTAAAGTTTTGACGAAAATAAATTTCAGGTTTATAAAAAACGCAAACGAGAGAAAATATTTAAGGAAAAAGTCCGACATTGTTTCGAAACAATATAAATTTTTACGGACAATGAAACAATTGAGATTCACTAACCTCCAATTATTTACCTGGATGAAACTTGGATTACTGTTAACCACAACAAAAGTAAAGTTTGGATAGTCACTCCAACAATAGTCATACCGCAACTAATTGAAGTAAAAGTTGTAAAATGTCACATTAAAGCTTGCAGTAAATGACAAGTAGCTTAACAATGATTTACATATAATTAACAATTTTGCACATTTTGATGAAGATGACTTTCCTGCGACATTGTTGGTCTCCCAAGGCCAGCTGTAGGTGTTCTCCACAATTAAGTCGCTGAATAGCGAATCTCGGACAAGCAATGTAGGAAGGAGTTCAGATCTTTGTTCTTTGATATATAATCCAGGGCGAAACGAATGGCAAAAGGTTCACAAGCGAAAATGGTGATAAGTGTGTGGCAGTCTATAGAGCATGGTATGGTTAGGGGCAACCACAGTGCAGCCATTACTGCTGCCACACCAAGAACCGTCGGTGTAAATTGGTTCATAGTTGAGGCATTTTCCGCGTAATTCCTTGAATAAAATGGCGTAAAGAGTGCCTTGGGCATCACTTTTGGCATATTTTGTGAGTGTGGTGTTGATAACAGCAGTTTTAAGTTTTCATGGTGTAACATTTATGTTGAAGAAACAGAGAATCAGAGAGGGAATTGTCAAATTAAACTCTTCGATATATGTAGCCATTCTTTGGGAGAATCTTGGTATCTGGAACTGTCCAGAGTGAGCAGAGTTAGGTCTGATGAAGGTCTTGGTGGCATAAAACAGACTTAAGATTTTACATCGGAGAGAAAGAGGTGGTTCATCAGCAACAATTTGCAGACTCTCTGTAGGACTAGCATGGAAGGCTCCAAGTGTAATCCTCAGTGCTAAGATCTGAATAGTGTCGAGCATCTTGAGGCTTGAAACACTGGTGCTTACTATGATTGTATGGAATAAACAAGGCTCTTACTTTGGCATCCCTTAAATCAGAAATGCAGTCCTGCCTCGTAATAATAGCAGAATTTGATTCACATCCTACTGAAGTTGTAGTACGGATATATATGAACTTATAAAGTTGAAAAAGAGCGTATAAAACTAGAAAATAGATCACATAACAGAAGGGAATGGTCATATGGTCCAGATAAAAATGATGTTGCAAAACACAATATATTGTGTAAGAGCAGCAATGTAAAGGAATTATTTGATTGTGCAGTGCAAAAAGTGTCAGTGGAAGTCTGGGGGGGGGAAGCGTGCGCACATGTGCAAAAGCTTGAACAGTTTTTTGGGATAAGGACGGTTTAACAGATGAAATCAGTGGTCGATTTGTAATCAATTCAGAAGACTCAGTCAGTGACTGCGAAAAACATTTGAAAATATCCGAAATAGAACAGAGGAGGAATTCGAATCAGCAAACGACCAAGAATTCGCCACTTGCCCTTGTTCATTTGAAGGAATTTCTGTTCTTTCCCACTAGCTGACCGATCCGGAAGGATGACAGCTAGAGAGGGCGAGTACTCCCTCTTTCTGCAAAAAACGGGCGACAACTTAAAGTACTTTTACTTTAGTTCCTCTTCACACCACATGCCCTCATATCGTGGCCGACTACTACTTACATGTGCGTAAACATGTTTCCTAACATACGGTACGTCACATTGGCATCAAACACATCGCAATATTTTGCGTTATTTACTACCAGCATATCACTAACTTTCATTTTGTTTCCACAATATGTCATCGTCGCTGTCATCCAGCGCATTCGAAAGAAGCTAACGAAACAATGTTCACAAAGTTAACGCTAACACGCCGGTAAAAGTTTGTATTGTTGCTAATAAAATGCCGTCAGTTTCGGCTAGCTGTATGAATGAGCAAAGATTTTAACAGCAGATGTATATAAAAAGCCAAGGTAGCGAATATAAGCTGCACCGACTTTTTGCCGTTGAAATTTGGACCAAAAGTGCCGGTTATTTTCGGACCAATACGGTATTTCGCTTTTATCGCGACCTTGCAGTGCACAGGACTTGTCATACATCGCCATTCAAAGGTGTATTGTACTGAGTGCGAGAGTTAATGATCTTTTATTGTACATATAATTACAAGTATAATGACAATCCACCGTGGGGTTTTCGCTAAAGCATCAAATGGTGGGCCTTTACGAAGTGGCGAAAAACAAATTGTGGTGCGCATGTTTAATGCACTCGTAGAGAAAAACCCGTCTTTGTCAGTGAGAGAAGACGAGCAGTCCTGTTCTGAATTAAAGAGTGTAGGTGTTCGATCCATAGGTACATCGCGACGAGCATTGGGAACAAAATTCTCCATAAATGTGTGAGCTGAGTTTCATTTTAGTTTTATTTTTGCATGCTTTCACACCCTTATTTGCTTTATTAGAATGTTTTATTTATGTTCCTGGCAATTACAACGTTTACTGTTGGCTTCAACGCGGTGTGAAAGCCACCTATGGCGTCGAAAACATTAGCCAATCAGGGGAAAGGGAAAGGGAATGGTGCGCGGAAGAATACATGTCAGCGGGACAAGGTTATAAGAAACAAGCTTTAGTGAATAATTGTGAGTTCATATTCAACATGTTCAGAAAAGTAGGCAATTCAATAATTCTGTGTAGTATAAGATATATGTAGATTAATTTTTGAAATTATCTCAGATTTTAAGCAATTCTTTAATTTACTTTTTAAGGCCAATCGTGAAGAAGATCAGAATGATGCTGATGGAGTAAAAACTGCAGAAGTTAAGACTGAGTTCAAAAACACACCACCTTACAAGAATGTATCATCTCTTCAATTAGAATATGAAGGATTTATAAGTGAAGAACATCAACATTTAATCAATGAAAACTTAAGTTCTTTAGGAACTGGGAATAAAGCATCAAACTCCAATATTCTGGACAACCATTTTGGTGATTCATTACAACAGAAGATCCTAAGGCTTCCCAAAGAAGGTGTACTTAAGGAGAAATTTGAATTACAGCCAAATAAACTGTTTAAAGAAAAAGAGGACAGCATACAAGAAGATGGAAGACATGGTTATACTGAGGACTGTATGTTTGAAGTGCACTCATTTGATAATGAAGATCTCATTGACAAACTGGAATCAAGCTCATCTGATGAAAGTGATGTTACTGGAGTTTTTATTCCTAATGCAGAAAATGGGAATAACAGGTGTTATAGTGACACTGCATTATATAACCCTGATGAGGACATGGATAATGATATTATAAGGCTTGCACCAAATACAAAGAAAGATTTCATAGCAAGCAAGCAGGATGATGATAGTTCAGTTCATTCTTCTCTTAGAAAAGGACATGTATGTGATACTGGCTGCTTTGTCAGTACTGAGGATGAAGATACTGTAATTCAAAATTATACTAAATATTCTGCATACAAAGTTCATTCCTTTGATAAAGAGTCTCCTGACAAATCTGAAGCAAGCTCATCTAAGGAGAGTGATATTACTACAAGCAGCATTCCTTATGGACAAAATAGGAGTGATGTATATTCATGTGATCTTGTAAACAATCACATTTTAATGCTTACACCAAAAGATAGCAAAAGCTTTTTGATAAGAACCAAGAGCAGTGACAGTGCTGAAAATACCTTTATGGTTCTTGATGAAGACAATCATCTTTTTCCTGAAAAAAGTGTTGGATTGGATACTATCATTAGTGAAGACAGTAGTGCAAACACTATAAACAATGATTACACTGACTGTGAATCTTTGGAAGGCAGTACCATCAAAGCGCTCAGTGACAAAACAGAAGCAAGCTTATGTAAAGAAGTTGATGTTACTGTGAACATCACTCCTGATACAAAATGTCCACAAGAAGAATATGATAATTACACAGAAGATTACACTTCTAAACATAAAAGTACTGAAAATGATAGCAGTTTGCAGGGTCAGATAGCAGAAATAAGTGCCCAGATTTTAAATTTAGGACCTTCTAGAGAATGTGTCCAAGATAATGATGTAAAAGGATGCTCTAGCCAAACCATAAACACAAGTTTAACTGGTTTAGCAGAAAAGGTCTCGAAACGAAATGAGGAAATGGGTTATACTTTAGTAACCAAGAAAAGTATTGGTGATGAAGCTAGCAACATTACAAACAGCAATGATGCTAAGAGTAAACAAACTACTAATTGTGAAATTCCTGTGCATGTGGCAATAGAATTCGGTTTAAAATCATACGTTACTCAGTTACTTGATACTTCTCAGGATGCTACCAGTAATTTTGGAACACTAATGGATAAACAGAGTAAGCAGTACCTTTCAACACTTGTCCAAATACTACCAAGTAGTTTCCAGGGGAAAACTGTTCAGAATATTGCAAGTACAAATACATACAATGACGTATCACAATTACAAGAAGCTACTTCTGGAGAGGAATACTTTGCATACAACTTTAAGGCAAAAGAGGAGAAAGTTTTTATACCAGCAACCACTGAATGTGCCTCAGATGTGAGAAAAGACCTTAAATATAGGTCTTTGGTTGTTTCTGATAATGCAGATGAAGGCAATGCACCTATTAATGCTGAAGAATCTTATCAACCATATAAGTATGATTTGAATATAAAGCCAAAACTCTCTGCACAAGATGATGTTCTGGAAGAGCAAACATCATGCTCACTGTGGAAAATACTCAGCAACTTAGAGTGTGCATTCAACTGGTTACCAGATATACAAGTGCTGGATATTCCAGACTGTAGCATGCAGGAAGATTTGATACATCATTTAACAGGTAAGACTTGGCTTTTAAAATTTGTAAATCTAGTTAGCTTAATTTTCTTTTGCAGTTGTTTTCTTTGTTCTCTATATTGAAGTTTTATGAAAATTATAGAATGTAATGTAAACTTGTTCCAATATGATAATAAGAAACACAATTGTAAGTCTTAAATTTTAGGAAAATCCCCAATATTTTGTATACTGCATTCTGATTTTAAGTAGATATTACGGAAACTGATTTTACTGAAAATTTTACAAACTTTTATGGGGCTCTCTGATAAACGATGTTTAACTTTGCATCAATTTCAATAAAATTTAGTGTACCTATGTGAAAAATTTTCTTCAAATTCCTATGTGTTTAAACTTCTAATACTGCACATGCAGTGGTTTGCTTAAAAATATTCAGAAGGGTATCAACCAAATTTGTTAAAACTAGCTGATGTGTACAAAGGTGCACAAAACATGATCTAGTAAACGTTAGGCAAGTGAAGCATAAAGAATGTTTAATTCACATCATCATTCCTCAAATTAACTAAAGTTGGATTACAATTATCAGCTGGTCAAGTGCTTTTTCACATATATAATATTGATATCTGATAAATGATGAATCAAGTAAGCAGTCTTAAGTACTGTCTAACTGATCAACAAAGTATTGACATTCTGAAAAAAACCACAGAAATCTGCAAGAATCACAGAACTTTCAAACTTTTTATGCATCATTTGTAATGGATGATATGTTCCAACATTCTACAAATATTTGTCTTTATGTTTATGCTACTTCTTAAGCTTCTGTTCAATTCAGTATCTTCCTATAACATATAAATAATATTTAATACTGTAATTTTTTTTCATTGAAAGAGTTTTAAATTATCTTACTGTAAACTTTTTTTTTGTGATGCAAATGATGATTTATTCAGGGAATAGCAATATTTGACATCCATTATTTGTAACTTGGTACTGTATGAATAAAGAAAACACTTAAATCCTTTAAAAACTATTACAAGACACTATAGTAAGATAAGATTAAAATCTGAAAAGAATAAAAGATTAAATATGTTGTTGTTGTTGTTGTTTTTTTTTTTGTTTTGTTTTTTTTATAAAGTTGCTGGGATACAAATCCTCATAGTGTTGGCATGGGGCTCTCCCTTTTAAAAAATCTGATGTGTTACACTCACATGACTTTCTCTACTCTTGTACAACCTATTTTTACAAACGCCTATTCTCCATATGCTTCATGTTAATCGAGATATCGAGATGTCAATCTTATTGGTAATTTTCTTGTAGATGCAAGGGGAATGTGGTAGCTTTTAAGCGATAGTCAAATATTTTAACGCTGGTTGCTATGTGGCGCATTCCATTCTCTTTGCATGTCCAGAACATAAAAAAATGAATAACGAATTTGAGAAAAAGTATAAGTATTGGAAAATTTAAGGAAATTACAAGCAATATCTCGAAAACGGTTCACTCAACAAAAGAAAAGCATATGACATAAGTTGTGTATTTTAACGCGATCTACATTTTTTGTGTAGTAAAATTTTGTCTATCTCTTATGGTTTACCAGTTATGCAAAAGTCGTTCACAATGAAGAATACTTTTGGAGACATTCCCAGAAAATTCGAGATATACATTTCATTTCTCATGACATTATCTTAAACATATGATATTTTCATCAAAATCGTTAGAGCCATTTTTGAGAAAATTAAAATTTTCGAAAAATGTTCCATGTAAAGGGTAGTCTGGGGTGGGGGATTTTCTTGAAAACCTTCGTGTCGCATCTCTGGAAGATACTGAACCTAAATACCAAGTTTGGTGTTTATCCGACTGTTCGTTTTGGAGTTATACTGTTCACACACACACACACACACACACACACATACACACGGATATGTTTCCAAAAATGTTTTTTTTTGGATTCAGGAGGTCTCAAAACATGTATTTCTGGTGAAATCTCGGTATCGAATTTTTGGGTGGAATGCAATATTTCCCCTACTTACTATATGTAGTAGAGAAAGTAAAAAATGGGGAGGGGGATTCATACACTTCACCCTAGGCTGTTCCACAATAATCCCTACATCCTCCCATTGTTAATAATCACTGAGGTACTAAGATGTACTTTACTAATGTATACATGCCTTAGTGTAGGGCATACTTTAGCCTCATTGTGGTAGCATAATAGCCCAGAGGCTAAAGTGATTCAGCAATTTAGTTCTATTTTTCATTAAGACATAAACTATATGGGGATGCTAAAATGAATACCTATAGAAATTAAAAATACATCGTTTAGTGAGTTGGTTGTAACACAATGTCAATTACTCTTTCATGATGGACAAGTTTCGTGAGTCCTTGCTTCCATTTTCAAACTCAGGGGTCTGACTGCCATTGTTTGTTATAGTTGTACGCAGCCTTCTTTCTGAAACCAGAGCATCTAACTTCTTCACCAAGATGTTACCTCGCTGGATTTCAAAATTTAAAAGTTGATCCTTGTGTTTCCAAATTAAAATGTTTTCCTACATGAGTTTGTTGTGGTCTGTTATGACTGTATAATTTTGAATTTGGGTCCAGATAATGTTTTCATTACAAAAGTGAAATGTTACTGCTCACTTATCTTCAATTGATTTAACTTAGCATTCCTGGAACGTTCTGTGGTTATAGTTTTTAGACTTCTATTGGTTTTTCTTGTGTAAAATATTCATGACCCCTACAGTTAATTTGATATATTCTGGATCTATTGTCTGGCAGCATCTACTCTTTTGTTTTTTAATTTAACATGTTTCCTATGCATTATCTGTTTTTGGGAGACAAGATGATAGTTCTTTAAAGATTGTTTTTAAATTCGTAAATGTTTTGGGTGATATGTCAACCTCCAGACTTGTACTAGTACTATCTTTTTCTGTAGTGAGGATGCTTATTTGATTTATGGCATTAATTTTCTTTGCTTTATTTATTTTCTTATACACAAGTCTACTGTATCCATTTTCTTCTACAATGTGAATTATGGGTGTTAGTTCTTTGTTTTATTCAGTTTGGAGCATGGGTACATTACATTTTGTTGGGAAACTAGGTTATAGCTGTCACTTTTAATGTAATTTTCAGATTGGTGGGCTTCTTATAAATTCTAAAATTTATCTTTTGGTCATTTCTAATGGTTTTTAAATCAGAAGAAACAGCTGTCCATTTGTTTATTTCTACATCGTGAAATTCATGCTTTTTTCTTGTGGAGTGAATAGTTTTATGACATCCTCTAAGCAACTGTTCGGAACTATTGGAAAGATGTCAGCATAGCGGTATCAAACCTGAAAACCACGGAAATGCATTTTTTATGTGTGTTTTAAATGAGGTCATAAATAAATATGCCAAAAAAGGTGAGTGAATTTCCCATAACGAGAACTGGTTTCTGTCTAGTACTTCCCATTGCAAATAAAATTAAAAACAATTATTCAATGCATAAGTTTGTTAGTGAAATGCAATCTTCTATTTCTACTGCATTTAGCCATTTAATAATTCTTATAGTTTCTGGCTTGGTATGCTTGGGATTAGGGCCGTTATGTCAAATGAAGCCAATGTGTCCCTTTTGTCCATTTCTAGATCTTGTATTGTCCCTACTAACTCAAAATAATTTTTCAAATTTAGATTCAAATTTTGGAAGAAAACTGAATTTACTGAATAATCACTTAGATAATTTACATATACGGGCACCAATATTGCTAGTGATCGGTCGCATGGCTTTTTATGCATTTTGGGTAAGCCATAAATTCTGTGCAATGTTGGATTATATACTTTTTATTTTAATTATGCAATTCATTTTTCTCAATTAATTTACTTTTTTATAGCTTTGTTGACAGGATATAAAAATTTAGGGGTTGGTTTCAACGGTAACCTAGTGGTCATTCTGTAATAAGTTCCATTCTGTCTTATTGAAAATTGCAATTTCATTCCCCTTATCTGCTTTGGTGTATATCATTGACTTATTTTTTTATGATGTGGGTATTGAAGTTGGGTTTCTTTTCATTCTTATTCATTCATTATACGTGGAACAAATGGAAGGAAACAGTAGATACATATAAGGTAGAACCCCAATCCATTTTGAATAATGACACAACAACAACAATAGTAATAATAATAACATGGTTTATTCTTTTTTATTTAGGTTTACGGCCAATATATTTAAAGTTATTTTGAAAGGTTTAAGTTTTTGTTTTATATTAGCCTTGCCTGACCATTTTATGATAATAGTATGCAACTGCAATTTATTATGGTAAATATTTGACATTATTTAAGTTTCTTTGTGTGGCTGATTTGTAGAATTCCTAGAAAATACATACTAGTGGATAGACTTAGTCAAGTGACTATTTGTATATAACGTTTTAAAGAATTATAATAACATAAGATATCCAGGTGAACTACTTGAAGTAATCCTATTTTATAAGTCTCATAATGAATGATTCTCAGTTGTTCTTATTCACTTACATATTTTACCTGGAAAAAAAAAAATGTAACCATAGATCCTCTCTGACCTAGACCAAAGCTAGTGCTACAGTGGTAAGGATTTTTAATATTTTAGGAAAATTACGAAATGTATCAGATTCAGCTCAGATGCAAAGGAAAGTAATACATAGATGTTAAACAAAAGTCACAAATACTCTTCATAGTTATAGTTTAGCGCTCATAGTTTAAAACAGGCATTATTAACTGGCCAGTAATTCAGTTTTGTGCACAGTATTTGCTGCTACACGATGAGTTTGTGCAGTTTTATGGGAACAAATCATTCACTACTACGTAGACTGGTGAAAGAGGAATAACCAAGGTTATAGTTTAAAAAGGAAATTTTTTTATTTAAAGTTCATTGTTATTGTAGTAGTATCAGTATATTATAAATAATACTAGGAAAAATGGTTTGCTACTTATTTTAAGGCATATTGTTTGCTGATTTAAAAGGCTTTTTACTATAATTTAAACCAAGCTTTTTGGAGATTTTTAGAGGAAAAAAAAATCTGATGCAGAACTCTCACATAACTCACTATCCATTGTAAATTTGTGTACATTGCATTACCTTATGAGAGGTGATTCTTTTATGTATCTTATATTAATCTTCATAAATGTTTGCTTAGAAACTGTTAGATATAACAGGCAGACATAATATTGTAATGGTTGTAGTAACAAGCTCTTGTGAAGGAAAGAGAAAAGAAGAATCACAAACTTTCAAATGTGCACCAATAGCGGGCACACTTGCACCTCGGAAAATGCAAACATAAAATGCAGAGCATTTCCAAATCATCTAATGTTATAAACAGGAATTGTCATAAATTGTTATTTTAGACTTCTACATTTTTATTGCAGTAAACTATTGTCTCTTAATTTCCAAGTTATATAAATTCAGTGAGAATAAAGAGGATTTCATAGGCCATTTACAGAAATTATGTTAAGGCATATATTTTGCTCTTTATGATGGTAAAAATAAAATACAAGATTTTTAATCTGTTTATTTACCTACTGAATTCAGTTTCTATTGCAAAGTTTGAGGATTTTGGTGTTTTTCTATACTGGAATTAACCCTGATTTTTTGTTGTTCCCATTTGGGAAGATTGGTAGTTGGAAACTTGTTTTTAATACAGAACTTAATTAATTCGTAAAATTATAGACAAAAAAAAAACATGAAAACAAAAATACCTAATGAATTTATGTACATAAATGGTATAAAAGTTTAAACTAAATTTAATTATATTTATAGTAAAATACAACTTGACAACTGCATTATAGTACTAAAAATCAAATTTATGGCCTTTAACATGCATAAAAATTGCCTTGAATACATGTTAAACAACACTACCATTATAACAGCCCACGGTATTGGGGAAACAATGAAGCTGCATATTTTTTAACATTCATTACACTACAGGTGAGCATTGCTCTTGCATGGTACAATCTGCCTTGTTTGAATTCAATCAAATAACGACCATCAATCTTTCTAATTGAGCTGGGCATTTTTGCCTTCTATCCTGATCTATTATAGTAAGTACTGCTGCTAGAGTTCTCAGCGGGGACATGGTTACTTCTCTCCTAAGCTGCAATGTTCTTTAGCTTTCTCACTATGTAATTCATGATGCATCTGCCATGCCATGTTCACAACATTTGCAAACAATTCCACCCACTCCTTGATTCATAGTTGTGAATGATTGCTTGATAAGAGGCAGCCAAGAATGTCTAAACCACCCATTCCCACAATGTAATTCCTCAAGATGTTTGGCTTTGGATTAGCAGCAGTTAACTTGGAAATAGTCTCCCTGTAAACATGGGACACAGGCTGTAGAGCTACATTGTACTGAAAGACAATCTTGACATGTGGCGCAAAGGCAAAATACGAAGGTTAAATAAAAAAATAATGCCTCCACCTTCGTAACTTTGGTTTCAATGGGAATATTTTAATAAAGTAAACATAGAAATAATCCTTGGAATGTGGTATTTATTAACATACATTCACTTTTCCACATAATCATCAGACAATTGTATCTGCTTCTGTCAAAGATGAACAAGTTTTCTGAAACCATCACAGAAGAAGTGGACATTCTGTTTCTGCAACCAGCCTCTGACAGTACTGTAAACTTCTTCATTGGATGCCTAGTGATGCCCCTGTGGATCTACTTTCATTATCGGGAAAGGATCGAGCTCAGACGGTGCCAAATTTGGACTGTAAGGAGAATACCATACGGTGGCGACCTTCAGTCTCGGAAGTTCTGCTCTGGTAGCAAATGAATGTGTGGTCTGTCATTGTCTAGCTGCAGGAAAACATTTCACTTTTTCTTTCAGACCCTTGTCAATCGTTTCAAAATTCGCATTGATTGTTGTTCCATGTTCAAGGAAATCAACATGGATAACACCATCTGTGTCCCAAAACACTGTCATGATTTTTTCAGATAAGGATTGTGTACTGAATTTCTTTTTCTGGGGGCGAGTCGTGTCAAATTCCATAGACTGGTGTTTTGTATCTGGGTCGAGGCATCACTTTCATTCACGTAACATAGAGGAGTTCCTGGCATGTTTCAAATGTATGTGCTTTCATTTAGGGCATCATTCGGAGTACCCATCGGGCACAGATCTTCCGATAACCAATCAAAGCAATGTGACCTGTACGTTCTTGTGAAATGCAAATTATGCTTGCAATTTTTCTCCGTCCCGAATCAGTCTGTCAACCTTTTGCCTATGAAATTCAAGTTTGCTGTCACAAGACTTCCAACTGCTTCTTTGTCAAGTAAGTCAAATGTTCCCACCACATCATCTTTAAACCTACTGGCCCAACTACACATAGTGCACACATCAACACAATCACCACATACGGTTTGCATTCTCTGATGAATTTGCTTGGGATGATATCTCCTATTATCAAGAATTCAATGACAGTACGTTGATTAACTCACATTGAGCAACCATCTGCGGAAAGTTCCATTCTTTACTCTGTAACAATACAACCGTTCATTGCTAAGGCTTCCCACCAATGTAATTACAGAGGAGAGTCTACTGAATAGTTCAGTACCTACCACATACCAGTGATATCATCTGCTGAGGAGTTATGAAGGTGTAGACATTACTTTTCATTCAACTCTCGTATATTTCCCGGTTTTGAAAATTAAACCTTAACGCCACAACAGTCATGAAGTCAACACCCAAATTTAGCTTGTACGGTATATCCGGAAATAAGTGGCACCAATATTTCCGGGTAATATGCGAAAAACGTACAGAAAGCAACTCCTTGATTTTAACCTGAACACTTTCCCATTCACAAACACATTAAAGCTGCCCATTCACAAAAACACATAAGAAATTAAACCTAACCCATCTCAACCTAATAAAATTCTAATCAAATTTGGACTAATAATTAAAAACATTATAGACAATACAAATATTAATACTAAAAAAATAAACCGATTTAGCTGACACGACTCTCCATCAGCAAAAACTTACGCAAAAACTCGCACAAAAATTGTTCGTGTAACAAAGAGCAGGAACTACCTGATTCTAATAAGGTCGCAAGAGGTACGTTCCCCACACTCATTTGAACTACAAATTTAGCGTCAAAAGGAAGCCTTACAACCCGACGGGAAACCACGAGATAGGTCTGCATACCAGGCAGCTTCTGGCATCAAATAGGGCGTTTTTGAAAATGCCTATTTCGGGCAGTCTAATCGTTTCCAGCCTGAAAGCCACGAGGCGCTGTACATTGTTTTACCTGATGGTCAAGGCACCACCTCGAACGGAGAACAAAACTTCTCAGCAGCGAACGGTTACAATTAGGTGAGCAATGCCTCGGCAACGGGTGGGTGGTGGTATAGACGAGAGACTCAACACACCGAGCATTATCTGTCACACTTTGTTCTGCTGAAAGTATCAACAGCAAATCTAATTCGGCGAAGATGGTAGGCGGAGATGCAAAAACCAATGCATCCCAGACAAAATAACATCACGTTATCATCATTATCAGATAATCGTAATACTTGTGCAAATAAATTTATCCTGCTTATATTTTCCGCAGACGGTTCTTTAAATGCTTGAGGCTTTCAAATACTGATCCTGCATTACTGTAGTTAATGCTGGACTTAATTTCCGAGGTCGCGAGCTCAAGCCCGGTGGAGGGCGATATATTTTTTCGGGCGTAAAAATCCTTAGCATAGCTTCATTCAGCAAAACTGGTGGTCCCGTGTCATAGATTTACGGCATGTAAAAGAACCTCAAGCCTGATAAGGAGGCCTCTGAGAAAAATTACCGGTCTTTCACGCCCAGTATAGAATGGGACGCCAACGACCACAGCAGTTAATGAGCGTCCATAAATAAAACCCAATTTATTTTAATTGAATGAACAACGCAAGACCGCCTCATGAAAAGCACGTGATGGATGTAACTCACATTTAGCTTGATGCAATAAAACTAACAATTGACCTATTAGTAAGGTTTTATTAAACTTACACAGCTAGTCGATACATAAACAAGTATTATAGCAACACAAACATCTGTCTGAGAATGATAGAGCATATCTATGCAAACAAAGCACAAAAAAATGTATTATTCTCCCCTACCTACATAATAGTCCTTGAGGTAGACAGGTCACTGACGATTTCTTGTGCTCCATCTTGCTTACTCGACATGAGTGGAAGGGGTGGTTGGACCTCTTTTTTTTCTGATCTTGGTGATTTAAAAGATTCTGTCTTACAGGATCTTCGAATTAAAGATCCGGGCGATGTTGTAGGAGCAACACAGGAGTGGTGGTGCTGAGGACTTCCGTCATAATAATTACCATCTGGCATTTCCCTATCATCTTCACATTCTTTATAAATGCCTCCTGGAGAAAGTAACGATGCTAGATCTCTATTGAGATAGTAGTCTTTTTCGCATCCTGGCGTTGTACATGATCATATTCGGTATTTGCTTCAAGAAGAGTTACTTCCTCCACGAGAGGCCCATACTTCGAATGTCTAGCATATTTGGGAAGAAATGCTGGACCTGGAGTTAAAAGCCAAAAGGGTACCGAGTTCCCACAACTGGATCTTCTCTGGTGTTAACATCCGCTCGTGATGAATTTCATTGGTGGCAGTACATAGTAGTGACCTGATCGATGGAGAGCATCGTCTTGACTTCTTCTTACGATAGAATATCCATCTCTCTTGATTTCAAAATGAGTTCTATTGTTTTCCATACGACTCCCACACATTTTTCAGCTTAGCCGTTGCCTCTTAAATTCTATGGTGTCGCCCTACTTGTAGCCACACCGACAGTCGTAAGGAATGTTTTTAATTCTTGGGACATGAATGCAGAACCGCTTCAGAACGAAGGTAATCCAGAAGTGGAGAAAATTGCATAACCTTAGAAATGACAGAGGAAGAAGTAATGTCTGAGCAAGGAAAGGCGAAAGGAAATCTGGAATATTCATCAATTAATATAAAGAGAGAACGATTTTTAGATTTTAAAGATAAGGGTCCCTTGAAGTCCATGGTGTTGCATTCAAAGGGATGGGTATCCTTGATGAGATCACTCAAAATTATAATTATACCATGCATGTGGCGTATAGTAAACCATTTGGATTGTCGTCCTCCGTGGTGTAGTGGTTACCATGCTAGCCTCTAGTTCCCGAGATCGCGGGTTCAGATCCGCGGAGGGCGTTCCGCATGGCTTCCTTCGGAAGGAAAGTAAAACCGGTGGTCCCGTGTCATAGATTTACGGCACGTAAAAGAACATCAAACCTGATAAGGAGACCTCTGAGCAAAATTGCCGGTCTTTAACGCCCAGTATAGAATGGGATGCTAAGGACCACAGCAGTTAAGGAGCGTCCATAAATAAAACTCAATTATTTTAATTGAATAAACAACGCAAGCCCGCCTCATGAAAAGCACGTGATGGATGTAACTCACATTTAGCTTGATGTAATAAAACTAGCAATTGGCCTATTAGTAAGGTTTTATTAAACTTAACACAGCTAGTCGATACATAAATAAGTATATAGCAACACAAATACCTCCCTGAAAATGACAGAGCATTTATGCAAACAAGCCACAACAAAAGTATATCATAGCTACAACAGAAAATTCAGTATGACGTTTTTTGACTTATCGGTTATACTTCAAAAGCAATGACATAGAAACGTTATACACTTGGGCATATTTCTCTGTACACACGACAAATCTGAAATATGCTAGGGAGGACTGGACATCCACTACCTCGAAATCTGGCAAAGATTCCATATGTTTCTGTAATGGGTGCGGAAGTTTTAATGGTTGAAAAACCGAGACAGGCTCAACACTTGAGGGCGTCACCACATTGCCTACTGATAAAACCTGCTCATTTGTCTGTCTGAGCACCCTCTCCGAGAAAGCCACAAATTCCGCACCCAACGTAGTAAAGGCAAAGTAAAGACAACGTTAAGAGACATTTTCAAGAAATAATCAACTCGCTGCACATAACGGTTAAGGCGTGCAGATACCTTCCTAACTTGCTTGCCTGACAACCCGCCCTCAACTTGCAGTCCGCAAAACATTCATAAAACTCGGCTAACACCGTGTCACACATCGCCACAATTAGTAACACATGATCATCATGTAATTTAATCATGCTGTTGTCCTTTACCTCCAAAAGGTCGCCGACCAAAGCAATACACCTTCACGTATAGCGAGTTCAAACAACAGTTGATGATTAAGCAACAATGCCGTATCCACTACGGTAGCTTTAGTTTAAAACCCAGTAAAAACTTATACCCACAACATTTTAACAGCGAAATGCTACCAAATTGCACTAACACGTCTCTTACATTATTAAAAAGTGCCTAGGAAGTGTTCAGACCTAGAATATGGGGTGACGGTAAGACCAATACAAGGTAACAGGACTGACCCAAGCATTTGTTCACAATGAAGTGGTATACTTGTTATATTTATTAATTTATTGTTGAGCCCCACGTTTGGGAGCCAATTTGCGGCGGTATTTCTTATAATGTTTGTGTATGTGTGTTTACTCCGCGTGGTGAAGCCATTTTGTGACGTGATTCTTTGTTAGGTTTGTAGCTCCATCTGGTGTTAGCAATTTGCGGTAGTATTAGTGTTCGTTTGAAAGAATGCTACTGTTATTTTATTTAATTTTGGTTTACTGTCCTCCGGCTAGCTATGATCTTTTTGGTCGAGCACATCTCTTTATACAGGTTGTGTAAACGGAAAGGAGTCTTTTATCCAAAGATAACACTGATGAAGGAATTTGTTTTACACTTTTATTGTCGAACACAGTCACTATCACATTTACACATTGATCTTGACACTCGCCAAACTGAAACTGTTATAATAACTTCTTACTGATCACTTTTAATTCGCGTACTTCAACCTTTTTGTATAATTAACTTTATAACACTTGAGAATTTTCCCAACTCTGCTACGCGTAACTTGTGAATCGATAGCCGACGTGTACTTTACAAATATTTTCGGTGAACTGACGGACTGAAGGCGACGTGTAGCATACAAATATTTTCGGTGCACTGACGGGGTCTATCTCTAACCTAGCCCTTTTTATACTCCTACACCCCGATATGCCTAAAGATTATAACTGAATTGCTATTGGCTAATAAAACGCGCCAACATTAGCGTCTATTTTTATATCCAATGAAAATTATGAATACATATGCTCTAGATATAATGTTCCAGCAAATTCTAAAGGAAAACGCGCCAACATTACGTAACTTCCTCGTCTCTAATAATGATAAACAGCTCACCCCCTCGCTGCATTATTGCATGCTATTATTGTCAGTTTCAGTACGGCAGTATAAACCCACTTCTCAACAATAATTACTATTAACAAACATCTCAAATCAATGTCACACAAAAATGCATATTCATACTATAATCATTCTTTATATTTAAATAATTTATGATACAAATTACTGCATCAACAACAGTCAAATTTGGGTATATTGGATTTAATCAACAAGCAACAGAGCAATATGCATCATGATACCCAGCACGAACACACAAAATTTCTATACTCATAAGGTTTCAGAAGCAATTACGTTATTACATGAGTTCACACAAATCACGCAATTGTTGCAGAGGAGAGATAAGGTTAGTTAACTGAACATAAATACATAACGGATTTGCCCCATTTAGCTCAATCACTACAGCTCTTGTCTGGCCATTAAACAATCAACAGTACTTAATAAATATATATATTTCTGGTGATGCCGCAAAGTAAGTCCTCACAAAATTTTGATAATTAGATACTGTGGACACGTTAACAATTTACATATACTCTGAGTAATCCAACAATTTAGTTAAAAGCTAAACAAATTAATAAGTTAAATAAACTCCGAACAACGTAACAATCTGGATAAAGTTTAACAAAATTCCAAGAATTATAACAATTAAATATTGCCTAAAATGGCTAAGGGAACTCGCACACTACATATAAAAGTCAGATGACCAGGCCGGATCAGTTATATGAAGCAAGAAAATGTAAATCACGTCTAAGGGTCCGAAAAAAAACTAAATTTTAGTGCCGAAACATCGAAAAATGGCAACGTATAAACCCTGCTGTCTAATCCAGTCAATAAGCCTATGGCAATTCAATATTCGGCTTACTAAGCCATACACTGAACTAATCAAGGAAGAGATGTGTCCCTCACACTGGCAGAATCTAACTCCTCGAGTCAGGTGAAGGATGACCAGACCCAGACACCGAAAACAACTGACACGCCACATACGGTGATGAATAGAAATAGTCAATAAACACACAGCTCAACGGCATTATTTTAAATTTGTTAGCCGAAATAATCCAATAAAAAAGGAAACTAATTTACGATCAGCACAATTGAATTCTTTTAAAATAAATTTGGGAAATTATTAGCTTGTTATTCAACAAAAATAACAAGCATGATTAATTGCGGTTCATTATTATACTTTCTCTACCATGTACCCAGTGGGTTGAGGAAGTATTGCGTTCCGCCCAAAAATGTAATATCGAGATTTAATTTAACCAAGATTACATCTTTAGAAGCCCCTTGGATAAAAAAAAGAACATAAATAAAAAAAAAAAAAAGGATTTTAAAAAAAAGGTTGTGTACACGCGCGCCAGTGAAATTTAGTTTTTTTTATGGACGCTCTTTAATCCTTAGCATCCCATTCTATATTGGGCGTGAAATACTGGAAATCTTGCTCTTTATCAGGCTTGAGGCCCTTTTACGTGCCGCAAATCTACGACACGGGACCACCGGCTTTATTTTCCTTTCGAAGGAAGCCACGCTAAGGATTTTACGCCCGAAAATAATACATCGCCCTCCGCCGGTTATATACCCGCGACCTCGGGAACTAGAGGCTTGCATGGTACTACTACACCACGGAGGACGACACGCACACGTGTGTGCCTGTGAACAGCATATCTAAAATAACCAGATAAATATCAGAAGATATTTAAGTTCAGTAATAGTTTTCAAGGATGCAACTCGAAGATCTTCAAGAAAATCTGCCCACCCCAAAGTACCCTTTACAGGAAAAATTTTTCAATGTTTCTTATTTTATCAAAAATTGCTTCTTGGATTTTGATTAAAATACCATATATTTAAGATATTTACATAAAGTATAAACATAAAATGTACATCATGCATTTTCTGAGAATAGCGTGAAGTTTTCTTCATTTGGAAGGAATTTTTAATGTGTAAATCATAACAGATAGGAATTAGGGGTAGGCAGATAGTAACTGGAGCACGACACCGTAAGTAGGCCATAGTGGGCTCTATTTGCTTCCAACGTGACCCCTGGGAGGGATGAAGGGGAGATCGGGAGGGTGACCAGATCCGATGTGCATAGCAAGGGGCTTCCCAATATAATCCTGACGCCGGCTAGCTGTATCTAAGCCCCGCACAACCCGGGGGCCCCGTAGCAATCGAGACAGTTCCCAGGAGGAGGGCAGTTTAACCAAATGCCAGGGAGAAATCTTTCCAGAGCACAAATTCCACCATCCTACCGCTACATACCAACCGTTTTGCCTGGTACTACAATCTGAAAGAGATGAAAGGTAATATAGGTACAGAAAATTCGTGGTAGTAGGGGAATCAGCCCAGCATTCGCCTACCGACCTGGGGAAACCACGAAATAACCTAGCATCGGAGTGGCTGGCCCAAAGATAATCGAACCTGGTACCTCCCGAAATGACAGCCTCACACATTACTGTGGAGCCATCTTGTTCGGTCATAAGAGAAGCAGAAACTTACTACACAAAAGCTGCAGATCTCTTTAAAACACACAATTTATTTCATATAACATTTTTTGTGGTATCAGCCATTTCTGAGACAGTTATTGCTTTGGATTTTTCAATACTTTTAATTTTTTTTAAAGTGCTGTCACTATTCAGTTGTTTTGCATGGAGAGAGTCTTGAAATTCCAAGATGTAGTATATGGGCCCACTTTTAAACAGGTGACTAGATTTCATTTCCTCTATCCCCCAAGTAACTAAAACAAAATGTGTAATGAAACTATTTCTGCAATGGTTTATCTCAATTAGCATGAAGTGCATAGAAAACTAAACTATAGTAAGAATGGTTTTTAGGAGCTATATAAAAATAAATTATTATGTGCAGAGAAAGATATGTGAATGTAATGCATCAGGCTTTTTTTTTTGTTTAGTAATTTTTTTCTAAATTTTAATCAAGTATTTCAATTTTTGTAATTGAAATAAAGTAATTATTTTATAATGTGAGGTAGCAGAATAAACGTGCTTAATATAGTGTCACATTAACATTCATCATTAATAATAATTATTTTCAACTTACATATGTATTATAAGGTATTTCTTACATTACAAATGTGACCCAAGTATATTTTTGTGCTCCATTTAATATACCATTTAAAAGATTAGCATTTTCATTTCCCCTGTTATTCTAACACAAGAGTATTATTTTGATGAATCTGCTTTAATAAGAATAAGACATATTGTTCTTATGATTTCAAATCCACATTGAAAAGTAATTTGTTACATCCATTCCCTGATTCTAATTTGGTTTTTGATCATATGACAGGATACTAATGTTGTCTGGGTCCCATCTAAACATATGCTGCCTGTTTAAATTACTGGCATTAAATCTGAGTCCATCACCATAAGTTCAGTTGTTGACTCATGGTTACAAAGTTGCATTGAAGCAAAAAATTGTATAAATATGAAATAGGCCATAATGTGTAACAAAGATTATTGTATTCATGTCTTTGGTGGTCAGAATGTAACATTTATTTTTCGTTTTTCTTTTCAGAGAAAGAAAAAGAATTTTCAAGAGCAAAAACAAATATTTTTCGAGAGGTAGTTGTTTACCTGGTATTAGCATATGAAAAGGCTTGTGAAGATCATTTGATTGATGCATTAGCTGATCTTTCCCACTGTTATTCATTGCTAGGCAACCCTAAATTCATTCCTGCTGGGGTTCAAATCGATTTCAAGGATATGCATATAACTCCTGCCAAGGGAGATGAATGTTACATGAAAATGAAAGAAAGAAGAGCTCAAGTAAAGGGTAGAGCACTTAGACATCATGCTCTACAGCCTTCATTTGATGATGAAAACCTTTTTTGGGGCTCTGAAAAGTGCTTGTCAGATGGTCAGAATAAGCAAAGTGAAGGTGGAGCTGCAAGCATTCAGAGCCAGAGAGAGATGAATTTAAGCAATATCCATCATTTACTAAACTCATCTGGTTGCACATTACAACAATGTGATCAATCAAAAGCAAAAACTCCAAATAAGAATTATCTAGAGAAAGGAATAAGAAATGAAGCGGAAAAAAAGTTAGTGAATGAAGATCAACAGTTCTTTGATATAAGAAAACGAAGCCTAGAAGATAAACAGGAGAGAATAACTTCAGAAAATAATGTGAATCAGCCCATGTCATATATGGGTTCTAATTTAACAGCATCTAATATCACAGAAAAACATACCAATGTAACAGAGCCTAAGGACTGTTCTCCGAGAATCAAGAGAAAAGAAAAGGATCATATCAAAGGAATAACTCTCAATTCACCAACAGTGGGTTCAGAAGATGGTAAATGGAACTCAAATGACATCAGCCAAAAAATGTGCTCATTTCATTTCATGAATGATCCTGCTTCACATGTATCTCTAGATGACAAATATGAAGAAACTCAACCATTTCTAAAACTACCTCTTGCATTTGATGAAACTGAAGATCCTTGTAAAGCAACACCTATCGAAGAGAGAAAAATGGCATTAATATATGCTGTGACTGCAGCTGTTGCACATGTAGCATATTATTGTGAAAATTACCAAGAATCATATGTGGCTGCTGAAGTTTGTAAATATTGGTAAGTAGGAGTTCTTTATTGATATAAATAGTTTAGGATAGGCGAGTTTAATTCTTTTCATTTAACAGGAATTGGCGGCAATGTGCTAAGGTATACATAATTCCGTGAAGGTAAGTTATAATGTATTTCTATTGAACACATGTTTTATTTAATGTGCTAAATTAATTTGTGATAAGCAGACCTCGGATTTTTAGGCCCTTAAAAGCCAGTTTTTGGGCACCTGAAAATACAGCCTGTAATTTTAGGCTCTAAAATTATAAAAATAGGCACTAAAGTGAAACTTTTAGGCCAAAAATACAGTTTCCACAAGCTAAAGATTTGATTTTATATATTTTGAAACATATTACACTTTCTGAAAGTTTAAATTTGCAATTATAGTAAGCATTATAAATTACACAGTAACAAAAACACCAAATTTACAAAGTTATTTTGCCTAGAAACATTTTATGTCTTAATTATGAATTTAAGTTTGCTAATACATAACATGAGCTATAAAGTTTAAAAAAGACTCAAAATTTATTGAATAGATCATAATGGAACTGCACCATACACTGCAGATAAATTATTGTAAGCTAATCTCTTAAAGATGATATGGAGTCACCCCCCAAAATGATGCTTGCTAAACTGATAAATCATTAAGAACAGCAATGTAAAAGAACTGTTCAAATATATTAGAAAAAGTAGTAGAGAAAGCATATAAAAATCTTCCAAATGTGTACATATCAACAGTTAATAAAGGTGATGAGGTACGTGAATCAGAAAACAATGGAAAATCTGCCACCAACCCTTCTTGCTCTTTGGAGAGAATTTCTGCTGCACTGCAGTCACCAACAAATTCCAAATCATTATCGTCAGCATCATCATCACATCAATACCAAAGTATGATATAGAACTAGAGGGGATAAGTATTTTGTTTCTCTTTCTACAAAATGAGTGAATATAGCTGTTAAAATGCTAAAATAAATAATTCCTGGAATACTTCATTGCCACAAAAAAACTATTTTAAAATCTTTGAATCAAACTAACTCCATGATACCGATACTTTATCGTTCATTGCTGCATGAAAAAGCATAATGAAACAACACTAATGGTGAAATAGGCACTTTTAGGCTCTGAAATCTGAAAACAGGTCTTAATTGTCAAAATAGGCATTTTAAGCACCACAAAATTCCCTCCATACATTTATATTTTATACAAAATGCGAAGATATTTCACTAGTTATAGTTTATTTGTACAGATAAATAGTTATTTAGCCTAAAATCCAAGGTCTAGTGATAAGTAATACTTGTGCTGTGTTCTATTTCATTATAGGTAAAAGAGATAGATTTTTTAATAACTTCATGAACATTATATATAAGACATGGCATCAGTTATGTTAATCTAAGTTTATGAACTCTTTCATTTATTCACCTTATATTCTACTAGCACTTATTCGTGGCTTTGCATGCATAAATTAATTCAATCACTAGCTGTTTTTCAAGTAACTTGTTTAATAGAAAAATAATTAAAACATATTTATTCATATTGAAATACTAGGAGTTTTGTGTTAACAATATTAAGTGTCTTTATGTCTGGACCTAAGATGTACTGATTGTTTGCATTTCCATCTCTTGAACAGCTCATGTATAGTTTTGACCATGAAGATCGAGTTCAACAACTTGAAGTGATTGTCCTTGGGCCTTATTGATGCTAAAAATTAAATTGAGTTTTATTTATGGATGCCCTTTAACTGCTGTGATTCTTAGTGTCCCATTCTATATTGGGCGTGAAAGACCGGAAATGTGCTCAGAGGCCTCATTATCAGACTTGAGGTTCTTTTGTATGCTGTAAATCTATGGCACAGGACCACCAGCTTTACTTCCCTTCTAAAGGAAGCCATGCTAGGGATTTTTAGGCCTGAAAAAATCCATCACCCTCTGCCAGGTTTGAACCCACGACCTCGGAAACTAGATGCTAGCATGGTAACCAATACACCACGGAGGACGATCCCCTTATTGATGCTCATGGCAAAACACAAACTAATGGGATGTTTGGGATCCTAGGAATGAATACTTGCACTTTGATCATGGCATGTCCAATCATAATGGTGGCTTCAGTAATATTTAGCATCGGTTTCTGCATTGAGAGATGTTTCCATTGCAAAGTGAAGGAGGATTCAGATTCCTGATAAGCATAATCGGTGCCCCAATCTTCAGTTTCAAAATATGCAAGGGGGCTCTAGGAGGCTCCAAATTGTTGAAAAACCTCTACAGTGTAGTTGACAGTATCATCTGTATTAAATGTTGTGTTGATAGACTTGTAAATTTCTGAAACATTGGGTAATTCTTGTAAAAGTTGTTGATAACTGACAGTTTCATTTGTTGAAGCAAGAATCACTCTTTGGGTATAGCCATGCATGATGATGAAATGTTGTGCCACATTCGGTAACACTGGCTGTTTCAGCTGTTATTCTTCCTATGCTTTACATTGTCACATGTCCATCTTGAACATCCGAAATCACAGCACAGGTGTTGAAGTATGTTATTGGCAAACTGCTGGACAGAGGAATCACTGTGCATATGAACATGCATATTTGTTTATAGTTCTAGTCTTTTAATGCAATTCCAAATATGTTAAGATTTGATGAAGGCCTGCATTTTGTCTGTCCCAGTTCTGCAGGAAATGAATGGAAGCATCTGATGAAAGTCACCAACCATCACCATATTAATGCCTTGCATTCTATTGTTGTTGCATCTTAGATCTATCAAGATGATATCTAGTGTCTCAAATGTGACTTTGTGGGGCATGGTATAGCCTTCCAGATGGTCAGTCTGCAATCCTGTAAAGCCATTGATTTTCCTGAGTTTCTTGTAATGTTGTATGTAGGATTATCTGTGCTTATCAGATTTATGGGTAACTTGAAGGCTAAGTGAGCTGTTTCTTCCCTCCATTTAGGAATGTTGCAACAATGAAGCAACAGCAAGACCAAACACCCTTTAGCCCCCCCCCATAGCAAAGTTTAATAAGAAAAGTTTTCCCAATACCATCTAAGAAGAATGTCACCTGTCTATCAAAATTGCTATAATAATCTTGTCTAATTTTTTCTTCAGATCTTGAACCATTTTTGGCTTATTCTCCTCTATATATGTCGTGAGCAAATATGTCATAATTTCTTCCACACTTCCACATTCAGGAGGGTAGAATTGGTTTCTAATCATTTGAGTAAGTCCAAATATTTTCAGGTCTGTTCCTCCCAATGACATAATTATATCCTCAATGTAGATTAGAACTCATTGAAGATGTCCTCATTGTAGATGAGATCCATATTACTGTTGAACTCGTGCTTGATGCAGTATGTCTAAGACATCTCTACCTATGGTTTATCCATAACTGCTCCAGACTTGACATTGAGAATGTATATAGCATAACATCAAACATATTCCACATAATCTTAGGAGATCAAGATGCAGCTGCTTCTTCTAACACTTTGTTCCAGAGATGGTTGTTTTCCAGAAGTCATCTAAGCAAGTAAGTCAGTCTGAGACACTTCCGTCAACCATTCTCAACTCGTCGAATGATGAACTTTTTGTTTATGCGGCAGCATTTCAAATGAAGGAATTAAGACCTGTTTGGATGTACACGTGACTGAGGGTATCGCTGCACTTAATCCCTACTTGTTCTGGTACTGTTGTCTATGTCAGTTTTCTCTTGTCTCTGCTGTTTAATATGCGTGCTTTGGGTCTTGGCTGTACAGTAATGTGCACACAAAATCATCTTGGACGCAAAATCTAAAGAAGTATGTGTTGTTTCTTCAGGTGCTTAGGCCCATTCAGTGTATTTTCTGTTGAAATGCACACTCTCTGGCCATTCTCTAAGTGGACGCTTAGATGGATAACTTGATTGCCACTCTGGATAGGAAAACCTAGTATTCTCCACACTACTTTGTTGCTACTTTCTATATCTTCTCATTTCATATTGATGAATTTCATTAAGTTCATTAGCTCCACTTGTGACATCAAACATGGCCATGTCAACTTGACAGAACTGCAGTATCCTACTTCGATATGCAGCCGGTGGTCCCATGGTATAGATTTATGGCACATAAAAGAATCTCAAGCTGATAAAGAGGCCTCTGAGCAAAATTACCGGTCTTTCACGCCCAATATAGAATGGGACGCTAAGGTCCACAGCAATTAAAGAGGACCCATAAATAAAACTCAATTTAATTTTCTTATCAAAACTTTTGATACGTAACACACAATACAGAACAATTCTTGTATTGGTCTTTGTGGTAAATTCTCCTCCTTGTGGGCTTCTACAGAATACAGTCCACCCATCTGAGTCTGTTTTGGAAAACGTCTAGGTTATTCAGATTCACTCAGATTATGTTCTTCATGAGGAGATTCATACATTCGTAGGGACCATGCACAATCTCATTCATTGCCATACTAAAACATCAAGGATTTTGAAAGTGATGAACTCGTCAACTTTATGCATGTGTAAGGTAAGGTATCTGAGCGAAACAAAAATGTGCATGAGGTAGTCTGCGTATCTCTATTGTATTCATCTGACACTAAACTTCAGCAAAATTCTTGGCCTTTGTGACGAGACCCATGACTGCCTTGTGCTTCTAATGAAAGACTTGCCAAAATATGACAATCGTAGGATTTTTGTCCATTGAGGAGTTCATGCTGTATCTCTTCAGTTCAGATTGAACATGAAGGAGGTGCCATTTACTATAGTTTTTCTCACATGCATGACATCTTAAGTACGCTTGTACATGTACCTGGGACTACCGGTAAAACTAGAAGGAATAAGATCAAGTGACTCATGTCAGCAACATTTCCATCATTGATGACAGTGTCCCTCAAATATGCATACAGCTCCTCTCAGCATCTTCTGGTTAAATCAAATGTACCTCAGCCTTTCAGAATCTATCTCACCATACAAGTCTATGATGATGAACCCTTGAAATAGACCTCTTCTTTACAGTAAAATGTTGAAACCTGAACCCACCATCATTCTTTAAGTATAGAACTTGATAGCAGAAACCTTTTTTTATTTGCACCACTTCTATACTGGATTTCTTAGTGGAAATTCAAAATTATATTCAATTTCCTCATGCCAAAAAGTCAGTGGATACTGCAGTGTATCTTATGTATCAGAAATTAATTTGATGATAGCATTTATTTTTTCTAAAACTATATCTCTTGCTTCATGTTGTTCTCCACCATTTTTACAGTAACTTCCATATCAGTGCATGAATTGCCCCTGATGTTCACTGTTTGAGTCTTTTTTTTTAAAAAAAAAAGGGAGGGATAAAATGGCAATTTTTATAAGGACAGAATAGACTGCTGTCCAACATTTAAGCAACAAGTGCAAAAACATAAAAATTCAATGATAGTGCATTTGCTTCGGTTAATGTTTGTTATGTAAGTAATGAATAAAGTACACATTCTTATATAACTTTTGATAAAATTATATTGAAAAATAATTCATTTTTATCTTTTCCAACATCATTAAATTTCTTAAAAGATATAGAAAAATATTATATCAATAAAAATGCTCAATGCAATGTATGACCACCTCTGGCAGCTACACATGCTAAACAATGAAGTGGCTTGCTGCAAATGTCACCTATCTTATTTTGAGATATTATTTGATATTCCTCCTGTATAGCAGTTCATAAATCCTGGTAAATGCTGACATGCAGCCAGTCATCTCCCTAGAACATCCCAAACATGCTCTATGGTAATAAAATTGAGAGGGATAGGAAGCTGATCCATGTAAGCAATATCTTTAATATCCATGTAGTTAGCAAACATCTATGCTCTAAGAAGGCAACATACGGTGACAAGAACTCATCCATGATACCTGACAGCAGCTTTACCTTGCTGACTTACTCTGTACAGCTTCAGAGAGAGATGTTCACGTGGTTATCATTATACCTACCCAACCATTAATGATACATCTCCATATCAGTCTATTGCCAAAATGTCTGAAGCTTAAAATCATTCTAACTTCTCTCTGGAGGCAAGCTCTTCAAGAATCATTCTGAGGACTGAACCTGGACTCGTCAGCAAACAGAATGTTACCTATGTTCCTCCATCCACTGACATGTTAATGGCTTCACTCGTGGCGTGTTCTTTTGCAAAAAAAGGTAATAAGAATAATAGCAGGTGTAAAGCAATCAACTCATTGTAAACCACTATTCAAAACATTTGGAATTCTACCATTAGCCTGTGAGTATATTTTAGCTGTACTTTTAACCGTGGTTGACCATATATTCATAAAAAATTCAGACATACACAGCAAACCGACCATAAATGGGCAGGATTTACACAGGCCAAGCAATAACCTACAAGTATGCCAAAATGGGGCTTACTACAATGGTATAGTATTATTTAATCCACTTCCATCATAATATTAAGGACCTGAAAACTAATAAAAATAAATTCAAGTTACTATTGAAAAGATATCTCATCACTCAAACCTTCTATACAGACGAGGATTTCTTTCATTCAAAAAAATAAGACTATAAAATGTTACTGAACTTTAAGTGTAAATAATATTGTTTTAACATTTTTTTAGCTCTAGTGTACTCTACACAAGAACTACAATTTATTTACATACAAGTACACAATGTAATTATGTATTTATGACGTAATCTACATCCTAGAGTAGACTAGCTTTCTTTAAGCTGGTCTAGTTCACTATAGGGTCTACAGATTGAGATGTTATGTTCTACTATGAACGGAAATCAACATACACATACAGCAGTCTGCTTTGCCTAAGCTTCTATAAACCGCCTCTTACAAGATAACCATTCCAATGGATGCTATGAGGTGGATGCCAAATGCAATGTAGTGTTATGGTGATACCGTCTTGCTGTTATGGCCATTTAACAGTCCTCCCATACTGATATTGCTTTTGGTCGTCTTCATAGGTCCTTCTGGATATATTTATGGACTCCACACTCTGCTACCACAACTGAGAAACAAGAGAACAATGCAGATTAAGCTACCTGGCAACACATGAGATTGTTCAGGCTCCAATCTTACTATTATCCTTGAATTTAAGGAATATTTCAGGCATCTTCTCTGATATACGAGGGCTATTTTTTTTCACCCTCCGATGGGTCATAATTAAAAGACAAGAATACATAGTCAAATAAATACTTCAAACTTTCATAATTCTCCTTCAGTTGCACTGAGTGCACTACTGGAACTGAAGAAAGAGCATTCCCATTATGAAGCAGCACACCCTTAAGACTTCCTTTACTAGAAACAATAAATATGCTTCATTCATGTGAATCATATGTAACACAACACAGTTTCTTTATTAAGTCTGGAGTCGTATTACAGTAAACTAGATTATCTTCTTCGCTGAAGTATTACAAGAAATCTTTTTCTCTGTTCCTGTAGAAAGTCACTGATGTATCAGCTGCAAGTAGATTGTTTTCCTGTAGTCTGGAATCTAACATCTCAGCTGCATCCTTGGGAAGATTTAAATCCCTTACAATATCATTTAGCTTGGCTTGTGATAATAGTTGTGGCATATTTGATGTTTCAGGTACGAACTCCTCGGACACAAGTGATGATGGTGAACCATTGTTATGTCTGTATCTGAAATAAATTCACTACTGTCTGAAGGTGGCTTAGGTATAGGAATACCAGTGCCATGGGCCACTGGTCTCTAGCAGATGACAAGTTTGGGTATACAATTCCTGTTTTGTTCTTTGCATTCAAACCCTTCACATTGCATGTACAAAAGTAAGTCAGTACTGTGATTGTGAGGTTCATGCCATACAATTGGTATTCCAAAATGTGATTTTTTCTTCCCCTTTGTCCAGTTTCATAAGTCTTCAACATAAACACTGCATAAGTACGTCATGAGGAGCCAAGACTTGGATTGATCTGCTATTTCAATTCTGAACTAAGCTTTGTATGCTTTTCTTACAAATGAGGTTATGTTTTTTGTCTGCTTCTTCACAATAAAACTACCCAAATATAACAACATGAATTTGGATTATTTACCTTCTTTCCATTATGCTGTACTGAGCTATGATAAAGATAACAAAATGGTATTATTTAAATGCTAATTTCTTGCTTTATTCAACAACTATTAAGCCCTGTAACAGATGAATTCTCAATACAAAATGGTGTAAGCAGCTTAGAATGTGCTGCCACCTGCCATAAAACAGCCAACTATTTAATTTTAGTAGCTATGTTCCAATAGATGGCATTGTTGTAGTAGTGATCACATAATGATCACATAAAAGATACACAAATAAATAAAAATGAAAGATATGAATTTTGAAGGAAATGGTATGTGATACGTCAATATAGACTTCATTTTTGGAATCAGGACATGGAAATTACTATAATAAGACCCAAATATCTAAAACAGCAAAATCGCTGTTGACCTGTGTTATCAGTAGTAAGACCTCTGCTGAATCTGAAAATTGGTTGTATCAGCCTGTTTGCAACAGATACCAATGGGCTTATTTGAGAAAAAGAACAGCCCTTTGTGTTGTTTTCCACAACATATTAACAAATTAGAAGTAAAGGAGAATTTTACACCACAAGGGGTTATATACTTTTATGTATATTTCTTCTTCTTTTACTTCTTCTTCGGAATATATGAAATGGAGCCACATTTAACACAGATTGGTTCTAGCTTTTCATCAGTTATGACAAATTTGCTGTGATGTACACTCAATTCAGCCCAAGAAAGGCTCTGTGTAAACAAACACATGTGACTTCACTACAGAACACCTTTCAAGCAAATAAAATCAGTTTGTTACTGCACTAAATACATTATCACTCTTTCTGTACTTCAAATAATAAAGACAGTGCAATAAGCATAATATTTTAACAATCATTTAACTTAAAAATAACTTAAGTAATTAAATTCTAGTTACTATAATGGCGATGTAACCATCAGCATTTCTGCATTGGAGCAAAGCAACAGTTGTGCTAATCAATATTGTTTGTCGTGATGATGCCCGAGTGTATAGTAGATCAGAGCGATGTAATTAAACATAAAAGAGGCAAAGTTCTTAAAAGTGGTGAAAAATCAATGGTTTCGAATGATTAAACTTTTTATTTGAGGACAATTGTTAAGGATGTCATTAAATGAATGTCAGAAGCAACTCACTGTGAATGCTGTTTTCAATGAGAGGAAATCAAGGAGGCAGGAACTGTAAAAACCCCAAAAATAAATTGAATCGATGTGCAGCATTTTAGGCAAAGTGGACAACTTTGTGAAAAGTGCCATATGCTTAAAGGTGCAATAGCTTTTCTTAAACAATGAGCCCCCTACCATAGATGTGCTTTCTGAAGTAAACAGTAATAAAATATATTTTATTACATTCCTTCATCCATTCTTGAATTAGTGCATTAGTATATTTAGTTTCTTTATCAGTATAGGGATATATGTATTTCTTTAATACTGAGCTGGTGCGGTGAAAGATAAAGAATTGGTTAATATAAAATTGGGAGGTAACAATGGCATTTTCTTTAGCTCATGAAAGTAAACAGCTAGGGGAATAGAGGAAGCTCCTCCATGTGTTCATGAGATGTCAAGTGTGGAGTGATACTATGTACATTTTTATGAGAGAACCCATTCTCAAGCTGGAAAGACTATAACAGTTTTGGAAATTCTGTCTAAATTAACCCAACACTCTCCTAACAGCTGCTAGCTTATGTCAGCCTGCATTTGGTCTGATATCTTTTGATACCAGACCACAATGTCAAATCTCATTGATCTCAGAGTTTGCAAAAATCAACCATATTTTATATAAGCTGTAAGAATGTGAATCTCTGTGCCATAACAAGTCTAGCTTTTGGTCTTAGATATATTAGTGTGACTTTTCCTTTTTTTTTTTTTTTTTTTAATAATAATTTTCTGTATGGCAACTTAGCATGGCGAACATTTCATCTTTGTCACTTCTCTGTAATTAGTGTTTTTTTAAATATTCTGTGTCATTAATCTTTCATCTGCATAAGTCTACTGTAATTATTTCATGAATCATATTATTGGCAATCAAGCAGAAAGAGAATGATTTTCTTCTTTCACACCTCTTGCAATACCCTTTACTCCAGGAAAAATTTTTACAGTTTAATTTTCATTGTTTTGCAAATCTTGCTCCACAGATTAATACAAGCAGGTACCATCTTTCCCTGTATAGAAGTTATCACATTACTTGTGACTGCATTCCTTCTCAGACTCAGAATAATGAATGACTATTCCTGAGGTATTTCCATTTTGTTCATCTGAAGAGAAATTCAGATTCAGTGCATCTTTAGCATTTTCACCAAATTCCCAAAGCAATTTTTCTACTTTAGCATCAAACAATCCCTTTTTATACTAACAATTGAGGAAAATGAATTTCTAACTTAGCTTATCCTGGAGTTAAATTTTAGTACAATAAAATAATTGTTTTCATTTATATGCCACCTTTTAACATGTAATATCCTGGAAACTGGTTGAGGAAACAGTTACTTGTTTGTAATGGTGTTTGCTAATTTAAATTTGGCCATTATTGTTAAATTTTATTACTTTTTATTTTAAAACATTAATTCACACCCTCATGACTTGGAAGTTTGCCAGGCAGCTATATGAATAGAAGTCTATGAGCCAGTTGCACTTGGGGTCTTTTTCCAAAGAGGCTATAGCCTCATAAGACCTCTATTCACTCTCATTCATATTTCCAGGCAAAAGGGAGGATAGGAATAATTGAAGTTAAAGGAATTCCTCCCTACATCCAGGGATCGAACCCAGTGCCTCTGGATTTATGGAACACTTTGTTTCATTATAAAAACTATATATATATAAGAATAATGCAATTTCACTTACAATACCAGCAGTGTGGTATTTGTTCTGATTTGCTCTGTCACAATAAAACTTTGTTTTAACACACCCAACTTTGCATTGTGTACTTCTGCTCAGGGTTTAATATCCATTTTGTAACACTTCATTAGAGCTAATGGTTGTATTCATTGCTAACCACAGATCCTAATCGTAAAGTTTCAATCATGAGTGTACTTTAAAACATAATTGTGTTTACATGATTTACCCAAACAATGTCGTCAACTCACCCAGCTACAATGTGAGCTCATATATTCAACTCAGCCCATCACAAAATATGTGGTAAGTTATCCTCTGTGGTCTAGTTGTACCATGCTAGCCTCTTGTTCCTGAGGTTACAGGTTCAAACCCAGCAGAGGGCAATGGATTTTTTCTGGCATAAAAATCCTTAGCATGGCTTCCTTTGGAAGGGATGTAAAGCCGGTGGTCCTATGTCATATATTTATGGCATGTCAAAGAACCTGAAGCCTGATAAAGAGGCCTCTGAGAAAAATTTCCAGTCTTTCATGCCCAATGTAGAATGGGACATTAAGAACCACAGCAGCTAAAGAGCATCCATAAATAAAACATAATTTCAATTTCATGCTACCTACAGTACAGCTCACCCCATTCATGTATTCATACGGTCTGCAACTACAATAGTTATAGTTGTCCAAACAATTTTGAAAAATGCTTTTATGAAAGCCACTATTTAAAAAGTAAACCACCATACTTCATCATTCATTTCCCCCCCCCCCCTTTTTTTTTTTTTTTTTTTTTTTTTGGAAGTTCCATTCTTGTTACAAACTTATATTACTCTGGATCCAATCATTTAAAGATGGTACCAACCTCCTCTTTGTATGATGCAACACCTTCTTCTAGACCTCAAAACTTGTAGCCTCTGAGAATTTTCTTGGCAGTTGGAGATAGGAAAATGTCAAGGGTATCCTGAATTTTGCTGTATATTGGATGATTTACTAGCATTGCTGCTCTAGTAGAACTTCCATTGTTTTCAAAGCAGTGTATGAAAGGGTGAAGCAACAAACCTGACTTCCCAGACTTATGTCTTATTGTTGGTCTCTTGAAGATACTGGAGAGAAAGGTTAGAGTTTCATTTGTCATAGATTTTTCTATCCCTTGAGTGGAATGGTTTCATAATGTTCATTAGTTATAAAAAAACTGGAAAACATCTTCTGGTCTATATTTCTACATCACCTAGCTTTCACTTAGGGATTATCATTTGGGTAGACTCAAACAACTAGCTACCTCATTGCTTCCATGTCATACACTTAAATGACAGCTTTGGTCATCTATGATATGGATCCATTAAGAGCTCCCATTGTCAAGATGACAAACCATTTTCTGGCACCATTCCACTTAAGCTAACTTTTATTCTCTGAGGATGTGAGTACCCAACAACAACAACAAAACTTCCTCATATGGAGATAGTTGTGCAAAATTCAGACTCTGTTGAATGATCCTGTATTTCCCTGTTAGTGTTTGGGTTTAGTTGGCAGGTAAAATTTAGAAAGAGAAAGCAGTACTTACCCTCTCACTTGCATCTAGTGTTGTGACGAATCTCCCAGGGCAAAGGGGAAAGGGGATTTACTCCAGGAATCTGGACACCTGATGAAGCACTCACTCACTCACTCACTCACTCACTCACTCACTCACTCACTCACTCACTCACTCACTCACTCACTCACTCACTCACTCACTCACTCACTCACTCACTCACTCACTCACTCACTCACTCACTCACTCACTCACTCACTCACTCACTCACTCACTCACTCACTCACTCACTCACTCACTCACTCACTCACTCACTCACTCACTCACTCACTCACTCACTCACTCACTCACTCACTCACTCACTCACTCACTCACTCACTCACTCACTCACTCACTCACTCACTCACTCACTCACTCACTCACTCACTCACTCACTCACTCACTCACTCACTCACTCACTCACAAGCCTAAACCAATTGTCAACATAACTTTTAACATGGTATTGTGAAATAAATTTTCAATGTCAGATGATTTCAAAGTTATATTGTAATTTGCAAAACCCCCCTTAATTTTTGCCCATATTAGTTCAATGACATTAAAGTCACAGTAATATAATGGCAGCCGCAGTATGTCATGCCCATTGTCTTTAGCTAGTGCATGTATTTCATATGTCTTAACTTCATCCTTATTCCTTTTTATCAGTTCATAGAGCATTCATTTTGTTGAGTAAGGGTCATAATCAATATTTTTTTCTCATAGCCATGCCTGCATACACTGTTTTGGATGATATTGGTGCTTTGTTTAGTTCCTTTGAATGATAAGATATGTTGTCCATAACAGTAATGCTATTATTAGGAATGTTAGGAAGAAGTAGCTGTGTAAACCAATCTTTAAATACATCAGCATCCATTTCTTCATGGTAATCTCACGTGGATTTGTAGATTTGAAAAATTTAAGAGCCCAGGAATAAATCTTTGTGAAGATCCTGCATGAACAATGATGAATCGCTGTTCCTTACTGATGGGAATTTTAAGGGGGATATCATAGTCTGCATCTGGTCCCTCATACATCCACATCTTATGCTTGGTGTGATTTATGTTAACCCACATCTAAATAAATTATAGGATGACCAGTGGAATGTAGATTCTTTAGGTTTCTGAGAAACTTAAACCTCTTTAACACAACATCAGACCATTCCAGTAAATATTGAGGTCTTTATTATTGGCCATATAAGCAAATTTTAATGCATTCTTTAGTATGTGACACAAAGCCCACTTATTTTTGTGAAAGATATCTGCTTTTATGAAAGAGTTCCTTATATCATTCAAACTCAGAATAAAGTGCTGCTTATATAGAGAATATATAATTCCCATGGCTGCTGCTGTATATGAATCTAAAGTTATTTTCTAGGGTGCTCTGACAGGTCCCTTCTTTCCAGGAGTCCGCAGCACATCTCCACTGGCTACAGACTTCTTCTTTTCATTAATAATTCTATGAACTGTGTGAGTGGATACACCAGTTGCTGTAGAGGTTCTTTCAGTGATAACTAATGGGTATAGTTGAATTTCCACATTTTAAGGCTTTAAATTCTTCAGAAAAGAAGTATGTGAATTATAAACAATTTCTCTGCAAAACTCTTGCTTACCAATACCAGCTAAAAATCTCACAAACACTGGTGAGAACTTAGATATAGCACAAATAAATGCATACCACATTTTAAACGCAAATGCTCTATTTGACAGTTTTAATGTAATTATTTGAAAAGTTATAGCAAAAGAGAGGTTTGCATTATATGCAAATAAATAATGTCAACATGTCACCACTGCTTATACCAAATTAATGCTGTCACAGAGGAAGAGATCTGATAACAGGAAAGGTTTTGAGTGGAAATACACTGGCCCCTTTTTGAAGATTTGGTGTTATAATGAGGGGCGGTGGCCTGAGGTTATTTCTCTTCTATCACTATCCTTCTCTGCCAACTAAAACCAAATACTCTATTCACTTACAAGTCAAGTTTCAGTGAGATGTCTACATGAACAATGTTTTCATCTGGGAATACTACTGCTGGATGCTGCATGTGCTCCTTGTTCTGCTTCATCTAACTCAGCAAGCTAGTCTCATATAACTCTGCAAGCTAGTCATAGACTATAGCATATAATGAGGTAGACTGCGGAAAACTTCTCTGTAATATTTCCAAAGATTATTGTTGCCCTAGGCTGCATTTGAAATAATAAAAAACCATTGTATGGAAGTGCTCTCAAGACACCTCCATCTTTGAGTATTAGACAGAGAGAGCATGACAATAGTTGTTTTGGTGCAGCTGCAACAATAGGTACTGCATGACTTTCACTAGTTAGTGATCTAGATGCACTCTTTTCAGTGCTGTTAGCTGGAACTTTGCATCCTTCATAGGTTCTTTAAATTCAGAGAATTAAACAATTATGTTGAAGGAAGTTATGTCATTTTAAAAAACTGTTGAATATACTTTTAATAAAACAATGACAGTAAGTTATCACAAATGCCTACAACAGGGAGATAACAATACTAAAATATGGCCAACTCACCCTTCGTCTTCAATAAAGTGTTTTGTGATTGTTTGGAAAATTTGCCCATATAGCATGTTAATATTTATTTTCAGTTTAATTGTGCTACAATTGATCAGTTTTTATTATGCTGACCACACATTCTACTTTGACTTCAAATGTATGAATATGACAAGACTTTGGTCCATCAAATAATTTATGATTTGACTTCTTCACTGATGCATTTGTGTACTTGACTCATTCACTCAACTTATTCCAGAATTTGAACAGAAACTTAAATATTGTCTATCACTACTCACTGAATCTATTTTGCATACTTTCCAAAATTAAATTAAATACATTTTATTTAGCACACCCTTTAACTGCTATGGTTTTTAGCGTCCTATTCTATATTGGGTATGAAAGACTGGAAATTATGCTCAGAGGCCTCTTTATCAGATTTGAGGTTCTTTTATGTGCTGTAAATCTACAACATGGGACCAATGGCTTTACTTCCCTTCCAAAGGAAGCCATGCTAAGAATTTTTATGCTAAAAAAAATCCATCACTCTCCTTCGGTTTGATCCTGCAACTTTGAGAACTAGAAGCTAGCATGGTACCCCTAGACTACAGAGGACAACTTGCATACTTTCTTCTGTGCTCCTCCCTTGTCCATATAAGTTGGCTGATAGTAGTACTATAAGAGTTTTCTCTGACTATTAAAGTTGAATATAAGTGCTTTTAAATGCTAACAGTTTTATCTGATATCTACAAATTAACTTTTATTCCATTACATTTAGATTTCAGTAAGTGAAATATTGAACACAAACACACAAACATTAGTCCAAAGGTAGGGATATAATTATTTACACACAGAATTGAAAGTATTTATACTGCAGTTAGTAATCTTGCTTTTAAGTATATATTTCAGTATTTGCTCAACTCCATGATGGGGGGGGGTAGCATTTCTGTCTCAAATTCAACAGGTCCTAGATTTCACTTTTGATTGGGGTAAATTATCTCAATAACATTTCTTGCAGAGCTTTCCCTAATTCTGAGAAGAGAAATGTGGGACAACTATAAACTCTGTGGTCCCAGGACTCAAAATTTGGCCCACTTCTTTAATTCATTCATCCGACATTAACTCCTGAAAAGGAAGTTACGAAAAATAAAAATCTCCAATAAATTTTCATTTATGACATATCCCTGGGTGCTTTCTCGAGGTCACGGGTTCAAACCCAGCAGAGGGCAATGGATTTTTTTCAGACAAAAATCCTTAGCATAGCTTCCTTCGTAAGGGAAGTAAAGCCGGTGGTCCTGTGTCATAGATTTACGGCACATAAAAGAACCTCAAGCCTGATAAAGAGGCCTCTGAGAAAAATTACTGGTCTTTCATGCCCAATATAGAATGGGACACTAAAGACCACGGCAGTTAAAGAGCGCCCATAAATAAAAAAACTCAATTTCAATGCTTCAGATCTAAAACCTTAAGAGAAAAAATTATTATTATTATTATTATTATTATTATTATTATTATTATTATTATTATTTATGTGTAAATGATATAAAGCTTATGTTTATATTCATATAATATGTGATATAAAATTTTGTCTACAAGAAGTTACAAAAAAGGTTTATTGTGAAATCAAACAGTAAAAGCTTAGCAAATAAAATAATCACTATAATAATCTTTCCTGATGGTATAATAACTCTAAATTTTCTTGGGCTTCTAGCCGTGTAAGTAGATGGTTTGAAACCAGCCATTTACCTATCTAGAAGCCCAAGAAATTTTAGGGTTGAAATAATCATTTTTAAATACTTGCAGATTTTATTCACTAGGCAAGAGATATTATTTTTTGCTAAAAATATTTGTAAACTTTCAAAGAGGCTTGTTTTGAATGCACTCTTAAGAATTTGGGCTTAATTGTGCATCAAAACTATTCTCTGTTTATAAAACATACTTTGGCAAGAAAAAGAAGTCGGAATTTATGTTAAAAATTACTTAGATATACCAGTCAGTTTTAGTGAAGTCCATCACCAGTGACTCTTTCTAAATCCATGCTAATTGTTAAAAGCACCTCTGTATGGTTGTTGTCTTAGTCATAATCTTTTTGCACAAACAAGAAAGATCCTGTATGAAGTAAGAAAATGACTTTAAAGTAATATCATCTGCTTCATTGATGATCTACCTAACTTGTAACTACTAGTGTTTTGAGAAAATACGAAATATTCTAAATACTTAATTTTTACAGGTATAGCCAGTTAGGTAAAACTGGGATGGCAACTCTTCTTGCAGTGAAAGGCTCAGTTTTTTTGGAGTATGGCATCATAGGCAACAAGTTGGGCTTACCATATCTTAAGAAAGCACTTGGTCTTGATCCTGATTACTGGGAGTGGAATTTGCTTTGTGGAAAAGTAATAAGCAGATTGCACGGATTCCTGGGAGGCAAGAATGCAACTTCAATGGATGAAGAGGTATCAATTGAGAAATTTTCTCTTTAATATTAATTTAATTATTTATTTGAGTGTTAAGTTCATACATGGTTATGGACTGACCTTAACCCTAGTTATTTGGCCAGCCATAACTATTTCAGGACACAATTCTATTTCATCTTCACTTTCCACAAAAACTCCCCTACTTTGGGAATCTCCTTCTGGTCTTCAAGAAGCTTTATTAGTGCAATTTCTTTGATTCTCAGTAACCATTTCTTACTTATTAGACTTACTCTCCAGTCTTTAGTGGCTTTATATTGAAAGATAATGTGAATTTCATCTTCCCTCACTCCACATATAGGGCACATACCAGGGATAACCTCTCCTTTCATTCCCTCTAGTTTCCAAACCCCTAATTGAAAAATGGCTGACTCTTCTCTTTCATTCTTTTTGCAAATTAAAATGTACTTCTCCTTTTCTGGGTCATCTTTCAATTCCTTGTAGTAAATCAGTGAGCTTTCTCCCTAACCTGGGCAAATAAAATTTGTCTATCCATGTCTACCATTCTAGATCTCACTTCCTTCCAAAAGCCTCTTTCAAAGTGTCCAATTTTAACCCAAAAGTCTCCTAACCCATTTTTAAATAACAGGTGTATTTTTTCTGAACCAGACGTTCAATATACCCAAATTTTTTTTCTTGATATATCAAGCATATTTTCACTATATCAGTATCTGGTAACTCTTGGATATCTGGAATAAATATTTCAGTACTTTCTCCAACATTAGCCCTCTCACACTTACCTTTCCTTCCTCTATTAAAGCTGCTGCATTTGCAGTATTGCTAGGAACTTCCAAAATTCATTTACAGAAACTTAATAAAAAAATCCTCATCTATTCCTCAAATTTCCCCTCCATAAATCAATCGAGATGCAACCAAGGCTGCATAAAGTCTTTCAAACCATTTAATGCACATTACTGGCATCAAGTATAAATATTTACGTATCGCTGTCGAGGCATTTTTTCTTTTGCCTTTGTAAATCTTTTCTGTCTCTCTCAGCCTCCATTACTATCCATCTTAATACCCAGATATGAGCTAAGGCCATAGCTCTCCCCGTTCTTGCTTCTTGTGTTCAAGTAGCCACGTACATCTATCATGCAATTGAATCATGATGCTCCTATATATTACATCATTTCTCTCTCTCCATCTTACCACGGCTTCACTACCATAGATCTCATTTCTCTGCATTTCTCATCAAACCAGTGGTCATACATTTTCTTATTCTGACTATTCCTTGCAATCATGCCACTTTCAGACCATTTAACTATAAACTCACATAACTTTATTGCCTCATCACTTTTATTATTGATCTTTAATATAGTATAGACCTTTGTAGACATTCAACCCAGAAAGAGCACATTATGAGAGATTTTTTCCTGTGATACGGCATTGACTCCAGAACAAAATACTTGTGCCAAACTTTGTGCTTACTGAATTCCTATCTGGCCATGGAAAATTTTGATCATATTTTGAATGTTTTAAGACCAATGTCCCAGATGATTACTCTTGCTTCTGTGGATCCTCTCAAACTGTACAGTCCTGTGTTTGGAAGATCAAGATATACCCTATACAATCATCTGAACTTTTGTGACAATCAACTGGCAAATCCTCTATTTTATATTTTCAAAAAACAATGTTATTTTCACATTCTAACATTCATTCAATGCATGCTTAAGCTTTAATCATAATGTTCAATCTGTTTGTTAATAGTGTGAGGATGAGTCAATAAATAATTTGCAAAAATCAGTTTACCTATAATACATTTAAATTTCACGTGTGTATTATGCCAGCAGATAGCATATGTATGCTTGTCATAGCATGTGCATGGCATCATGTAGGCACCTGATCAGTCAGTGGCAGCCAGAAGATGATGGCGGGTGTGTTGCAGTTAGTGTACACAAGAAGAACAATGTGTGGTTGTGCATTTTTTGTGAACAAAATGACCGTCCTCAGAAGAAATAACAAAATGTGCCCCATATATGATGAGAACTGTTTTTCATGGAAAGCTGTGCTCAATTGGATTCAGAAGATTAACATGGGAAGGCGAAGCATCAGAGATCAGAAGTGTCCTGGTTGTTCGTGGAGGTGTCAGCCTTATGACTTCTTGCATGTCCCAAAACATGGTAGCAAAACCATGGAATCATCTTGAACTTGTTTCTTGTTGGGGATGTGGGGTGTTTCCATTCTATGGAAGATCATTTGGATTCCAGCTGAAAGTGGTGAACCCAAGACTTGTCCCCTGTAACAATTCATGCTATGAAGTCCTCTCCTTCCTCAGTGTACTGATGGGGGTGCTGCAAGGACAGACCCATTCTGTACTTTTTGTGTTGCTCAGACAACAAGCGGGGCACTCATAGTGCACATACTTTGCAAACCTTTATGGATGATGTAAGCAGTTCCATGTGAACAACCTACAGCAGGTGCTATGTCATCAATTGTCATATGCCTGTCATTATGAATGATTTGTTCCACATGCTGCACTGTGGTTTCAGTTGACACCTTCACAGGATGACCAGGATGCTTCTGATCTCTTGACACTTTGCTTTCCCATGTTAAACTTCTGAATCTCATTGAATACAGCTTTCCATGATAAACAGTTCTAACCATGATGTACTTCTTCTGTGGACAGTCCTTTTGCCCACACAAATGCACACGGCACACTTCTTCTTGTGTGCACTCCTGCAACACACCCACCATCTTCTGGTTGCCACTGATTGACTAGGTGCCTACGTGATGTCATGCACCTGCTACGACAAGCATACATATGCTGCTATCTGCTGGCAAAATACACATGCAGAATTTAAACATGTTATACGTTAAACTGACGTTTGCAACTTATTTATTGAACTCATATGTAATTGTCAAACTACAGCCCTAATATGCTTTGCATAATTCAATAATTCAATAATTAGTAAACTATTCAAGGTACTGCAGCCTAAATGTATGAGAAGAGTTTGTGTTATGTTTGAAAATGTGAATGAAACAAAGAGAACAATTTTGATCCCATTTCATAGGAACTATATCATACCATTGAAGTAGCGTCAATTTGAAGTAGGTAGTTTGTATTGAAGTTGTATTATATTTCAACTGTTGGGGAGCCGAACTTGTAGTAGTTGCAACTGCATGTATGGTACCCGGTAGCCTTCGTCAAAAAAAAAAAATTAAAATATTAACTTTGTAATTTGACTTTGCCTTGGCTGCGTTAGTATTATTGTTTTAGAGACATGGATGTTTTGGCAGGGTTGTTGTGCGACAAAAATGTAGGTCTACAAAGATTATAATTTTACTTCACTCCTTTTATTACTGCTTGACATGATTTAAATAATACTTCACTGATAGAGAGAGAGCTGTGAGATGTTTTTATTAAATACTTGCACTTTTTAACACGTAAACTTATTTTTCGTCTCTCATGAATACATTTAAATCTCTCGAGGATGTTCTTGCATCCGGTTACAATCACTGTCTGCAGGCAACTGAACTATAAATTTGTAAAATGTTCTACTTTAGTTTCTGATTGGCTAATCCTACTCCAATAGAATACCTTCATTTAACTAAAGCTTTTTCTGGTTGTTAAGCTATTTTATAAACTGTCACTAAAATTACATTATTGCTTCCAAGAATCAGAAGTAGTATTGTTAAACTTTCAAACTCATTATTGCCTCAAGGTTACCTCATTGTTACCTCATTGTTAGCAATGTTTAACCTATTATTCTCACAGCTCCTACATTATTAAATTACGTAGTATATTCACATAACATTATTAAACATGTATACAATAATATAAGCATATGCAATGACTGTTATATACATTTTACAAATTATTACATACACATATTGCTTCATGGCAGGCTGTTATTGAATTTACATATTATATAATTAGACTGAAATCATTTAAGTGTTAAAAATACTGCCTCACCGTTCACCAGCTACATTGCAAAATGTAAATATGGGGCGATTTTATTATACTTTAGAAAATGTGTAATTTTTATGCATAGAAAGAGATTTCTATATTGTCATTCTACACCAGTAGAACTCCTGTATGCAGATGAATTCAAAGGACTAAAATTTCAGAAAGAACATCAATTTGACTGGGAGAATTTTGAGTTTAAGTTCCTTTTGTAGAAAGAAAAACCATTATTATGAAAAGTTGAATTAGTCTTGAGAAAAATCCCAGTGACATGGTTGGGACTTGAACCATGCTTGAAATTTCATCTTTTTGTGCCAATATTCTTCTGATGAGCTGCTATGGTGAGAGGATCATTAAACCTCATCTGATACAAATCTCATTGTAAACATTTAAAGTGATCTTAAATACTTCAATATCATAGCATACTGAAAAGGGTTTACCATGCTACCTGAATCAGAAGAAGGTTTAATGTATGTGGTGGTTATATACGTAGAGACCAACAATACTAACAAGAATGTTTGTGTTGAAGTAGTAATGGAATAATGGAGGAAATCAGGGATATAGTGCAGAACATAAAGTGGCAATTACCATATGAACAAATTATATGTGGCATACTACAGAGGTATGATGTTATTAATGGGCATACAACCAGAATTAACAGCAAATTAAGTTGATTATGTAAAGTGAAGGACTTACTTTTGTTGATGGAAATTTCTGTTGGATAGGTCACTTTGTTTGGGATGGTATATGCTTTAACCATAAAGGCTCATTTACATTTGGCAGCTTACAGTGTAGAGGAATATTGAATGTTCAACAGAAAAACTAACCAAGGAAACAGTGGATGCTAAAGGTCATCCTAACGGACACATTTATATGTAATGGACAAAGTCAGAATACTTGCAATATATTTAAGGTTTTTCACTTGAACATTCAGTATATTCATTTTAAGTTTTTGCTACAGAATGGTATACTTAATGACACAAATGCAAATATATGTATTATAACATAGTTTGAGTGATGGTGATATTTGTAAAGTTGATAATTATAAAATTGCTAGTAAATACAATAGAACACTACAGAAAGATCGGGGAGGGGTTTATAATGTTCACAAAAATTATATTAAAGCTACTAAATTTAACTAGAACTTTTCTGTATGGAAAAGGTTTGTTAAGTAATTTGAATCAAAATAGTAACAAATAAAGGAAATGCATTAATTCTTGGAATATACAGACCATCTCTAGTTTTAGCTAAAGATTTTATCTTAAATTAATGAGAAACAATATTACAGAAACTTGTTAGTAAAAATACAAGTCATCCTACCTGGTGATTTTAATATTAATTTAGATTCATCTGATTGTACGAGGGTTGGTCAAAAAATAATGGGAAAACTTTTATTGTTTGGGAAGTCATACACAAGATGCACGACTTTCCCTGAACTTGATTGCACCTTGTCCAGAAAATTGGCTTCCCTCTGAAGCCTTATGATCCATTGCCGGCAGGTCATGACCCGATGAGACATCTGTTCCTTATGAAGCACTCTTGAAACCCATTTTGCTGCCACTTTTCTGTAGCCCAAATCATTATGAATTATGTCTTTAACTGACCCATACGAAATGTGCATAATGTCTGCAATCTTTGCTATTGTTAATCATTGATTTTCCTGCAACATGACGTGAATGGTGTTGTGGTTCACCTCAGTTTTTGATGTGGAGGCTGTCCTGGTCATGGAGCATCTTCAAGACTTTTTTCATCATCTTGAAATTTTTTATGCCATTCAAAAACACATGTTTTTAATAAAGTGTGGTCTCCATATGCTTCTGCATCATTTGCAGCATTCGTTTCCTGAGTTTTTTAAAAGAACACAAAACCGAGTTGACTTTCGTTGTTCTAACTTGAAATCCATGTTGGGTTACTGAAACACGTGCATACACAATGGTTCCCTGATACAAACTGAACAGCACATGGACAATGTTGCACATATCCCAGCATCAGTCAAGGTCAGACCTCTCCACTACCATGATTGATGAAATTTTACGCGAGTTAAAATAATTCCTGTTAGTTTTTGACCCACCCTTGTACTTACAAAGTATTAAAGAGGTACCCAATTCATGTAATATTGCAGATTTAATTAAGGAACCAACAACAGTAAACATCAATACTTCATCTAGTACAGATCATACTGCATCTAATATCCAAGAAATCTCATCTTCCATAATAAATACCCATATCTCTTATCACTGTGCTCAATTATTGGTACGCTTTAATATTACATGTTGTGATATAGAAACCAAAGAGATAAGAACCTTCAGGAGTATAAAGGAGGACAATATAGTTAGCCTAGTCAATCTTCTATTAACTGAGAACTGGGAAAATGTTTTTTCAAAAAAGTACAGTAAATCATAAATGGAAGGAATTTTATAAGAAATTTAGAATATACTCTGAAGTTGCATGGCCCTTAAAATGGACTTTAATAAATAATTTTAGAAAGAAAAATATCAAATTGCCATGATAGTCAAACTAAATAAAAGAAAATGAGACATGTATGCCTTATGAAGAAGTACATTATCGGATCATTATAAAGCCAAATCTAAGAGTGCAAAGTATACAAAATCAAAACAACTCTAAGCTTGATAAAATTAATAAATGTTTATGTTTAAAGAAAAAAACCACAAAAAATATAAAATAAAATGTTATTAACATTAAACATTTTAATACTGGTGAATAGTAAATAGTCTTCAAAATGCAAAGAACAGATCACTCATTTAAACAATATTATAAAAATGTGGAATTTGTTTAATTACTTTAGGAGTAATTAACCCCCAAAAAGCATAACGTTAAGAGGATGGTAAGTTTGCAGAGGACCTAGTAATTCTAAACCAGAAATTTAATGAGTTCTTTATAAATGTTGCTTAAAATTTATTGTCTTAAAATACTTATGTAACTAAAACTACCACCTGTATAATATTGTCAGTATTCCTGAGAAAAAGCTCATGTTAAGCTATTACATTGGATCAGTGCAGCACTGAAACTTACGCATGTTCCAAGTCAGTGGAAGGTAGCAGAGGTGATAATGAGTGGTATGCATAAAATGTAGTATTATCTTTTGTTTTACCTATAGGAAAAGCTTGAAGGAGTAGCATATACTTAATATCATATGCATAAACAGTACCTAATGCTAAGAAGTTTATACTTCCATGCCATCATTTTTACTTTTGATAACAGAATTTTCTATTAATGGAGCGCTTCTGCTTCTATTCAGTTATTCTCATCACAGCCATTCTCACTTAAAACCTAATGCGACAGATTATAGAAGGTGGAAAACTCCATCAATTGGAAAATATAGTATCAGCATAACCTGTGTATGTAAAACATCTAAAATGTCTGAGGAATATGATAAATGAGCAATACAGAGTTTGTAAATATGTTGAAGAAATATCCAGTGCTACTGAATAGATCACAAAACCTTGCAATGAAAAATAAGAAAGCTTCAGCAGTGCAGAAATTAAAGACGACAATGTTGCCAATAAAATAATCACTTAAATATTTCATATTCTGTTTATCAAATCATTATAATTGCTTAAGCCAAAATCTCTAGGCCGTTTTCTTTCTTTAAGCATCTTTCTAGCCTGAACTTGAAGAAATGCAACCATTGTACTTTATTATGGACATTTGCTAAACAAGTGAATCCTGGGGTTAGCATGCTATGATTTCTCTTAGTATTGCCTATGAAGGCAATTTTCCTACCTTTTATGCAGGATAATCATAGTATATTCTAAGGGCAGAAGTATAACTACTAGATAAAGTGCTAAGAGGAAAGCGTATACTAAGCTTTTTATGTATGCTGATCATAGTATTTGCTTTCAAAACCATAGGAAAATAATTTACTACATTTTATGCATATGGCTCAGTGATCCTTAAGCCTGGCAAAAATCCTATGAACAGGAATCATATAGACCGATTTTGCTTTTACCACAACTCTTCAAGCTATTGAAAAATTATTGTTAAAGCAATTAAAACCTGTAATAAAGGACAGTAAACTAAAATGAGAACACCAATTTGGTTTTAGAAATAAACATTCAACAATCGATCAAGGACATTGTTTTATTGATGTCATAGAGAGAACACTAGAGAAATATAAAATTTGTTCTGGTGTATTCCTTAAGAGTTACCAAACCATTTGATAAAGTCTGGAACAAAGGATTAATATTTAAGCTTCAACGTGATCTACCTAGTCACTTTTATCAAATAACGAAATTCTATGTAGAAGGACGATACTTCAGAGTGAAACATGGAAATGAATACTCTGGTCTAAAGAATATAACTGCTGGTGTACCTCAAGTAAGTATACCAGGTCCAATTTTGTACTTTTATTCACTAGGGATATCCCACAAGAAAATGATAACTGTATGGCTACTTTTGCCAATGATACAGGAATTATGGCAGTAGGAGATGCAATAAAGGAATCTACAAACTCCAAAAAGCTATAAATAAAGTCAACAAGCGAAAAAGAAATGGCGTGCTAGCTACACTAAGCAAACCTAAATCTGTAAAATTTTATTTTACAAATAAGAAAATAAAGACACTCTTAATAAAAATAAGTAATCAGATAATTCCTCAAGCACAAACGTAAAATATTTAGGAATGACTTTAGACTCAAAGCTAAATTGGAAAAAGTATGTTGAAACTAAAAAAAAAACAGTTAAATATAAGAAACTTTATTGGCTCATTGGGAGGAATTCTGAACTTGAAATACATAGTAAGTTACTGATATATAAGCAGATGCTGAAACCAGTTTGGACTTATGGGATACAGCTATGGGGCTGTACTGAATTGGCCAATATAAAGCACACTTTAAAATTAAGTTTTAAGTAAAATAGTTCATGCACTATAGTACATTTACAATGACCACATAAATAGGGACCTCAAGATTGGCATAGTCAGAGAGGAAATAACACTGCAAAGAAATATCAGAAAAGAGCCCTATATCATGAAAGCATAGAAATATTGAAAGTGCTCAATAAGTGTGGAGTCTGACGATTGAAAAGAACTAAACCATTAGGCTTGAGTTAACATGTGACCAAAAGAACTAGTGTGTAAAGATTTGGCTGGTCTTCATTGGAAAGAAAAAAAAAGTATTCCTGAAATCAACATCAGAAAGCAAAATATCTGCAAGCTGTGGATGGGATGACATTAGTTCAGTTATTCTAAAGTGCTGTAAGAATGCTATTATCAAACCCTTAACTCATCTAATTAACTAGTCTATTGAAAATGCATATTTCCTGAAATTCTAAAGCTAGGATTATTTAAACCAGTGTTTTAAAAAGAAGATGAACATGTAATTAATATTTAATTATTAGTTATAGGTTGATCACTTTAACCTTTGAATTTGCCAAGGTTGTTGAAGGAATGTTAGCTTGGTTTTAGAAAGGGCTCTTCAGAAGTTCTCTGCAATTTTACTTCATGTCCACGAAATAGCAGATAAACTAGAAACTGACAAAAGATAAGACATTATTTATTATTTTTCAATCTTTTTAAAGCATTTGATTGTGCTGACCATGGGATTTTGTTACAGAAATTAAGCAATTTTGGGATAAGGGGATTCCTCCTGTAATTAATTTTCAGTTATATAATTGAATGGAAACCGATAACTGAAGTTGACTATACAAATTGGGGAAGCATGTAAATAAAATACAATCTAAATTAGAACCTTTGAAGTGTCCCACAAGGAACAGTGCTGGGACCTCTGTCCTTTATTATACACTGGTGTGCAAAACCTAAGGACGAGATGGGTAAAGTAACATAAATGAACTACTTGGTGGAAGTAAATGCGGGAGCATGTTGCCAGAAGTCTCTCACACGTACACAGAAAGCTGGACGTCACATGGCGTGAGTGTAGCGAGCCTATAGTACCAAATGGGTCTGGTCTCTCAACACGGGGCAATTGACGAAACAGTACAAGATGGTGTGTGGCAATTAGCGAGCTGTTACGGTGCACTGTAGTGGTGTCCTTCATTGCAACATGACCCGTAGACACCATTTGGATAACTTCACACGGGGAAGAATCATTGGAAAACTGGAAGAAGGGCAAAGTGTGGCGAGTGTTGCTCAGGAGTTTGGAATTACTCACAGCATTGTTTCACGTGCATGGGGAACCTTCCAAACCACAGGCACTGCTGTCCCAAGGAGAGATGGTGGTCGACCACGCTCTACTACAGCAACAGATGACCGCTACATTGTGCAACAGGCAAGAAGGATCCAATTGCAATTGCAATCACATGTAACAGGACAGCTAGGCACGCAATCTCACGATACACGGTGGCACGGCGACTACACAGATGTGATCTCTTTGCCCGACGGCCAGGACGTTGTGTTCCATTGATATCCGCACATCGGCGGCACCGTTTGCGATGGTCCCAAGAGCATCAAAACTGGACCAACGAGAAATGGGGTCACGTGCTCTTCTCGGATGAGAACAGATTCAGTCTAAGTAGCGATTCTCGACGTACCCTCATCTGGCGAGAGGTGGGAACACGTAATGGCCAGAAACATCCTTGAACATGGTCGGTTTGGTGATCCGGGTGTTATGGTTTGGGGAGGCATAATGTTGCATGGGCACACCGACCTCCAATCTTTGAACACGGTACATTCACTGGTCAACGTTATTGTGATACTGTACTCTTTTCCTACGTGCGTCTTTTCAGGGGTGCAGTCGGCCCTGGCTTCATTTTTATGGATGTCAATGCGCGACCGCATCTAACAGCGCAGGTGGAGGATCTCTTGGAACGAAAGGATATTCGGCGAATGGACTGACCTGTCCGTTCCCGCGATTTAAATCCCATCGAACACGTGTGGGATGCTTTGGGGAGACGCATTGCAACACACCCACATGCATCAACGGCCATCCAACAGTTGTCAACAGCGCTGGTGGAGGAATGGTATGCCCTACCACAAGAACTGCTTACCAGCCTTGTGGCCGGTATCGGAGCACGATTTAGAGCATGCATTGTTGTCCGTGTAATGATACACCCTTTTAAGCACCATGCATCTGTTTCTGTAAATCTAGAGCCATCATATGTCGTATTGACTTTAGTGTAGCTTAAGGTCTATGAATAAAAGTGGCATTTCTGTTCGTCTCATTGCATATTTCCTTTAGTTGCCTACTGTAGTATATCGTAGCAGTTCCCTCTATGTATGATTCAAGTTACATTGAGCTATGTTACTTGGCAGTGTCACAGCATGCAAAGGTTACTTTCATCCTTTGGTTTTGCACACCAGTGTATATGTAAATGATATTAGTTGCCCATAAAATACTTCTGTAATAGTTTATGCAGACGATACAACTGCTGTATACTGGAGTGAGATAGAAGAATTATTAAATATGAATTTAAATGATGCAGCCAATTCATTAATAAAATACTTTGAGTCTTTAAATTAACACTTAATGTACAGAAAACAAAAGCAATGTTCAAATGATGTAAAAATGTGTGATTAAAAACTTATAATAGTATTGTGGAGGAAGTAATATGTAATTAATTACTATCATGGGTGCAATGAATTGATCATTTGTGCAATATAATTATGAATCAGACATTTTCAAGATTACAAGGATATAAGATTATTAAAAACGATATATTAGGGATGCATATACTCACCTATAAATTTTGGATTTTAAATTTTCTACTTCGTAAGGGCGCTGATGACCTTAGCTATTTAGCGCCCTTAAACCGCATCTCATCATCATCACATTTAAATTATGATATTGAAATATGGGATAGAGCTGTCAAAAGCCACTTGGATGGATTATTAATTCAACAAAAGAAATGCATAAGGATAATATTTAATCTAAAAGCAAAGGAATCCTACAGGGAGACATGTTTACTATTCATTTCTTATATGTCTATAAGACTATACATTTCATAACCCAATAAATTGTTATTAATAAGACACAACCAAATTCATAGTTATAACACAAGAAACAATGATGATTATCAAGGATATAATACTACATGGAGAGCCAAAAAAACTACTAACCTGCTGCGTGGTGTTTTTCCTGTTCGCATACTCAGCGCTCGTTGCTGTCTGCCGCTATCACAGAAAGGTGCAGATGAAACCATACCACATTTTAAAAACTACTTTTAAAGGCTTTACTCACCAACTTTATGAAAGGAGATGCTGAAACTGGCCACCATCGTTGTCCATACATTTTTGGCACCTCTTTAGGAAACTATCCATCACTCGCCGTAGTTCACGTTGAGAAATGCTGGCAATTTCTTGGCAGATATTTTGTTTTAATTGTTCCAGAGTGTGTAGGTTTGTCGTGCACACTTTGTTTTAAGTTACCCCTGAGATAGAAATCGTAGGGGGTTAGGTCGGGGTACCTAGGGGGCCACAAATTTCTACTAATAATTCTTTCCTCAAATGCACTTTCAATTTGTCTCATTGAAATATTAGCGGTTGCTAATATGAGCTGTTGCAGTGTCTTGTTGAAAAAAGCAATATCACGCTCCCTGTCTGATAATTCTCTAAAAACAGGGTGCAAAATTGTATTCACATATGCACAGGCTTCAGCTATTAACTCGAAAAAAATTGGTGCCAAAAGTGTATGGACAATGCTGGTGCCAGTTTCAGCATATCCTTTCATAAAGTTGGTTAGTAAAGCTTTAAAAGTAGTTTTAAAAATGTTGTATGATTTCATCTGCGCTTTTCTATGATAGCGGCAGATGGCAACGAGCGCCGAAGACGTGGACAGGAAAAACACTGCGCAGCCAGTTCGTACCCTTTTGCCTCTCTGTATAGTAAATGTATATGTGACAAGGATATCAATATGAAAGGAGTTGAACTATACAATAGACTGCCAAATTCAATTAAGGCCATGACAAGAGTTTTGAAAACAAGGTCCAAACAAATTACAACAGTTTTTGTTGAGTTAATGTATATTAGAGTCTAAATGAATTCTAAGCCAATATGTATATATTCATCTATGTAAATAATTTTAAATTAAATTTTGTGTTTGATTTTAAGGTGTCCAAAATCATTTTATATTTGACATATTGGTTAATAAAGTTTATTACTATCATCACCGTCATCACCTTGCAATGGTAACTTAGCATAGAGCATTGGCATGGAAAGCTGAAGATCCATGCTTCAGGCCCTAGCCATGGCACTGAATTTTTCAAGTCCCAACTTTCCAACTTTGCTCTTGCTATAAAATAAGAACAGGCTATTAATTCTCTTTAGAGATTTCAGTCTTGACTAGGCTTGCTTGCTTGCTTGCTTAACCTTACATATGTACTATTTCTCATGGTAAACAGAAAATGACAAAATATCCAGAATATTATTGTAAAGCATGAAGTCTTAACTGATTAATTAAACAAGAATATGTAATGAGAAAGTAGTACAACTACTTAACATTCTATTGAAATTCTACAACAAATAATACTTTTCAGAAGAAATACAATTTGCTTATAAATTTGTGTTGTATAACTTTTTTACAAAACTCAACAATAAGTACCTCAGTTTAAGGCATGTAATTAGGAAGTCTGCTTATCTACCTATGTTATAAAACAATTTCTGCAGCAATTGGTTCAGCCATTCTTGAGGAATAGTTAATACATACATACAAACAGAGAAACAGAGTATCTTTTTCCAACTGATGGAGAATGCTGAGAACGAGGTGAACAAATCTTGAAACATGTTCAGGTAAAACTGATCTGTTAGTCATATTTTTAATGTTACAATTCCAACTCAAAAAAGAAATCTAATTCAAACACATCACAGTTTCTAATTTCATATAGATACATATTATATAGAAACAGAAATTTTAAAAAGCTAATGTGTTATATTCACATGACCTTCTCTACACACTAATTTATTTTTGTTTAGCTTTTGCAAATTATTCTTATGAAAGCACATTTCTTTGTCTACATTAATCAAGATAAATCTTTGAAGAAATACTTTTATGACACAATTTGTTATAGGTTTAAGGGGGATAGGAAACCAAATTGATGGCCAAATGTTTGAAAGCAGGCTACTGTATGCTGGCCTTGAAATTTCATACTCTTTCAATGACATGAGAAACAACTGAATAGTGACAGCAATTTATGATTATAAAAGTATTGAAAAATTCAAACCAATAATAAAGAATATCTCAGAAATGGCAGAAGTTATAAAAAGTTATTTGTAGTAAATTATGTGTTTTAAAATCTAATTCTGTGTAGTAAGATTTGTCCATCTCATGGTTGTACAGAATTATACAAAATTGCTTAGTGAAGAGGACTTTATAGGCTATTTCCAGGAAATCCATGAAATATATTTTATCATGTAAATATCTTAAATATATGATATTTTAATCAAAACCATTTGAACCGTTTTTGAGAAAACAAACGATTTTGAAACATTTTATGTGGAACGTGTAATTTGGGATGGGGTATTTTCTTGTAAGTCTTTGTGCCACATGTTTGGAAAATACTGAACTTAAATACCCAGTTTAGTATGAGTATTTACCCAACACTTTTATTTTAAGTTATGCTGTTCACAGAGACATACACATGGATCTTTTTCTTAAAACATTTCTTTTTTTGACTTTGGGGAGCCTCAAAATTTGTTATTTCCAATGAAATCTTGATATCAAACTTTTGGTTGGAATGCAATACTTTCTCTGCTTACTAAGTACATGGGAGAGAAAGTGAATACAAAATATCAGATATGTACCAAACTTGGTATTTAAGTTCAATATCTTACAAAGATGTGACACAAAGATTTTGAAGAGAATCCCACCATCCCAAACTACTCTTTACATGGAAAATTTTTCCAAATTTTTTGATTTACTCAGAAATGGCTAATGATTTTGATTAAAATACCACTTATTTAAGGTATTTACACCACAATGTGTGTGTCTTGAATTTTCTGTGCATATCCTATGAAATCTGTCTCATTCAGAAAACATTTTGTGCAATTTTGTATAACTGGTAAACCATAAGTCTTAGAGAAAAACTTACTAAACAAAATACTAGTATTACAAAAAGACTTACTACACAAAAGTCATTTTATTAAAACACAACTTATTTAAAAAATTTTTTAGAACGGTCATTTCTGAAATATCTGTTATTGCTTTGAAGTTTTCAATACTTTATTTCATTTTTTGAAGTAGATATTGCTGATCTTAAGTTGTTTCTCACAATATCATAGAAAAAGCATGGACTTTCAAAGCCAGTATAAATGACCCATTTTTAAACATTACCATTGCTATTCCCTTTATACCTATAACAAAATGTGTAATTAAACTATTCATGGAAATGTTTATCGCAGTTAACTTGAAGTAGGAAGAAGAATAAGCTTTGCAAGAATAGTTTGTAGAAGCTGTATATAAATCATGTGAAGGTAACATTTTTTGTTCTTTCTTTTTTAAATCAACAATTCACATATTGTGTGCAATAGGGATGTGAAACAAAAAAAATTTCCTTGTAAGCACAGATATATAACGTATAGCATAGTTCATAGCAGTTTTTCATTCTCAAGTCTTTGTCAGGAAGTAATTTTCAACCTTAATTGAATTTTATTAAAGATACATTAATAAATACCCCTGGATCTTTTGGAGAACTGGCTATAGCAATCTCCATTGGATTGAAACAATTATGGTCATCCGCTAGCTGTCTCACAGTAGATATTCTTGCTGAGCTTGCATTGCACCAGTTATTGCATTAAGATAAATACGATTAGCTATTAACTTTTGCTAGTGGTATTTATAGCAAAAAGGAATGTTTAATGAAAGTATGTAAAACTATAACACATTTAACTTAATTGACAAAATCAAATCAATGTTTTTAGGAATCCTTTTGGATTATCTAAAGTATATGAATGATGTGTATTGATTAATGAAATAGTACTCACAAAATTAATCACTTATGGAATTACAGGTGTTCCTATTAAGTTTAAATCCTATTTAACTAAGTGCAATAAGATTGTAGAAGCACAGAGAGATGATAGCATAGAGAAATCAGGACTTCAAGGATGAGTGCTTAGATGCCTTCTTTTTCTGCTATATATAAATGACCTACCACTAAATATTGAGCTATCAGATTAGATCCTTTTTGAGGATGACACCAATATTTTGATAATGGATAAAAGTGATGCAATAATTCAGGGAAACAAAAATTATTAAATTACTTATATAATGCTTCCAAACAAATGAACTTAATAATTAATAGTAATGAAACTATTGCATTGTATTTCTATAAAAGACAGAATACAAATATTTTAAGACTCAGAAATGATCAATAAAACTGAAATCAGTAATAGAGAAGACTGGTCCCATAACTCATTTGGCAGAGCAGCTGTCTGCTACAAGAGGGGTCCTGAGTTGGATTTCTGGCCGAGCTTGAGAAAGTTTTGTTTATACAAAAAGGTTCTCAGTATTCCCCAAGTCTGGTGTAAGAATGTGAGTATGTCTGTGTGTGTGTGTGTGTGTGTGTGTGTGTTATGGGTTACTTAATGATCAATATACCCATTAAAGTACTTCATTATTGCTGCTGGCTATAACCCTGAGCACATGTGTCAAGTAATATGCACACAATCAACAATCAGCACAACTATGTAGCACCAACAAAGTTCCACTAGGTTAACAAAAAATCTGATGTATTACACTCACATGACTTTCTCTACTCTTGTACAAACTATTTTTACAAACGCTTATTCTCCATCTACTTCATGTTAATCGAGATAAACATTTGCAGACTCTATCTTATTGCTAATTTTCTTGTAGATGTAAGGGGAATATATATTTATAAGGGCAATATAGAAATACAGTAGCCTTTAAGCACATACTTATCTCTTAATAGCTGGTTGCTAAGTGCAGCACCATTCCCTTTGCCACAGATTAATACTCTTTGCATATCCAAGACAAAAAAATGAATAACGAATTCATATTTGAGAAAATAAGTATTGAAAAATTTAAGGGAATAACAAGCAATATCTCGAAAATGGTTCACTCAACAAAAAAAATGTATGACATAAATTGTGTATTTTAATGCGATCTACATTTTTTGTGTAGTAAAATTTTGTCTATCTGTTATAGTTTACCAGTTATGCAAAAGTCGTTCACATTGAATACTTTTGGAGACATTCCCAGAAAATTCAAGATATACATTTTATTTGTCATGAAAATACCTTAAGCATACGATATTTTAATCAAAATCGTTAAGAGCCGTTTTTCAGAAAATTAAAATTTTCGAAAAATGTTCCATGTAAAGGGTAACCTGAGGTGGGGGGATTTTCTTGAAACCTTCGTGTCGCATCTCTGGAAGATACTGAACCTAAATAACAAGTTTGGCATTTATCCGACTGTTCTTTTCTGAGTTATGCTGTTCTCACACACACGTGCGCACGCTTCCAAAAATGCTTTTTTTTGGATTCAGGGGGTCTCAAAACATGTATTTCCGGTGAAATCTCGCTATCGAATTTTTGGGTGGAATACAATACTTCCCCTACTTACTATACTATAGAGAAAGTAAAAATAGAGAAGAAACAAAAATTCCTAGGAGTGTTAAAGATGTGGAAGTGTTAATAATAGTTTATACACATAAAAGCTTTTTCATCCAAAATTAATTCTGTTTGCTACATGAGCTATTATCTAAAATACAGTCAGTAAACCAGGTACTAAGGAATGTAATATTCTCCCATTATCAGTTGTTATTGAAATGCTAAGAGTAGTGGGAGTGAAAGTGAAGAGATAAACATTTTAAATTTAAAAAAAAGGTTTTGAGTAAAAAAATCCAGAATCCTTTAGGGAAATCTTCAAATGTAACAATACACTTGCACTTATATTAAGATATATCAGGAGGTATATTCACAACTAAGAGTTATTTAGAAAGGGAAAGTGATAGGGATAGTTGGAATACCAGGAGAATTTTGTAAAAAAATATTGGAAAGCTGAAAGACAGAAATAATGACCGAATTATTAAACAAAATAATATTAAAAAATTAAGATACTGGAAAACAAATATGATGGTACCAATTTATAAAGGGAAGGGAGTAAATAGGCCTGAGAACTATAGAGGAATAAGTCTATTATTTATACTAGGGAAGGTGTATACAGGAATTTTGGCAGGTAGACTGAGGGAATGGGAAGAAAAGATATCAAAATTTCAGGCAGGTTTAAGGAAAGGAAGACAGACTGTAGATAACATTTATAATAAAGATAAAGATTTATAATAAAGACTGTAGATAACATTTATAAAAGATAAATATTTAAGCAGGAAAAGAGGAAGGATATATATATATTTTTTTTTTTTTTTTTTTTTTTTTTTTTTTTTTCTGACTTTGAAAAGGCTTGTGATGAAATAAATAGAAAAGCTCTGGAATATAAACTAAGGGAAAAGGGAGTAAGTGACAAGTTTAGAAGAGAAATTAAGAAAATATATAAAGATGTAATGTTTAGTATATGCGGCAAAAACAGCAACATCACAGAAAGTCTGATTCTATAGTTCAGCAGAATTGCAGTCTCTGAGGCTTGTACCTGAGCCATCCAGAAACATCAGCGTATAAGTGCTGTCTTATATAACACTTTTAATCTTATAGACATACAACTTGTGACGATTCAATAAAAAATGGGACTAAGACAGGGATGTAAGCTGAGCCAAATATTATTTAAACTATTCATAGATGATATATTAGAAAGAGTAAAAATAAGAAATCAGCATTAACCAGTCATAAGGGACAAAAAGATTCCAGGTTTATTATATGCAGATGATAGGTGCTATATCTGTAATAGGGTTACAGAAAGCAATAAATGAAATTCAAGAATTTTGTGAAAAATGGGGAAATAAGGTAAACATAAATAAATTCAAAGTGATAGTGTTTAAAAAAAGGAAGGAAGAAAACTGGTTCCTAGGTGGTCAAAACCTGATTTTATTAGAAGCAAAAATGCTCTATGCGGTGGAAAAAATGGGGGAGACGAATTAAGTAAGAAAATTGACCATATGTATAGAATGTTTTGTAAAGAATTAATTGGACTACCAAGAGCAGCACCAGGCAAGGTTGCATTAGTAGAACTAGGAAGAACTAGGAGGAAAGGCATAATTATAGAAAGTATTTTAAAATTTTGGTTTAGATGTATGACACTGGAGGAAGATGAAATCTTAATGATATGCATGACTTAGCTAAAGGTTCTAATGGGAAAAAATAGCTGGTGAAAAGAAACAGAAAAAATAATGGAGTTAATTGAAATGGGGGATATATGGAGGCTGCAGGAAAGAAATACAAATGGTTTTTGGAAATCAGTAAGAAGCAGACTGCATGATATAGAATGACAAGAGTTTGGGGAAGCCTTGAAGATAAAAATCATTAAGCTTTTTTATAAATTGATAAAGAAAGAGTGGGGAAGAGAGAGGTAAATTGATTAGTGTAACAGACAAGAAAGGGAAGGTTTAGCATGGATGAGAACAGGATCAATGTATTTAACAGGGCTGAAAGGCAGCAGAAGAGGAATATGTGAGCTGTGCAAAGGAAGAGAAACTACAGAACATATGATGGAATGTAAGGAAATAAGGATTTGGAGGCAAAGAATGTGGGAAAGAAAATGGGAAAATATGGATAGAAAAATGGTAACTATAAAGATGTTGACAGGGAAAGAAGAAAAGAAAATCAATGACATGGAAAATGTTTAAATGGTCTAGAAAAGTAAGAAAGGCAAAGCTCAGTGAGCGATAAGGCCTGGAAGCCAAGCGATCTGAGTGGCTCAATAGGAAGATATACACCATACAAATTGTATGTAAGATATGGGGTAGCGTGGGGCTTTTTGGACAATGTTAAGTTCTCACGCATGTGCTGCCACTACTAAGCACGCCATATTGAAGTTCCCAGTCTCACAGTTAAGGACTGAGTCTTGTCAACATATGTGCTTGATTCTGAACAGATTCTGTTATTAAGAGAAACACTACATCAGTTTTTCTAATCAAAGGTAAGGAAGGAATACCTGTACAATATGTAGCATGTAATATTTTGGTCAGAAAACTTAGGCTTTAACTAGTCTCGTGTACTAGTTTTCGTACTGCTTAAAGGAGTGATCGCTTCCTTGGTATTTTGCGAACCATTATAGTAGGGTAGCGCTATCTATTGCACAGTCTAGGAATTAGTCGTGACCAGTAACTGGGGCTATTTCGATAACAATCGGTGGGGTTAATCGGATATTATGCATATTTGTTTCTCTGATATGTAACTTATTTCCATTGGGGCCTATGTTTTAAAGTAATTTTTATTATATTAATTATTCTGTACAAATTTTCAGATGGTATGACATTACAGAAGGAAGAATTTACGGCTACAAAGGGACAAAGAAGCTATGAAACAGGCAATCTCTTTTGTAATAGAGTGCAATCTGTCATTACAGAGCGCAAGTCAAGTTTTGAAGATACCATATACAACCCTGTATACAAAAGTTAAATTAAAATTAAATGCACTGAAAGGCTTGCAAGATATTGCATCTCCTTCAGCAACATTAGGCCATCTGTCTGTTTTCACATATGATGCAGAGAAAACTCATGTGGATCACTTCATGTATTTAGTAAGTCATGGATTTGGCCTGACTCAGAAAGAACAGCATGTAACAGCGTACTCTTATGCCCTAAAAGGTAATGTGGAGGTGCCACATTCTTGGTTAGAGAACAAAATGTCAGTAAAAGATTGGTGTATTGGCTTTTGTAGAAGAAATGGCCTTAGTTTGAGGAAGCCTGAAGGTCTCTCTGAATATTGCCAGAACAGCAGCATTGAACTCCTGTGCCTTCCTCCACACATGACTTATTTTTTGCAGCCCCTTGATCACTGTCTGTTCAAGACACTGAAAGGCAATTATCATCACGAGACTACCTCATGGCTTCGTAAAAATCCATGGTCTAGCATAAATAAAATCCAATTCAATCCAATCTTCAAAGAAGCATGGATGGTAACAGCATCTGTTGTATTACCAGTGAAAGAACGTTCATGTATAGGCCTCAAGCAATCGAGGACTTTCGTTATCTAGCTTCCGAAACATACTTACCTTCTACTAATTCTAACAGTAATGGAGCACAACATGAAGAAGGAATTGATGCCGAACAGCCCAGCACTTCACAATCCCTTGTGAGTGTAATGCCTGAAAGAACCGTTCAAAAGGTCCTTCCTAGTCCTGTAAAGAGTGTGATCAAGAGAAGAGTTCAAACTAAGAAAGGAGCATGCCACAGGACATCACCAGAAAATGTAGCAATTGTTAAGGCAAAGATAGAGATGAAATTTCGTGGGAAACAAATTCAGTTGAAAAAAGAAGAAAGACAACATTTCAAGAAAAAGAAGCTAAACAATCAAATAAATACATTGACTTTTCACCTAGTGAAGACGATACAGCTAATGATTCAAACGCATATGACTACAAATGTGGCTTCTGCAGTGTCAGCTACTATTCAAAGACGTCTGTTCTGAGAGGTGACTGGATTCGCTGTCAGAAATGCCAGGTTTGGTCCCATGAAAGATGTGTGGTAGCTAAAGGAAGGAAACAATTCATTTGTGGGAAATGCTTCCAAACAGCTTTCAGAATTCAAGAATTGTTAATGATTCCTTATATTTCTTAATTCTTTCAATGCTTCACATTTCATAAGAGTTATTGCATAATTCCACATTCATATATTATAATATAAGCATATTTATTTAATTTCTGGAATAAATTTGTTTCATAATTCAAAAGCAGAGTTATTATTTACTGTATTCATTGTTATCCAAATTGCTCCACAGTCATATCCGATTAGCCCCTCGGAATTTCTCCATTTCCAATTCGGCGGATAATTCTGATAGCTTTATTTCAGCATTAGAATTGTCATTAATGATAGTGACATTATGCCCACCATTCACCATAATAGTATACTACTTGTGTGCTTACTTGAATGCTCGACACATTGTAACATTTTATTTTCAATCAAGAAATTACGCTAACCTATTGGAATTACCTCGCAATCCTATGGGTATGAAAGATATATATTGTATAAAAATTATAAAACAATTGTACAATAAATTCAAATTCAAATTAGGGTACATACTCATTTTGGAAATTGTATGCTTTATCAGATCTTACTTGGGTATTTAGGAAGCAATTTATGAATACTATGGATGATATATCAGAAACAAGTATGACATATATATGCAATATTTGGAAGAGAAATCTATAAAAGCAATTTAATCAATATGGAAACGAAACTATGCAACAAATTACCAATATCTATCAAACAGATCAACATACTTATCAGATTTAGAAATAAAGTTTGAAGCTTACTACTGCAACATGTCCTGTACTCATCAATGACCATTTGCAATAAGACTCGTTACTTTCAATTTCCTAAACAATCTGCACACTTAGGTTAAAATGTACATGAACATGCACAATATGCTTTGTTGATGGCAGCACATGTCAGGCTATTGCCAGAATATTTCATGGGAAAATCATCTGCAAAAGTAGTTTATGTTTAATTTAATGTTTATTTATTTCTTTGTTTTCTGTTTATTTTTCAATTGGATAAAATAAGTATGAATGTGCAGTTCTGTGAATGCAAGAGACCTGAAAAATGAAAGTAAGAGTTAAAAGCGTTTCTGTGTAATATGATCCATAGTGATTTCATGTGCATTCATATTTTATACCCTGAAATAGCTAATTCTGTATCACTTTATCGTAATACGTTCTCCATGGCAATGGCATAACCTATCTATTAATGCTACCTGGCCTGACTAATTTTCTTGTTGTGTGCAGGTCATATAGGAAGGAGAGTAGTGTTTTTCATTGCAGTTGGCCATGAATGTGTAATTCGTTGGTTTAATTTGTCAGGTTATAGAAATTAGTTATTTATACTGCATTTTAATATGTATATAGATAATGTACTGTAAATAATATCTGATTTTGTAGGGCCGTACTAATTCACATATTTTGCATATTTTAGTTTGTCACTGTGTTACTTGCTTAATCTTAAGAATGTATATAATATTTGTTACGTATGTATTCAATTACATTATTTTAATTTTAAAGTTTTACTGTGTATCGTATATGTAACTGATGAAGCTAAAAAATTGTATGAAATAATGAATAAAGCAGGTCCATTATAATAACTAATATCTTGCATATTTAAACACTCAACAAAAATTATACAAAATGTTAGCATTGTGGACACATATGAGGACAGTCTTCATGAACACTTGCAAATATTAATTCCATTAGAAATTTTCATTTGTATAAAACAAGAATGTTAAATTGCAAAACAGGAGGTATTTAACAGAGAAAGTGAATACAAAAATATAGATCATCTGTTTCTTCTATAACATAACATCAGTAAGATTTGCCTTAATTATTCTGATTTGAATGGTGATGTCAGGAAAAGAGTAAAAAACTTATGTTTTTCTGCTGAAATATATGCGTAGGGACTAAGATTGCATTATTACTTTTCATTTATCTCAACTAATGGGAATAAAAAAAATTTATTGCTACAAGTTCTGAACCTTAAGCACTTTATTAAGCTTCTAATAACAAAAATGTGTAAAAGCTCCTGATATATGAGTGAGGTATGCTTGGCACTCACCGTATGTGCAATAATATACAATGAATCTTGTTGAGCGCTGTCAATGGTTTTCAAAGTTGAACTTCAAACTCTGAGGGTACACAATCTTTTTCTCCTTATTCTCTACCTAAGGAGGTGAAGAAAAGCTGACTGCTTTCAGAATCAGCACATAAAGGTTCTTGAAAGAACAATATTCAGATTCCTATATGTAACATATATTGTGTTATCTTCTTCCTCCTCCTTTCTCTGTTTACTCTCCCCATTGTTAGAGCTTACAACCCCCACAAGCAGATGTCTGTCACCGACCACAGGCTATGGATCAGAGAGAACAGCCAGGAGAGGTAATCAGCCAAAGCCTGGTATGAGAGCAAGGAAGGAGAAAATATGGAATGATAGTGAAATGAATTATAGGAAAGGTGACAATGGAATAATTGGTGGAATGAATGACAGAGGAAACAGGAGAATGCAGAGAAAATCTGCCAGACGCTGCTTTGTGCACCACAAATCCCACGTATGGTTCCCTGGGATTGAACCTCAGCCGCCTTGCTGAGAGGCAAGTGGTCTAACCACACAACCATGGCGCTGCCACAACTAGTGTTATAAATAAGTAAATGACTGAATAAAATATAGCACCAAAGTGTTTAACCATTACAGACAATGACTTCTGTTTCAGCTACAACTGCTGGAAAAGGCTGTTCAATTGAATCCAAATGATGCATCCTGCTTGGTACACTTGGCCAATGTTTACCGCTCCTTGAGCTTTTTTCAGCACATGGCTCAGCTGGAAACGGAAGCAAAAACTAAAGAGATTGCACAGAATATTGGGCAGAAAATGGTGCATGTTCACACAAAGTTACCCTCGACAACAATCGCAAGGTTTGTACTTTGGTTTTCAGTAGCAATACTAATTGTTAATTATATGCTAAGTGCTGTGTTCCACTCAGATATTGAGTATCATTTCACCAGAAACACATGTTTTATGGTCCATTGAAAACAAAACAGCATTTTCAGAAAAAGTGTATGTATGTGTGAAAAATACATAACAGAAAAACGATGTCTGATAAATATCAAATTTCATACTTGAGTTAGATACTGTTTAACAAATCAGGAAAAGGTTTTGAAGAAACTTCTACCACCCTGAATTACCCTCATGTGGTAAACCTTTTATCATTTTTCATTTTCTCAATATGGTCATAACAATTTTAATTAAAATGTGATATATTAATCTGATGTGCAAATGCATATCTTGAATCTTCTGTGAATAGCCTGGAAAACCCTCTTCATATTGGTTGCATTTTGTATATTTTTATACAACAGGTAAATCATAAGAGATAAACTAAAACTTACTCTAGAAAACTATAAAGCACATTTAAATACACAACTTGTGCCCAATAAATTTGTTCATAGTTTTAGGCATTTTTTAAATATTTGTGGTGCATGTTTACACTTTCTCAAGTGTAAGCACGTCATTTAAAGAGTTCATTTACACAATTAAACATTTGAATACTGTTTTCACATGTTGTATTTAACTAAATATTTACTGTTTAATTTGAAAGCATTCTTAAAATGAACAACATAATGTAAATGGGGGGGGGGTTATGTTAATACAGTAATATGTAATACATACATAAACTTTGGGAGCAGAAGTTTCTATGTACCTATCACATCAATTACTTTTTTTTACTTTCTCTACCACTTACCTAGTGAACAGAGAGAGTGTACATAGTGTTTCACACAAAAATATGATATTGAGTTTTTACCAGTACATTTTTAAAGCTCTACAATGTGAAGAGCATGACCCAAAAGTAAAATTGGATAAATACCATGCTGATTTAGTCAAGCATCTTTTAATTAGGGATGCAATGTGAAAACCTTTGCAAACTTCCCTTACCCCAAAAAACGTCTTTACATAGAAAAATTTTATTTCTTCTATTTTATAATTAATGGTTTTAATAATTTAATTAAAAATAATGTTTGAGATCTTGCTTTGTAAATAAAATGTAAATGTTGAATTTTTTGTGAATGGACTGAAGTTCCGCTTCATTTGGATTGGATTGTTATAGCAAAAGTTGAAAGCCCATTGAAATACACAGCCTATTCAGGTATACTGCATGCACATTAGCAGTGCTGGTGATGGTAGCAGTATAAAAAGTAATGTAAAATGTTTGTTTGCAATTTTAATGAACAAAATCTTTAAAATTAATAGCTCTGCATTTTTACTTATAAACATTTTTTAATGGAGAGGTAGTCAGGAAAAAACTTCCAGATATAAATGTAACTAGAAAATCCTTGTGAATAATCCACACAAATTTGACAAATACTGCAAATATCATAAATTTCCATGCTTAAATACTGGACTCACCTGGCTGACAGTAATAACAAAGTATAATGTAATTATATATACGGTTTTGATTTCTACAGTAATGCATTTTTTGTAAAATTAAGTCATTATAAACAATAAATTGCAAAATCTTCTCACATGAGAAAAAAAAAGTCAAGTGCCATTCACTTATTCGCATTGGATATCAATTTTTTTTTTGTTAATTTAATTAAATTATTAATTACAATGACCACTGCCTTTTGTGTTTGGAGGTTGCTTTGATAGGGGAGAGTTGTATAAGAGTGCAAATCACTATATTTTTAAGTTGGCTAACCTGATCAGCTATCCTGCACTACGTGCCAGTCAGTTGCACTTTCCTGATAAGTCTGACACCACGTGAACTCATTCTGGCCATACGTCTATGTTTAGCAGGTAAGAAATGCATTTTTATTAATTCATTATAATATTTCCAGTCAGCTTATTAGCAATACGCAGTAACCGCATTGGTTCAGTATAATTTACAATATTACCACTATAAAGAGCAGATACTCTATTCAATAATGTAATAGACTGCAAGATTTGGCTTGTGGAGGGAAGTATGTTTTGAGGTTGTTTTTTATGTCGATGATGGCCAAGACTGCACATTCAGAGGTTGGCTAAAATTTGCATTGCACAGTCTTGGCCGCCCTCTATCTCTGTGTTGCATTGTTTGTTTTTATTGTATAGATAACTCTTAGCCTGTGCATAATTTAAATTGTTAATATTACAGGTAATGGGCAAGTACAACAGAAAAATTGAGAGAAAGTTAATTTTCACCAAAGAAATACAGAGTAAGATACGTACTAGAACTGAAAATGGAGAAAGCAAGAGGCAAGTTGCAAAATCATTTGGCATTGGGGAGTATACTCTTTGAAACCACCTTAAAAAGGTAAGAATTGAGCTTTTAGTTGCAATCCATAACAAATTAATTTTTCACCCCTGCTCTTAGTATGGACGAATTATTGAATAAGAATTCTAGTAATCTGTTTTTCCTTTCAGGGAAATGTCCCTGGGAGCTTCAAGAATAATTTTTCTAATGAAATGAAAAAACAGCTGGTAAGGTTATGCAAAGATTTGGATGAATGGTTTTATGGTTTGACAAGGAAAAACATCATGGAAACCGCTTATCAGCTTGTTGGAATTACTGGCTTAAGTGGCTGATTTAATAGTGTAAAGAAAATGGCTGGAAAAGATTGGGTCAAAGAAATTTTGAAAAGACACATACTATCTCCTTCAGAAACCCAAAAAATGGTAGTTTGGGAAGGGCCATTGCCTTTAATAAAGTAATAGTTAAGATTTTTTGAAACTTAAATCGGCTTATGAACAAAAGAAATTTTCTCCTCCAAGGATCTTCAGTTGTGATGAATTGGGGCCATCAATGGTGTCTTACAAAACACCCTAAGTAATTTCACCAAGGTAAAAAAGGCATCAGTAAGGTATCTTCAGGGGAAAGAAGTCGAAATGTTGCTGGTTTTAGTGCTTCAGGTATTTATATACCACCGGCCATGATATTTGCCTGGAAGAGGATGAAACAGGAAATTTACACTGAAGCACCAGCTGGAACATTGCTCCTTATTTCTGACAGTGGCTATATAACTGCTGACATCTTTGTTGATTGGCTGAAGCACTTTGTCCATCTTACAAAATCAAGTGAAACAGACCCAGTTTTGATACTTCTAGATAATCGCACTGCTCATCTAGGTTTCAGCGGTGAATTTTTGTAGGGGAAAATTTATAACAGTAGTTTCTCTGCTGCCCCATGCTAGTCATAAAACCTCAGAACAAGAGGTTTTTTTTTTTTTTTTGGTCCTCTGAAGACATATTTGGTAGAGGTTGAGAAATGGATGGTGATCAATCCAGGAATTGCTGTGACCCAATTGCACATCAGTGCTATATTCAGAGAAGCACACAACAGGGTTTCAACTATTGAGAAAGCTGTTAATGGGTTTCAAGCAACTGAAACATATCTGTTCAACCCAGAGGTGTTTACTGAGGAAGATTTTGTCCCTTCTTCAGCGACTGAGAAAAATCCCTGTTTCTGAAAGTATGCCAAATGACTCAGAAGACGAAGAAGAGGAAGAAGACGAAGACGAAGAGGACGAAGAACTCCTTATTGATGATGACTTGAGTCCTTGTAGGCCTTGATGAAAACATACCTGCAATTTCTAATTGCAGCAGTGATATTGAAGACTTACCAATTTCAAGGAAACATGACAAAAAAGTGGAAACTCTTTCCAATGAAAGATTTGATGAGTCCATCTCTCAACCAGGTTCATCATCAAGATTAACTGGTGCTGAAATTGCTGCTGAGATGAAGATTAAACTTAAAGTGAAACAAGGCAAGTTTGAAAATAATAGCCGTAAAACATTCAAAGTGATCCAAAACCAGAAAATAAATGTGTTTGTTCAGGTGTTCCTAATAAGACTAAAGACAACCCAAAATATCAGCTTCTTGATATTCACCCCTTGCCAAGTGGAAAGTTGAAAAAAGGCAAGTCAATGCACAAAAGTCTGAAATAATATGAAGCTTGCCATTTAAAATTATACTGGAAAAGAAAAAAGCAAAAAAGGAACAAGAACTTTGAGAGTAGGATGAAAGAAGAAACGAATGAGACAATAAGCTTAAAGGAAAATCTGTGAAAAGAAAGCTTGAAATAGAAGAAAAGAAGGGCTCAAAATCTACCAAATCAAAACAATACACCAACTGCAACATGAAGAAACAAAGAAGAAACCTCTTTTGCCACTTGTGATGAGAGCTTTGAAGATTGTTGAACAGTGGTGGACAGTGTCAGCTATGGTGGCACGAGGTGTGTTCTATTATGCAGGCTCAAGACCTTATATTTATGATCGTTATAAAAGCTTAAAGGTTTTGCAGTCTTAACCGCCATCCTGTGCAGCCTTACCCGACTAGACAGCTAAGACTGCACGAATGTAAACTTTTAATAATTGTTAAAACAAATAACTTTTAGTTAGATTAAAGTTTTCATAAACATGATAAAGATAGGCTAATAAATAAGATACACATTGAATAGTTTTTCATTTGTTATGGAATAAAATTGGTTTTTTCCCAGCAAAAATGTGTTAAGTGCGCCTTCTCATCTGATGCCCCCTTATTAAAATTAAATTGAGTTTTATGTATGGATGCTCTTTAGTGACTATGGTCCTTAGCGTCCCATTCTATATTGGTCATAAAGACCAGAAATTTTGTTCAGATGTCACTTTATCAGCCTTGAGGTTCCTTGGCATAAATCTGATACATGGGACCACTGGCTTTATTTCCCTTCTGAAAGAAGCCATGCTAAGGATTTTTACATCCAAAAAAATCTATCTCCCTCCACTGCGTTTGAACCCATAACCTCAGGAACTAGAAGCTAGCTCCTTATGTAGAATTTGTGACAAGATTATGTCCATGTTATGTATGCTGTATTCTTAGTGTAAAATTATTTTTATGGTGTCATTATAAAGTCATTACTAACTTCTTATTTTATTTTTCTAGTCAGTATTTATTGCCACAGGCATTTTAAATAAAACCAGTTATATTAAATATGAATAATACATGCTGTTAATATATTCAAACTGGGTGCCATTCAGTCACAACATAACCCTACATGAATGTGTCAAGAAGGCAACCAATCGAGTTTGGAATTGGGATTTCCACCAATTCATCCCAAGTATGAAAGGTCTTAGTGAACTTATGTACCTATGTGTATTTCACAGTTTGCAAGTCTATCTATCTGTGTGGAGGTTTAATGGCTGTTTTGTGCTTATTTATATAAGACATTCCACAATATTATATTTACTTTTAATGGTACAACTTGAGTTAATTTGAGAAGATATCTTGGATGATGTCCAGGCACTCTTGATATATTTGGGTGCATCTCTTGGCAATATATGAATGTAAGATAGAAGGCATATAAGTTGTGGTCTTAGACAAAATTGAAAATGAATAAGAATACAATTAACCATTTATGGATTAATAAGGAAGGAAAAAAATCACTATCTGTGCCTGTGGTAGCAAACCTCAGTCATTTACACAACACACACTAGCTTAACCACTACACTATGGATAAGGTAAGTTAGAAAGCTATAAAAACATAAACCTTATGGTGGATAGCGCAGTGGCTCCTCTGGGGTATGCAAGTATGGAACTTTATTTTAATTTGGTTTTATTATTTGTGGAATCATAAAATGTTGAACTGATTAATTTGTCACATTCCCTGTGTCTTAATACTTGAAATAAATGCTCATTTATGTCACTCTATTACATACTTAATATTTATTTAAACTAATGCAATCCTTAATAAAATAATATGAGTATATAAGGAGATGATTTTGCTATGAATTGTATTGTTCAGCTGAAGTGACTATGTATTCCTATAAGCGTAAGTGCTAAATGCTAACTTTAGTATAGAAAACAGCAGTGTATAGAAGTTGTTACCAGTTAAAGCTACTGGATAAGGTGTGCTTTACTAGCATCTGCAATATCCTGTGTGTGTGAAATGCAGAAAGTTTCATGTGTAGTGGCATCCACTTTAACATATGAAAATCTTTTATCCTTCGTAAATGAATGCAACTGCATTGTTGAAAATTTTTGAAACAACCTTTCAATTCATCTTCATTGCAATCCCCTTCTGAGTTGTACAAGTTGGATAATGAAGGCTTCGTCTTTATAACAAGTGTTTTAACACTTCTTGGTTCTTGTGGGTGTGCAAAATTGAATAACTTTTCTGCTGATCCTGCTACTACTTTTGAATGAAAAAATATATGGCTCACTAAAATGAACCTATGAACATGGATAGTCCCATAATCCTGCTGTATGTTCAAAGTAACACATTGCATCTATAGTTTACTGGCCTAGCTCACTATTTCTGTTGTAAATATTTGTTGGTAGGTATAACCAACCATAGCTTTTCAGGTATCTATCCTTGCATACAATGCACTATTTTAATGCCTTTTCTATAGTCTTCTCTTGTAATGATTCAGTAGAGTAGGTAAATTCCTTATTCGTCTTCTTATATCTGGTCTCTTTATACCAGGATTATGGAAACCTCTTCTCTAATTTTTTTGTACATGATGCTAAGCCTTTTTTTTTTAAAGATAGTTCTCACAAACATTACTGGAATATTGAATGTCTTATTTTATACATATGTAGCAAATCAAAACCCAATTCCATCTATATTTAGTTCTTGAATCAAAGGTGGACCTCAGTAGAAAAATCCTAGTTATATTGAATGAATCCTAGTTATATTGAATGTCACACAACTTTCTCTTCATTGCACTGAAAAACAGCTGCCTATCAGTTCTTACCAGCAAGAACAATAACAAAGACTTGAACAGTTTTCTGGTTACCTCAATTGTTATGCTTGTGTTATATAGTGAGGCTGTACTATCTCACTGTATCTCGTGTACCTAAATAGTGAAATAAAATGTGTAATTCCTACTTTGGCTTATCATTCATTTTCTTCATCATTAACTGATCCTCTGGGGATTAAAGAACAAAAAGAAGGCAATACAACCTTAAATTGTATCATTTACCTTTACTGGATAATACTTTCTACTGATTTTCCCTCATGAGCTATTTGTTTCTTTCTCATATACTTATTTATCCTGTTCCTGTAGTAAACTCATCCAAGATCTTAGTAAGCTCTGTAGATGTTTTCCCTATCATGCTTATTAAATTTGACATAACGTTCAGGACATTTAGAACTATCTGTTTGTTTTACCTCAGTATTATGGTTCATATATGTTTTATCCTGTTGTATGTAATTTATCCTTTGTTTACTACATCTCCATTTATCTTTCACAGTTATGCATTTATGTTTTTTATTATTATCACCAAAAGTTTTGATAATACTTTGATTAACCCATACAACCACAGCTCTGAATAGCTGTTGTCAACTGGATGAACAGTGGGTTTTGAGTGTTGGCTTTCCATGCCTAAGATTACTGGTTTAATCCTGACACAAGATAATGGGATTTAAAGTAATTAAATGTGGCAGCCGGTAGGCATGTAAAAGAATTGCTGCGAATCTAGTGGTAGCTTGTGCCTTGCAAGGTTGGGAGGATGGCAGGTGATTTTTTGTATTAAGCATCCTTTACATGGCAGGTTTCTTTTAAAGTTTACCAGAAAGTATATTTAAGCAAAAAGAACCATATAAACAAAAATACTGGAGCAAATAATTTCTCATTCATTCAGTTGGCTGCAAGTATTTTTCCTTATGGATGAGTGAAATTCAGAAAAAAGTGAGCATAAAGTAAACTATATTAATATTACTGTGTTATGCCTTTCAGTAGTAGAACTTTTAGTTCCTACCTTCTATAATAATATTTATTCAGACATCAGAGTAGAGCAGAATTTAAGTGGAAACACATACAGCTCATATTTGCTCTTGCTGGTGAACGAGTGCATCTTCTTTACTGTTGTTATTAACAGCAGTGTTTACAATTTCAGATTCAAATGCGAGTCATTAATCCTGAGAGTATAGCTGATACAGCAGCGGCAATTGCATACATTTACATACATATTTATTAGTTTCCTACAACCTTATCTTGTGCCTAAATGTATATGTGATGATACCAAGCCAGGTTTTCAGTCACCTGGAAAGTCAGGAAAATGCAAAATGGTCAGGAAAATCAGGGGAGTATTTAAAATATTTGCCTGTTTCAGGGAAGGTGAGGGATATGGATCAAAGTTAATACATATCTGGTAATTCATTGCATATTAAGGAGGAGGATTACAATATTTTTTAGTCCTTAAAATCCCCTCCCATTCCTTGAAGTAATGAGTTTCAAATTAAATGCAGAGGAAATGATATATACATGCCATACATATTACAAAGATTAGGATGTTTACCTTTTTATGACTGCAGTGCCTCTTTGCACTTTTTTGAGGTTGGGAGATGGTGGTGGCCAAAAAAAAAAAAAAAACGTTTCAATGATTAATGGCGGGATTCATCACTTAATCCAGAATATTTTGTATTTTAATGTACCAGACAGTGAGTTTGAAGCCTACTATAAGGTGTACAGAGAGAAGTTTAAACATTCTCATGCAAATGGACCAAGATGCATCAGTAGGATATTATAGGGAAGCTGGGCCACTTTTTGCATTTATATGGGAAAAGATAGGGAATATGAGGATAGATACTAGACTAGGAGAGCATTCAAGGAGGAAAATGTGTGTATATGGGGGAGATAGGGAATACGAAGAGAGATGCCAGGCTAGACAGGTTTGAAAGGCAGAATGTACGTTTTATATAGGAGAGAGAGAGAAATCAAGGAGAGATGCTACACTAGACAGGGTTTGAAAGGGCAGAATATATGCTTTATATGGGAAGAGATAGGGAATATGAGGAGAGATACTAGGCTTGACAGGGGTTGAAGGGTAGAACATGCGTTGTATATGAGATATAGGAAACCGAGGAGGGGTGCTAGGCTAGGCGGGTAGGGAACTAGAAAAGGCATTTATATGGCTGCAATAGGGAATACGAGAAGAGATGCCAGCTTAGACATGTTGAATGACGTAATATGGGTTTATATGGTAGATATGCTAGACTAGGAGGGGGAGGGGTTTGAGGACTAGAAAATGTTTATATGGAGAGAGATAAGGGATATGGGGAGAGATACTAGGAAAGACAGGGACTGAAGGTATTTAGGGGTATTTTCTAGAAGGATGGAGTAACAATTTCTGGGGTATTTAGAACACAGGCACAATATAACTATTTCGGAAGGCACTCTCTACATAGTCTCCTTTCAGCTCGATACACTTTTCCCAGCAATATTCAATAGCTTCGATACCCCGTTTATAGTGAGAACCGTCAAGTTCTGCAAAATAGCCATCAACTGCAAACTCCACCTCATCATTGTTGGCAAATTGTTTATCACCAAGCCATTTCTTCAACTTTGGAAACAAAATAATCATAGGGGCTAAGTTTGGTGAATAGGTTGCATGAGGAAGCAATTTGAACTTCAACTGTCGTCCTCTGTGGTTACCATGGGCGTTTTTTGGGCGTAAAAATCCTTAGCATAGCTACCTCCGGAAGGGAAGTAAAGCCGGTGGTCCCGTGTCGTAGATTTACGTAAAAGAACCTCAAGCCTGATAAAGAGGCCTCAGTAAAATTCCCGTCTTTCACGCCCAATATAGAATGAGACGCTAAGGAGCACAGCTGTTAAAGAGCGTCCACAAATAAAAAAAAATAAAAAAATCTTCAACTTATTGATTTTGGGCATTGCGATAATGGATGTGTGAACTATTGCATGTGTTGATGAAACAGAACTCTATTTTGCGCTAAATGCGGCCATTTTTGCTTGATTTCATCATTAAAACGCTGCAACAAGTTTGCATAATACTCGCCATTGATTGCTTTTCCTTTTTGATGATAATCAATGAAAATTGTTCCACGCCATGACTTTGCCTGCAGATGGAACTGTCTTCGCCTTCTTTGGAGCCGATTCTTCCCTTTCAATCCACTGTTTTAACTATTCCTTCGTCTCAGGTGTGAAGTGATGGACCCATGTTTCATCCATGGTTATGAATCGACGCAAAAACTCCGCTTTATTACAGCGAAACATCGCCTACACTAGATTGAAACATCCTCACGACTCTGGTTTTGTTCCGTTGTGAGTAAACGCGGCATCCATCTTGCGCGCAGATTTCTTATGTCTAAATTTTCAGTTAGTGTGCGATGTACAGCACTTTTTGAAATGCCTACACACTAGGGTTTAATCTATATAGTGTTATTAGTTAAATACATTTTAATTCACCCTTATATGTCCCTTAGTTTAATATTTATTACTAATTAAAGTTTTACAGCAGTAAGATTCGAACTCGGGTCTCGGGATACCTAAATATACACCGGGGTTTAGCATAGATAATGATATCTGATAAATATATTTTAATCCACCCGTCTAAGTCCCTTAGTTTAATAGTTATTGAACATAAAAGTATTGCTGCACTAAGGCTAGAAGTCGGGTCTCTGGATACCTGAGAACGACTTTCATTAAGCCCCTTAATGCTATAAAATTATTGTGATTTACCGTATTCGTCTATGCCTCTTAGTTTCATAGTTATTAAGCATTAAAGTTTCGCTACATTAAGACTTGAACTCGGACCTCTGGATACCTGAGAACGCCTCTTATTACTCTAATAACGCTATAGAATTATTGTGATGAGTTCCACGCGTCTAAGTCTCATAACTCATTAGCAATTAAACATTTTCCAAGAGTCTAATATGAACATCGGGATGCCTAAATATAGTTAATATTACTATTAATAATATTAGAACAATATAGTTAATATTACCAAATGAATGTAATTTGTTTCAAGCATCTAGCTCCTTAGTTCAGGAATGATGAAACATTAAAGCTTGAACCTTGGGTCGAGGTGCTAGATGTCCCCTCTGTAAGGTAATGCTAATACAATTGCTTGTGTAACTTCATTATTTTGAACAACAATACATTGTTATCCTATATAAGACTTTCTGGGCTCTCCAAATTTTCATTCTCTTTTTGACAGAACCAGGATATTTTACGGTTTTTATTGATTTTATTTGCACTCATGAATATAATAATATGGTAATTCCATATACTGGACACTGACATACATGTGTATTTTGTATGTTTATTCAAATACTAAGTAAGTACACAATTACAATTTCAAGGCTTGATTTCAACCCGAAAAATATGTAGTGATATGCAGATCACATTCTTTACAGCCTTCTGCTAATCTTTATTTATCCCATAACCCTCACCACTCTACTTCCTCTAGACCTCATTTCAAACTTTTTGTATGTGTACTTTTTAGTTTTAACATTTGCACTACAATTCTGTGAAAAATGATTTAGACATTCTTTATTGCTCTGGTGATATTATTTTAATTGCAAACTTCTACAGTCCATTGTGAGATCCATGTATGCCATGCCAAATTTGACCTTTGACTGCCTCAGCGCCAGTCAAGGGGTGTGTGTGTGTGTTGTGTGTGTTTTCTTGTTCTTTTGAATACTGAATTGTGAGCTCAGGATTGGTACTCAGCCCTGCAAATGTATTGTGACAAAGCCTTTTTAGCAGTGTTAATAAAAGATGAATCATGGAATTATTGGTTTCTCTTATCATGCAAAAATATAGAAACAGACCACAAGCACATAATTATGATGCTAATTATGACTGATGAACCACTCACTGCAAGTGATAATGATAGGCAAGTCTGATAAACAGAGATGGAAAGCAGTGAAAGTTATTTCCAACTTTCTTCTGAAGTTGCAAGTGTTTTCAAGTGGTTGATAATACCGCGGTAGAGAACACATACAATGGCTGTCATGTCAAAGGTTTCAGAAAAGCTTATGAAAATATGCCCAGGCGGGAATCGAACCTGGGACCCTTGCACAGCTGCTCTACCAACTGAGTTATGGGGCCAGCCTTATTAATGGTTTGATTTGTTCAATACAACCATTCTTACACCATTCTTTATTATTACTTCTCATGATTGTATGGAAATGGTATGGAATTTTAAGGCCATTTGACTATCACTGTTCCCTTTATATCCTAACCAAATGGGTAATATAGCTATTTGTAGCTTGCAAAGGTTTATCTCGATTAAAATGAAGTAGATAGAAAAATAGACTTTCATAAGTAATTTGTATACCTACTAATCAGCAATAGAGGGTAGAGAAAGTCATGTGAATGTGATATGAGATTTGATTTTTTTGAAGTTTGTAGGTGGGTCAAGCAAAAGCAGCTCATGGGCCAGGTTTGACCCTCAGGCTGTAATTTGGCAACCACTGACATAAAGGAGTGCTGGGTAAAGGAGTCCTACAAACTAATGGTAGAAACGACTTGGAGATTTTTGAAACTAACAATGGCTGAAACTCAGTTGAATTTAGTGTATATTGAAAGTAACCTTCATTTTTATCCAGCATGTTGAATGGAATTAAATTGAATTTATTAACCTGTAATACAAATTATTATTTCCACTAAAAATAGAAATTAAAAAATGTAACTATCAATTCTCAATATTGCCTTTATAAAGTTGCTGCCTAAATATATTAGTCCCAATATGCATAGCCCCAGGTATTTGTCATTCGGCATGTTCAGAGGAATGAAGCAGATTTTGCAGAAAAATAATGTCAACATTGCAATGGCCATGCAAAGATACAGGAAAAGCAGACTTATCTCTCTCTTTCTGTGTTCGGTGGACTTGGATTTTGGTTCTAGGCAACCCAAATATAGGAGCTGTTTTGTTTTAGATCACTGTATTACTAAGCATCACTTGCTATGTTTTACAGAGAGATTGTCTTTCTTTTGTTATCTGGTTCAAACATTTATTTTCCTGAAATATACAGGTAAACCAGAACTCCTTTGAGAATTTCAGAGATATTTCAGGGATACCTTCCGAGTATTTTGGTGTAGGGACACATGGTCTCTGGCAGTTCGTTACAGAGTAGTAATGTAGTTATTGGTTTGTTACCCAAATTACCCTTGTTTCTGTGAAAATACCTTCACAACAGTGAACAAGCCTGTATAATATGCAGTAACCAAAATGTGCTACATACAATACAGAGTAGTGCAACATCCTGCAGATGAAACACATAACTTTTATCACAGTGTGTTCAATCAGTTCTGTTTCATTACAGTACATATCAGTATGTTATGGTGTGTAACAAATGCAGAACTGTTCCCTTACAGGTATTATTGAAAATGTCAACCACTATGATCTCAAAAGAATATACAGCAATGCACCATCATGCATGTAAGGCCATCTGTCTTCATGCTCAAGCATTCCAGAAGTTTGGCGTACTACTTCCATGGCTGCAACAATCCTAGCAACTAGGTCATGCGAGTATTGATCAGAGTCTCGTAAACCAGTCTCTTCATATGCCACCAGAAGAGGAAGTCCATTGTGCCATGCTGGTAACCAAGCTAGCCATGTAATAGGACCTCCACGACCAATTCATTGTCATCCAAACTGTACATCAATGTGGTTTCTAACATCCGAGTATAAAGTGTGGTGGTGCCCCGTCATGTTTAAACCACATAAGCTGATGAATTCTCAGCGGCACACCTAGGAACTGTGGGAGGATATGTTGAAGGAATGTTTTGCACAGGACTCTGTTCATTGTATCAGGAAGTATGTAAGGTCCCATCACAAAATCGTTGACAATACCAGCAGATACATTCACAGCAAACTGTTATTGATAGGATCAACACATCAGTGCATGTGAATTTTCGTAATCCCATACAAGGCTATTCCTACTGTTGAACAATCCTCTCTTGTAAACTTGGCCTTGTCTGTAAACAACACCAAAGCAGGAAAATTGCTTTTTTTTTGCTGATTGCTGTAAGAACAAATTTGCAAACTCCACTGAAAATAGCTGGCTGCAAAGACTACATCTTCTGTGGATTATATGGGTGCAATTATTGTTCATGTATAACTCTCAAAAAGCTGATTGGCTGCTGTTCAGTGTTTGTGCAATTTGCCATTTACTAGCATTAGGATTGTCATCAGTCATGTGTAACACATTCTCTTTCTGATTTGGTGTTCTGGCATATCTCACATGGGCAGTATCTTCGATTCTAACATGAAAGAATCCAGTTTCTCATGGGTGCATATATACAGATGTAAAAGTGTGTGGTATGGTTGACATCAGTACAGGAACAGCTCAGCATAGTATTGTTGTGTCGCTCTTCCATTGCATTCAGTAACCCATACACGAGGTGCATTTGGGCAACTCTTCATTGATAAACATATCCATACTGCTATGTATTACTGTTAACACACAACTAACACTGTCAGTAAAACAAAACCTTAGACAGAACTGAGCAGTACTGAAAGCAAACTTGAGGGCAACAAGCTAAAGAGGACATTACTGTTGTCAGCAACAGGTACCATGAGCGAATGGAAACAATTTTTTTCCAACTCAAACATGCAGTACGTACTATCGACATTTGCGCTGTTGTGCAGTATTTTCTGTGCAATACAGATACAAAACTCATTAGGGCAAGAAACCAAACAAAATTCAATTACTCTGTAACAAGCCACCAGAGACTGTGGCTCCCTTATACCAAAATACTCAAAAGGTATCCCTAACAATCTCTGAAAGTTTGTCAGTGGAGTTTTGGTACACCTGTAGATAAGCTGAGAATTAAGAGTTACACTTATTGATCCTATCATAGGTGATTCCATGATAAGATTCCATGAATCTTATTTAGTTGAATCACAATTAGTTAAAAAATGGCATAAGTATTACATTTGTTTGATCCTAAGTACATGATATATTCCATTGTGTTTTACAATGTAATACATTCATACCTGCAATAATTGCTATCATCTCATTTTTACATGAAGTGAGTTCATTAGGTCTACATTGTTTTAGTGGTTAATGTTTGGAACTTGAGGAGAATTCATATTCCTGTTGTTTTAAATTTTAGAATACTTAGCTGAAACCGCTAAATATTAACTTGATTTTGGCATTTATGAGGGGAAATCAGAACTAAGATGTAACTTACACTGCACTGATTAGGAAGTGCCATCCAAGATAAAAATAAGCAACGCATATCTGAGAGATTTTGCAACTGCTTGTATTTAATGGAGAATTTTTACTTGGGTTGTAGCATCCTTTTAATATTCATGATCAACCCTACCTAGTGTTGTCCTCCATAGTCTAGAGGTACCATGCTAGCCTCTAGTTCCTGAGGTCACGGGACAAACCTGGCAGAGGGTAATGGATTTTTTTTGGGCATAAAAATCCTTAGCATGGCTTCTTTCGGAAGGGAAGAAAAACTGTTGGTCCCATGTCATAGATTAATGGCACATAAGAGAACCTCAAGCCTGATAAAGAAGCCTATGAGCAAAATGTCTGGTCTTTCATGCCCAGTATAGAATGGGATGCTAATGACCATAGTAGTTAAAGATTGTCTACAAATAGAACTATATTTTTAACTCAACCTGGCAACCTGGGATTAAAATATACTTGTGCTATCAAGGGTTTCTTCCATGTTTTTTCCCCTTGGTGACATATAAGATTTGATGACAATAATAGCAACAGTGATGATTATTGGATGAATTCATGTAGATAATCCTGCATTATCTGATTCATCACATTTTAATTGTCAAACAGGGTAAATGTTGGAGTAAAATAACATTTCAACATACTTTTGTCTCTAGGTAATTCCGGGAAACAACCAAAACTAATTTTAAATAATCATTAAGCACACCTCTTATTTTTTTTTTCTAGAAGTTAAGGCTTGGAATTCCAATCATTAAAACTAATGAACAAAGAGTTCTCTTTGAACTTCAAGTACGGTTATTCAAATAAAATGGAACTTATGAGTTCACTCCATGGGAAAACTGAAATAAAACTTATAATTAACTATATTTTTATGGTATTGGAACTTAGGATTCACTCCATAAGAAAACTAAAATAGGAGTAACTGGTAATTAATTATATTGATATGGTAATTAATGTTATGTTTTAATATGTGACGAAAGATAAGATGTAAAGATGAAAAAAAATCTTTATTCTATGTAAAGAAGGGGAAAAAAACTATCTCTAAGAAAGAGGAACAAGAGTGCTATAACCAATGGCAATTTCAGATGCAAACTTAAAACTCTTGATCTGTGATGGATTTTGACATTGATAAACATAAACTACAGGTTTCAGAATAATGAGCTTCCCAGATTTTTACAGCTGTAAGCATAAGCCATAATATTTTTAAACAAAAATCACTGAGTAAGATATTCTGTGCATGTGCGAGAGATACAAGTGGATTAGTTGAAACAAAAAAAGTTGAAACTGTTGGTGATCAAAGTTCTTCTCGCTTTACTTCCACCATATAAATCATGTAGATATTTGCTTTTAATGATGTAGGAAATGTGCTATTTATATCAGTAGAAGCAGTACTTAAGCAGTACCTAAGTTTGTTCCATTGAAATTTAATAGTTGCACACTTTTAGCTTTGTTAAATATTCACGACTTCAACTATGGGTGTTTTTTGCACCCCTGAATTAGTGCTTTGGCACAGAAGAGGAACTAAAGCCATAAAAATTCAAAGCAAGGACTTAGGAACTATTATGGTTACCACCACTACTGATTTAATTTAAGTTTTGCTCATCCATGGAAGCACTCTGGTGATATACCAACCCACTAAAAGTGTGCACTTAAGTTTTTGAAATATAGTACGGTATTCCCATAAGATGAAGGAACTGAACACAGTGAAGCCTAATACGCTGAGATGACAATGCACTTTAATGCTTCCCCTACTCAATATTTTAAGACATATTTCTCAGATTGTCTTCATCACCTCATTGACAACCAGTACCGTTTGATAATTTTTCAGTATAGGAACTCCTGAGCACTATTGGTGGAGACTTGATGAACTTTAAAATCATGTTATCCTCAGGTATATCAAAGTAGATGAGGTTTTTGTTGAACTTTTTAATAAAGAACTTCTCTTGAGTGCTGAAGTTGATGCCCTTATTTATCGGTTTTAGTAATTTAATTTCTCAGCTTATCTTATGGTTTCTGTCCCAATAACATGCTGATATGGCTGAATTATCTGTATGCTTATTGAGAATGTGATGGAAAAGTTCTTTGAGACAAGGTTCCAGATTTCTCTTAGTCTTTCCAATATATACCATGTTACCATCCAAAAAAATTAGTCTTATATATGCAGATCTTTTTTCTTCTGAGGGAACACTATTTACTTTGTTTAACTTAACTAAATTCCTGATGCTGAATATATTATATGGGACCAATGAACAAGTTTTTAGTCATCTTCAGTGATTATAACCTCTCATTAGTGCCATACAACAGATTCAACATCAGCAATTTAATTAAACTATAAAAGTGGAACCATCCAAAAGTAGAAGCATGCTAGATCATTGAAAGTTGCATGTTAGATCATTGAAAGTTAATGGCTGGCCTGAATTGCATGCTTAATATCTGAAGATTTTCTAGTAAACAAGTAACTCTTTTCCTTCATAAGGTTACGAAGCTTTCACTACTAAATGGTGCTAGAATTACAACTTTCCCATGTAATCTCGCATTGAAATGTTAGAAGCTTCTATGTAGAAAATACAGTGATCCATTTCTCAAAACTATTTCTCCATGCCAAATACACTATGTATATCTCCATTGCAAGTGAAATGGTAGCAACAATTGCATCCATGCACAGTCTTCCCATTTCTATTACTATCACAGTTGTGGCCAAGGTAAACATGCCATAGGTATACTTTTGCCACACCGTGTACTATGTAAATGCTAAGAAGATGCCATTGCTAATTTGCATCAAAGTTCCAACCTTGAAATGACTCAGTCATATACTTTTTTGTAAGTAAATGCATTAGCAGGTGCACAAACACTATCATGTTTTATCTTTATTCATGAGCTAATTCATACTTTGTTACAGCTATGCTATGGATTACAACAAAAAATGGCACAATTCTCAGAATATCCCTATTTCTCACATACATAAGCCACTTGAGCAGCAGCAAAAGGACTATGATCACCTTGCTCGAGAACTGTACTTAAAAGCTCTAAAGGTAGAACAGCATTGTCCCTACAACAATGCTCGTTGTGCAAAAGGGCTGTGGTCAATGCCGCATCCTTACAAAGAGAAACAGGTAGCCCAGAAAGCAATCCTCCATGCTCTAACTTTGGCACCATCAGACTCCCTGGTAAGCTAGACACCTTTATTATTATTTATTTATTTTATATTTAAATTAATTCACTTATTTATGTATTCTTGAAGGAGATGCTTCATTTATGTTATTGGTCTAAAGAGGAACCAAAATATTCATTTATATATACCAGGTGAGTCAGCTACCCCTAGGTATTCGTATCTATGCAACCCGTAGTTTATAGTCTCATGTGAAAACATTGACTCCTTTTAGCAAACAAACTGTTATTGTAGCTTGCCCTTGTGTTTGATACTATATGCAATTCCCATTAATGATTCAAGGCCTGAATGAGAACCAAAGAGCTATGAAAGCCTTAAAAAAGACGGCGTTTCATGCATATAATGCTTGCAAGGAGATAGAGCAATGTTTTCCCGAAGAGCGTGACAGACTGCGTGTGTTCTGGCCGAGTGGTTTAGCTGCCGGACTGGGATGAAGTAAAGGTTAGCTTTGGGGGGTTCGAATCTGAGACAAACATAAAATTGTTTTGGTTCTTTTCTCTCTCTCACTCTCTCTTCTTGTGTTTATTTTCTGTATTTTAGTGTACTAGTTTATTTATTTTTCTTACTTCCTCTCCTGTGAGCCAAAGACATAAGAATTACAACCACATAATTGTGTATAATGTTTACCCTAATAATCCGTACCGTATCTGGTGTTGTAAACCGTGTTACGTAGTTAGCTTTCATTCTTTTGGGCGCATATCGACGATATTAAATCTAACAGTTTTTGTTTCGTGTTTAAACCCTATGTTTCACTTTTTCTATTGACAAAGGAGTTGTAAATGTGCTAAGTACACGGGTAAACAGAATAATAAATTGTTAAAGAGCGTGGATTTCATTAAGGAAGTAAATGTTCAAAATGACGACTCCCTTCATCAATGCACATTTGCATGCTGTAACATGCGCGGTGTAATCTGCCCGCATTCTTCACGTATGACTTCCCGTAGATGATTTGGGATTTGCGGCTCTTGAACATAGACCCGTTCCTTTAAATGACCCCACAGAAAGAAATCTAGTGGATGATATCAGGTGATCTAGGTTGCCATGCGATTGGGCCCCCTCGGCCAATCCATTTTTTGCGGATATGTTCTATGTAAGTGATTCCTTACAATCAGTGACCAGTGTGGTGGAGCTCCATCCTGCCGGAACCACATTCCTGTCCGTTTCACTGGTGACACATCTAGGAGCAATGGCAATTCTTTTTGCAGAAATGCGAGGTATCATGGTCCTGTGATGTTGCGTTAAAAAAAGTACGGTCCAATTAGCTGGTCTCCTAATATTCCGCACCAGACATTTATGTACCTGGAATGCATCTTCTCTCATCCAGTGAGGATTGCGTATACTCCAGTAGTGCATATTATGACGGTTAACAGTTCCGTTATTGTGGAATGTGGCTTCATCACTAAAGAGAACGCTTCCTAAAAACCCTGCATCCATTTGCGCTAGCTGCTGTAGCCATTGTGCATATATCACTCGCGCTGGAAAGTCGCGTCCGGGGAGAGCCTGGTCTAGCTGTAGATGGTACGAATGATATTTATTACGGTGCAATATGCGCATCACGGAGGACTGACTTATGCACAGATCTTCTGCTATGGCTCTTGAACTGGCTTGTGGATTGTTTTGTATTGCGTCTTCATTGCCTCCAGAGGTTACTGGAGCATCGAGAGCAGGTGGTGCTCTTCCAAATGATCCTGTTTCACGAAGGCGTCTTTCAACCCTTCGAAAAGTGTTTGCAGTAGATTTCCTCCTTCCTGGAAACCGTTCTTCTTACAGGCGCTTTGCTGACAGTGCATTACACTTTGTTTTTCCATAGATCAACAGCATGTCAACATACTCATCGTTTGTATACATTATGACAGCAGCCGTGTCTCGTAGAAGGATTTCAGATACTGAGACACTTAGCATTGACGCAAATAGCTAAAGCCACTTTACATGTGTGAAGCGTTTTAAACTTGGTTGAATAGGTCAAGCTAATACTGACCACAATAAAACACCTACTACGAAGTACAAATTATCCATCTGCCACCACTGGAAAACGTGGCGATTATTCTATTTTGTACACACTTATAATGCTATCAAAAATGCTATTTATATCATATCAAATTATATGCCCAAAGAGACAACACAAGAGGTAATGAATATTTGAACTTAACCCGAAGGATTTGAGCACGAATTAAAGTGGCAGTGTTTTTAACAACTATGATAATACCATTCGGCCAATTCTTCTTTGCGAGCTAAGGTTCCTATACGAATTAGTAATCGCAGAACTAGACCCCACCTATCATCTTTACGCGCTTTTTGCAGCGGCATACAGTGTTTTAAGCTCGGTTTGGTAGTTTTAATTCAAACAAATAAACTGCATCAGTCATTACAATTACTGTATGATCTGAAATACGACATAGTTTGCGAAATAAGAGCAATTATCTACCTAATATTTAGCATTTTTTGACAAGGCTGTACATTGACCAACAGCCTAAATGCAATTGGTCGCACTGCGTAGATCTGCTATTTTGTTTTCAAATGGTTTTGTCAACCGATGCATGTGATAGGTTGTTCCTTCAGGGACGTTTTCAAAGAGGTGCATGGATGTAGGCTAAAGAATAAAAGTTTGTAAAATTGGCTAAAATTGCTACTCTAGCCCCCGGTGTCAGGGTAGTATGTTTTTTGCATCGACATACGTAGCGATTGCATTCTGTCCCGTAAAACACTTATGCCCTGAGTTATGTATCCCTGCTATTAACTCACGAATGAAAGTGCTTTGTATGAATATGTTTTTCTTGGTCTAGATTCTGTACAAGATGAATAGCTATTTCATTATCTACTTGAAAACTAGGTATTACATCTTTTATCTGATCAGTTCAGTTAAAAGCCTTTTTATCCATAGAATTTCTCATGCTGCTTCACTAGCTGCTACTACTTCAACTTGTGAGCTAGAAATTGTAACTGAGGATTGCTACTGACTCATCCAAGTAATAGGTGCACCAGAGTAAACACACAGAACAATCAAAGTAGAACATCCTTGATAGGATCACCTTCATCATTGTAGCATTTCAAGACACCTTTGTTTACATTGTTTTTGTAGACAATTCCATATTAGTTGTGCCGCTCAGATATAAAACATATCCTTTTGACTCTGTTTACCTCTTGTTCAAGATTTCTAGATCTATTCCAATGACACAGGCAATAAATCAGGTCTGGTTCCACATATAAGCGCTCCAACTGCTTGTCTGTAAGGGAATTGTTGTTTAAGGGAGCATCCATCCAAATCATTGCTTTAAATTAAATTAAATTGAGTATTATTTATGGACGCTCTTTAACTACTATGGACCTTAGCGTCCCATTCTATATTGGGCGTGAAATACCTTGCCTTTAATGATTGGAGTACTAGCAGATGTGATTTGCTCATTCCAAATCGCTGCGAAATCTTTTCTGTGTAATGTTTCTGGCTCACTTCAATGGATCCATCTTCTCCTCTGTTAATTTCCAGGTCCATGATGCTGGTTAAGAAGTGACTTTGAATTCTTTCCTTAGGTCATTTATAACTTCCTGAAGTCCACCCATTATCAGCTGCAATCAATATCATCTACATAAAGAATAAAGAAAACTTTGGTAGTTTCTCTCTGCTTGATGAGCAAGCAAGGGCCAGTTTCACTTCTTTGGAATCCTTATCCAATAATGATTTGTGAACTTCTCATTCCAATAGTGTGGCTCCTGTTTCAGACCATATACGTTTTTTATTAAATGACAAAGGTCCAAAACTATCATTATCCCCCCTTAGGCTGTTTCATATATGTGGTTTCTTTCAACTCGACATAAAGGAAACCAGTTGATACATCTGTTTAACCAAGTTTCATACTTTCCTTTGCTGCAGCACTAAGTAGTATTCAAATGGTTGATGTTCTTACTACAAGACTGAAAGTTTGGCCATAGTAAGTGCCTTTTTTCTTGTGAGAAACCTTTAATTACTAGTCATGTTTTAATCTGTCAGTTGATCCATCAACATTGGTTTTCCATTTACATGGAATGGCCTTCTTTCCTGGAGGTGATGCATCTAAAAATCCATGTTTGATTTTCTTGGTGTGCAATGTTGTCTCCATCATCTGAATTCATTGCATCTTAGTATGTTTCTGGTTCTGGAAAATCGATCAAGTCGATAGTCTTGAAATTTTGTTGGTGGTTTGAGTGCTGAACAATCACCCAAGTTTGGTTTCTCATTCGTCTATAATGTTGTTTGCACTTTATAATTTTCAACAATTCTTCGTCAGTGTCACAATGCTGCTCTTCTTCGATTTCAGCTTGGACTTATCTTCATATTCCTCTAAATCTTTAGGTTGTTTAGGAAGCTTAAAGTTTACAGGACAATTCCAAGCCCTCTGTATTACTTCTGTTCAAAAATGACATCACATGATCTGATTAGCTTATTTTTTCACATCAGATTTGATAACTATCATGGTCATAGCCAGAACGTGGTCATAGACATCAGAACACCTTTCTCTGCTTTTATATAATCTTTTCTGTTCGGAACATTAACATAGCATGCAAATCCTATTACTCATAGGTGCTTCAAACCAGGCTGCTTCTTGTACCACAATTCATAGAGGGAGATCCTAGGTGTACCAGAAGGTCCTGTTCGATTTAAGATATATGATACGGCATTTATCATTTCTGCACAAAATGACTGAGGAATGTTTCCATGTGAGTGAATTATAGCGCTAGCAGTTTCAAAAATATGAAATGATTAGTTTATTAACAACTTCTGACTTTTCTTTAATAAAACACAGTGCAGAATTTTCAGAAATTGTCTTTGAAAAGTACAAAGTAAGGATAACCTAATACAGACCTCTTGAATGGACCACAAACATCTGCGTGAATTAGATCTCCCTGCAATGCTCTCTTCCTAGTACAAAAAGGAAGTTCTGTGAGCCTTACTATATATGCATCCTCCACACAGCTCTGAATCCATATCAACATCAATTTTCAGGTCTTTCTTCATTACTGTTTTCACTGTGTTTAGTTTTGATGTCCATGCCTCATGGTACAGGTTAAGTAAATTTTCTCTACTACATTCACTTCAGTAGGTAAGGATAGTTTGATTCCTCTAATAGCCAACTCGAATGAGTCTCTGAAACATTCACGAGTGCCCACCAATTTTGAACTTGCAGTTTTCTGGTGTAGATATGAATGTACTTTAAGGATGTCTATCTTGGACTGCAAGAACTGAAAATAAGTTCTTTTGAATTTTTGCTGCATACCATACATCTGCTAAGGAATATCTGAGCCATTTTCCATCTACCGCTGCTACAACATCAATGGTACTCTTGCCAATTGTTTCATAATATCTCTATTAGCAAAAATAACTGTATGCTTAGTGTAAAGGGTTCATTGTCTTAATTCAAGTTGTTTGTAATATGACTCATTCCTCCATTGTACATGTACCATCTGGTAGTGTCACACTCATATATTGTAACACCCCTACTGGGGATGGTTACCCTGCAGTGGTTGGCGATAGCTCAGAGGCGGGGCGCGTTTCAGGATGTGGGTAGTTAATTAATGCACAGGGGTTGCATGGACCCAATAAATTGTATTTGTTTCAGTATGAGTACATGGGACCCGTAGTCGGGTAACTTAGACTGGGTGAAGCCCGTGCAAGCAGATCTTAGAGCAGATGCATCCTTACCTATTTAACTGCTGTTGCGATGGCGACTCGTGAATGGAAGGCAGACCATAGGTCGTCGATGATACAATTCACCCTCTCTCCGCTATTCACGATACCGTTCCACGATCTTATGAGCCAGACCCCCCGCAGTATAAATACTTTTGGAAGTGCTGACTTCGCATTCCTTAGCGCGCCCGTGTTGAGGTAACTGCGTTTCAACATTTTCTGCTCGGTTACCTAATCTGACGTAATCTCCAGCGCTCAACCTGATCCGCTACATCCATCCCAGGTTCGCGAAATTCCGACCCCGGAATTTAAAATTTAAGAGGGTGGCAAACATCTTAGGTGTATTAGAATTGTCTAGTTAGACGAAGGTTAATAGAAAAGAGAGGAAAAAACATGGGTTGAGCCTTATATAGTTGATATCCTCGGCGGTATATACTTCATCCTTACTGCGGTGGATGGGGGTTTGTGTAACGCATTTCGTCATGTAATAATGTCAACACTTAGTTGTGTATTGATAGACAGTGATATGCTGGCGATTGTTATTGTGTTTATTTATATGTGGCAATAAGGCTGTTTACTCGGTATGCGTCTGTCGCAAGCGTATTGCATTCTCACTCTACGAAATTTTGTTAGCTCATTTAGTGGCCTCGCGACCGCTGCAAAGTAATTAATGAACCTCCTGTAAAAAGAAAATAAACCTAAGACCGGCCATACTTCTTTGACATTCCTTGGGTTCTGAGCTGTGTAATAGCTTGAATTTTGTCTTTATCGGGTTCTATGCCTGCTGCCGATACTTCGTATCCTAGGAGTTTTATTTTATCCATACCGAAAAACATTTTGGGTTTTTTAGCTACAACATATGTGGCTCTAATTTCTTAAATACTGCTTCGAGGCTTACCTATAAGTCCTGAAATGTATTTGCAAACACTATTATATCGTCTAGGTATATGAGTGCATTTTTGTATCGCAGGTCGCCTAATAGTTTATTTCCGATCTCTGTGAATGGTCTAGGGGCATTTGCGAGCCCGAAGCTCAAGGTTTCAAATTCGAACTGTCCGTATGACTACAAAAGGCCGAATATTTCTTACTTTCTTGGGCTAGAGGTACTTGGAAATATCACTTAGTAGATCAAGTGTACAGTAAAATCATGAACCTCCTAAATAGCTAAGCAGGTCGTCAATCAGTGGTAAGGGATAGGCAGATGCATCTGTTTGCGCATTGAGCTTTCTGTAATCTACACAAAACCGGTATTCCTCTGATTTCTTTTTAACCAAAATTATTGGTGAGTACTAGCTACTCTGCGAGTCTTTTATTATCCCGGCCTCTTTCATTTCTTCTACTTATTGATTTATTACTTCCCGCTGTTTATGGTAAATCTGTATGGCTTCTGTCTAATTGGTGTCGTGTTTGTTAATTCTATTTTGAACTCTGCCGTGTTTGTTGTCCCTAATTATTGTAGGCTAGTGGCGAAGATATGTCTGTATCTGTCGAGTAAATTTCGTAGCTGTTCTTGTTGTCCCGGTTCTAGTCGAATTAATATTACATTTTGCGTCTTTGATGTCTATTTGTTTTGCTGCCTCGCGTGTGAAAGTGTCTGCCTGCTCTAGTGCAACTTCGTGTATGAGTGCTAGTGTTGTCCCTTTAAATATTCCTCTTCAGCGTCTGTTTCAAGTCTAATTTGCATCAGCGGGCACTTTCGCTTTCGTTGGCAGCGTACCGTGACCTTCGAATTCTGCAATGTCAGTTTTATTGTGTTGTTCTCTAGATCTATAACGACTTGGTGTTTCTGAAGGAAGTTCATGCCTAACAAACTATGCGGGAAGTGTTTTACTACTATTAGTTGTTTTTTGAATTCCACCTCACCCATTTGAAAGTTAGTTAGTCTGGTATTGTGCGGCAAGTAAATTGTTATTTGCAGTTCGCAAAATGATACTTGGGGGTGCTGATTGCTTGCTTGTACCTACCAGGTCGCCATTGATTATGCTTACTGAACTTCCGGTGTCTATGAGAATGTCGATCCTTGCCCCTCCTAATGTTCCCGTAGTTTTTAACGTGTTTCCAGGGTTGATGCTTTCTATTTATGCTACTTACCGCGGCTCTTATGGGGGGCGATTGCTTCGAGGCTGTGTGTGAAAATTTGTATTTCTCCTTCGCGTCTGGCAATTAGCGATTACATGGCCTACCCGTTTGCAGTAGGCGCACCCAGGCCTCGCGGACACTGTTCTTCCCTGACCATATGCGTTCCTATAGCCGCACGGGCGGCTGTCCGTAATTGCTAACGGGTTGACGCTGTGGATTGTAATTTTGGGGTGGAGGGGGGTTCATTGTAAGGTTCTACACTTGTTTTGCTAGCACACCCACCATATTTGTCATATCTGATACCTGCTTCTGGAGGGTATCGTCTGGAATGCTAGGAGGGATGTCCTGTGCATCGATTAGATCTACCCTCTTACCTGCCAGGTAGCGGGCAGATTCTACTCTGCGGACAAAATGAATGAGAGCGTCCACTGTTTGTGGGTTTTAGAGTAGCACCTGTTCTATTAGGGATGGTTTAAGGCCCTCACGATATGTTTTACACGTTCATTCTCTGTCATTTCGGGGTTGACTAGATCATACAGCTATGACGTCGTAAGCATATTACTCTGTGGGCTCACTAAGGTCCTGCACCCTTTGCCTTAATCTGACCTCCATCATTTCCTCCTTTGCCGCATGGATGAAGGCTTTCAACAACCCTTGTTTTAATGCTTCCAATGGAGCATTATCATTTCTATGAGAAAACGTTTCCTACCAGTTTAGCGCGGTACTATTAAGGTAGCATGGGAAATACTGCGCCTTATGCTGTATATTTTACCTAGAACAGTCGGTGGACTAATTTATCTTATTAGGATTATTTATACCTGCTTTTTTGTATAATGGTCCAATCATACTTATTTTCCAAGGGCATGGAAGTGTTACAATCGAGTCAATAAATACTAATTATATTCAACATCACTGTTACAAAGTCCACCAAAGCAATTTTATTGTGAATTAGATTCTTTGAGGTGGGCTTAACATGTGCTATTCTGACTTCTCCCTTCAATGCTGTGATAGTATTATTTACTAAAGTTTGCTGTACGGCGTTCTTTGCCATGATGTTCTTTTTTCGATTGTACTTTGGACTACCCTTGCAACATTCTTGGCAGGTTTCTTCCCTTCAATTTCACAGTGAGATAGAATCCAGTTTATAGGGATTTTTTTCTGTAGATGATGAATGCGTTTAAGATACTCTTATCTTTCAGAGGGAAATTGGTATCTGCCTGAATTGCAGAGTAGGAGCCAAACAGAGTCTACTCAAACAGTAGAAGTGTAGGAGATATCTTATAGTTGGCACAGAGCATTGAACATCACTTGCATCTTGCCACTAAAGCTATTCTATTCGTGCTTAATGTGGTATTAATTGAGTAATTTACAGAATAATCCTGTTTGTGTGAATCCATTACACAAATCTGGGATTCGTCCACATTCATAATATGGAGCCGTTTGGTTTCTGGGTATTTTAAAAACTGTTTCTGATGCTGAAGAGCAATGTGCTGATCCAATGGTTTTTCTTGTGATTTTCTGTGAGCTGTAATTCATTCATATAAAGCTGGCATAATTTCTAATGTATTAATTGAGTCCAGGAGATGCTCAAGTTGTAGCTAAACATACTGCTTTATTATGACTTGTACTTTCTGCAGGAAACCTTGGTTTTCAGTCTTCTTGGGAGGAATGCCTGCTGGGATGAGAGGATCATAACAATCCTCATAAGGTTTTAGCACAACTTCCTTATTTCATTGCCAAGTTCTCTGTTAAAAATAACATGGCATAAGTACAAGTAGTTTTGATACTTCCAGTAACAAGACTTCAAGTTTCATTTTGAAGTTTGTCAAGTTTCACAGTTTGTGATAATCCAAAGCAGTAATGAGTACAGTGCAATAGTATATCATAATGGGTTTCATGGCTGTAACCCTCTGTCACATTGTTGTGATTTCACCATGCCTAGCTCAATGTGGCAGAGTAAGTTGTATGACCTACATGGGTACAGTTGATTTGGGTAGTTGGTTTGGTTTTGTGTAGTATTTTTATGAGGGTTTGGACTATAGAAAGGATCTGTAAAGAACTTATACCTGAGTAGAGATGTGCATCTTGGAAGTGACTGAGGAAAACAATTGTTCCATTTCTTTGCTGATTGTCATCATCACCTTTTGCATTAAACACTATATTGTGTCAGGATAGTAGGGTTTTAAGTTTGTATACTAACTTGTAGTTGCTGGTGAAATTTTATTCACCCCCAGTTGCAACTCATGGAGAGTTACATTTCAAAATCTGGCCAGCACTATGATATACAAAAATGAGCTTTAGTTTTGCTGTGTCTGGTTTATTTAAAATCTCTGACTCTTCTCCCACTTAACAACTTACTTACTCTCATAGGCAATATTCAGATATTACTATTACTGATTTCCCGCTCAAGAGTTTATCTTGGTCTCCATTGTTATTTCTACCTTTGGGATAACACACACGGCAAAGCTTTCTTCAATTTACTGATTGCTTTTGCTTGTATCAAAATTTATTTTTACCCAAGTGACTGAATCAGTTACAGCTCCTTTTAGAATAACTTTTGACTTTCACAATAGGATGAATATAATTACTCTAAATTTTCCCCTCCCTGAAATACAATTGAAATGTACTACTTTGTACTGTCAGATAACTCTCTCCAAGTGATACAGTCTGACATCCCATTTTTCCTCAACAATATGTATATACAAAATTATTTCTCACTCCTATAGCTAACGCATATAAAAAATATGTAATTAGTTGTCAACCAGTAATTATAAGATGAAGGGACGTTTCTCTCCCAGTTTGACAAATCGTTTGCATCTGGCACATCTGCAATTGCATCTGGCAAGCATTTTAAGAAAGTTTAAGCATTTCTATGCTTCATTGATTACATCAGCAATGTGATCTTTCCAGTAGGGAGAATATCAAACTGAATACCCTCATACCAAGATATTGAGGTTACTTGTTCCATTTCACTATTAATGTTTATAAGAAGATCCAGTGGTGTATAGTAGATTGGAGAGTTCCAAAAGATTGTGTTTTTAACATATATATACATTGCAGGACATTTACAGTGCACCAGAAATGCATATAATACTTAAATAGCTTTATTTAAGGAAGTTTCTGCTGTACTGTGAATTAAATTCCTCTTGCATAAGATGAGTTCATCTGCATACAGGGCAAGGATTCCTGTAATCCTTAGATCACATTAGATCATAAATAAAAATTTTAAATAGTTATTACGGGTCTTTCTGGAAACCTCTGTGGAGTTATTCATACTAAGATAGCATTTATGTACCCTACTTTGTGTATGGAATCCTTTAATCTAGTTAAACATTTACCACAGATGTTGATTTTTGATAGTTTTGTTGGAATTTTGCTTTCCATATATACATAAGTTCCTTTGCAAACTATGAACAGTGTTGCCAGGATTTGTCAAAATATTAATGCTTGGTTTAAACCATAACTTGCAGCACTGTCTAGAGCCAACTTGAGCAAAATTTAATACATATGGATTTCTAGACACCAGCTCAACCCATTATTGGTCACTCCGATGTTTTGGATAATATGTTAGTTAATGCTAATCAGTTGCTTGAGATCCATATCTGCATTGGGTTTTGTTAGTTTTTTGTAGCTTTCTTCCATTGGATGGGGTTTGTTGAATTCCACACTTCATTGAGTTGTGGTAATGTTTTTCTTGCATTTTTCCCTCAAATAACATAAGTATTTACAAAGTATTTTACCTTCTACAGGGGCTTTCTGCAGTTTTAATTTTGATATAACTATGTCAACTTCAATGGAGCTGAAATCTGTATTGAAAGTTTATAGTACTTAACCTGAGCAGGACTAGTCAGTTAGTGGAGATTACTGTGAGATAACATACTCCAATGACAGCTTTTCAGTTTGGCTCTACCTTTCCAACTTTAGCCTACACATAGCATGTGCAAAAGAACAATTACTTATAATTGATTGACTTAATAACAGTTAACTATGAAGTCTAGGACTTAAAGTAGGTACTTACGATATTGTAAGTCACCATAGGGGTATGTTCTCAAAAATTAATTTGAGAATGCCTTATTGTTTTATTGGAAAAAATCTGATGTGTTATACTCATATGACTTTCTCTACTCTTGTACAAACTATTTTTACAAACTCTTATTCTCCATCTATTTCATATTAATCAAGATAAACATTTGCAGAAACGATGTTTTGACATGCAAAGAGAATTACATTTTACACATAGGGACCAGTTCTAAAAATATTTGACTATCACTTAAGCCGTACTATGTTCCCCTTGTTTTGTAATTGCAAGGGCAATATAGAAATGCAGTAGCCTATAAGCATCGACATATCCCTTAATAGCTGGTTGCTAGGTGCAGCACCATTCTCTTTGCCACAGATTAATACTCTTTCCATATCCAAGACAAAAAATGAATAATGAATTCCCATTTGAGAAAATAAGTATTGAAAGATTTAAGGGAATAACAAGCAATATCTCGAAAATGGTTCACTCAACAAAAAAAAAATGACATACATACGATCTACATTTTTTGTGTAGTAAAATTTTGTCTATCCCTTATGGTTTAACAGTTATGCAAAAGTCGTTCACAATGAAGAATACTTTTGGAGACATTCCCAGAAAATTCGAGATGTCATGAAAATATCTTAAACATATGATACTTTAATCAGAATCATTAGAGGCATTTTTGAGAAAATTAAAATTTTCGAAAAATGTTCCATGTAAAGAGTAATCTGGAGTGGGGGGATTTTCTTGAAAACCTTCGTGTCGCATCTCTGGAGGATACTGAAACTAAATACCAAGTTTGGGTTTATCCGACTGTTCGTTTCTGAGTTATGCTGTTCACACACACACACACACACACACACACACACACACACACACACACACACACACACACACACACACACACACACACGGACATGTTTCCAAAAATGATTTTTTAGGATTCAGGGGGTCTCAAAACATATATTTCCGGTGAAATCTCTGTATCAAATTCTTGGGTGGAATACAATACTTCCCCTACTTACTATACGTAGTAGAGAAAATAAAAATGTGAGTCTTTTGGGCAACTTAATGCTATACTGGCTTGTTGTCATGGTAGCTTAGAGCAATGGCCCAGAAGGATCAAGATCCATGGTTCAAATTCTGACTATCTTGAAATGTTCAGTCTGATTCTATCTTTCTAGCCTACTTTATTTTTATTTAAATATAAAAAAAAAGGAAGTAAAAAGCGAGAATGTAGACTATAAGTAATACTATCTGCAGAATGCTGCAACTCTCTAGGTCACGAACCAGGTCAGGAGCATGTGTCTTAAAGGCTCAATTGCAATTAGTCTGCTAGAAACAGCTATTGATTTACACATAATTAGTATATGAACAGCATTGATATTTCATTTAAGTTGAATTTACCTAGCAAATATTATTACTGTTTCAATTAATTTCACTAAAAGAATTAATGCAAAGAAATGTTTGTCGTTTTATGTTACACGATTTTATTAGCTATATGTTACTCTCTTTTATTAGAATTCTCAAGTGAGAGCATGCATTACTATGGAAAATTTGTAAATATTTGATTTGACTAATAGAGTAATTTCAGAACCAAAGGTTATGAATATGTGCATTCATTTAAAAGGTCGCACATAGGTAATATTCATATTGTTTATTCATTTAATTATCTATTATACCATGCCCATTGGGCACAATGCTTATTCTGCAATTGGCATAGCAAGCTGTCAGAGCCCTAAATCTATATGTATAACAAAATGTGTGTGCGTTTGCTTCATCATGTTTCACCTGGGACCACTGATTCACATTTAAATTTCACACTTAAATTACTACAAACTTTAAATATTTTATCTGATTATCAGCTTTAATAGCTGTTATCTGAATTTTAGTACACATTAAGCAATTTGTTTTATTGCATTTTGTAACATTTTATACATTTGCATTAATTGCAATTTTTACTCCACATCTATGCCTATGTTCCCTTAAGTTAAAGTAAAGAAGGAAGAGAGTAAAATATATCATTTAATGACCAGATTATGATGGTTAAATTTAAAAGAGTGAGATCATATTTTAATATCATTGCCATATACTCCAGTTAAAGCACAGAGGGAAGAGACACATGTATTTTTATGAAAAACTACAGGAGACTACAGATATAGTTGGAGAAATGATTATGTAATAATTGCAAGTTATTTAATGCCAGGATCGACAATACAAAAATGCCAAGTATTACAACTACACCAAGGATTAAGTGTGAATTTGAAATTATAGAAAAACTTGCTGTCAGAACCGGGAAGATGAAAAACATGTAAGTGATATTAAGTGTTTCAACTCTGACTCAGTTTTTCTATAATACCAAGTATTGTTGGAACAAATGGTTAAAGGTTTATGAAATTTAATGGATGTCAGCTTTGAAATTTTTTCTCACTTACAATAATTGCAGGATAACAAACTCTTGCTACATATGTAAGGATAGGTATGCATTGAGGCAGTATTTTTAACACTTGGATGATATCAGTCTAATTATATAATATATAAATTCAATAACAGCCCGCCTTAAAGCAATATGTGTATAAATAATATATAAAGTGTATGTAACAGTCATTGTATTATGTTTATATTATTATGTACATGTATAATAATGTTATGTGAATGTATTAGGTAATTTAATAATGTAGGAGCTGTGAGAATAGAGGCTGAAAGTTGATAACAATGAGGTAACCTTGAGGCAATAATGAATTGGAAAGTTTAATAATGCTACTAGTAATTCTTGGAACAATAATGTAATACGTAAAACAGTTTATAAATAGCCAATCATAAACTAGAAAATCTGAAAGTTAAATAAAAGTATTCTATTACAGTAAAATTAGCCAATCAGAGACTTGAAATAGAGAAATTTACAAATTTAAGCGGTAAACGCCAGTTGCTAGTAGACAGCATTCCCAACCGGATGCTAGATGCATTCCCAAGTAGTTCAATACGTATTCAGTGTGAGACGAAAACTCATTATGGCAAGAATATTATAAAGTTTACATGTTAAAAAGTGCAAGTAATTAATAAATCTCACCGCTCTCTATATAAGTGAAGTGTTATTTAATTGTGTGAAGATTAATAAAAGGAGTGAAGTAAAAATTATAATTTGTATAAGTCTACATTCTTTAGCTGCATCACCCCCTGCTAAGAGATACATGTTTCTACAAATTAATACTGACACAGCCGAGGCAAACAAGAAACATTAAAATACAAAGTTGATTCCTAAACTTGTGGCAAAGGTCACCGGAAATTTTGTACCATATGTGGGGCAGTTACTTCATCAAGTTTGGCTCCCCAACAGTGGAACCACAATACAACTACTACAACTCCTCCTTCTAATTGGCACCTAACCGTGGTGCAAATAACGTAAAGGGAACAACCATCTCAACATAAATATACATGAACCGAACATGGAAGTAAATCTACTTCCAGATGGAAAATTGTGGCCATATTTTCGAGATATGCAGGTTTTTTGAAGAGCAGAAGTGGATACTGACTATTTTCTTGTGGTTTCTAAAATAAAATGCAAAGGAGATTCTTATGGAAAATATCTAAAGAAAATGATAGATTTTCATTTAAATTACAACTATTAGAGGAACAAGTATTAAACATTTATATCAAAGTAGAATGGATAAAATGATCAGAGGAAGAACAGCTGATGTAGAACAAGATTGGAAAAGTTTAAAAGACAATGCTGGTAAAAGTAGCTCAAGAAGTCTTGGAAGACAGATAAAGATGCCCAAAAAGATTGAAGATATATAATGATGAATTAAAAAAAGCTATTCAGGAGAAGAAAAGGCTATATTTAGTTTGGGTTAATAAATCCTATATAAAAGACAAGGAGCTTTAGTATGAAAACTCACAAGAGAAGCAAATTGAAAGGAATGGGAGCAGTTTGTTAAGCGATTGGAACGTGATTTAACTGGAAAGCAAAGATTTGGATTTAAGATATAGATAACTTAATGCTGAGAAACTACTGATAAGGCTGGAGTAGATGTGATATCGGTAGGAGAATGGAGAAAATATTATAAAGAATTGCTAACAAAAAAAAAAAAAAAAGAGAGGAGAGATAGCCTTATCAGACAGACGAGTAATGTGGAAGAATATATGCCATCAAGTTGTCAGGGCTGGAGGAAGCTCTCAAGAATAGAGAGAGCACTGGGCAGAGATGGTCTTAATATGGGACTTAATAAATATGCTAGTACTAAATGGAAAAACAGATTTCTACAATTTTTTAATGATATTTGGAGTATAGGTAAAATCCAGAAGATTGGAAATTAACAAGAATAATCGATATATACAAAAAAGGAGATAAAAAGCATTATAATGATTATAGAGGTATATACTTATTAAATGCAGCTTATAAAATCTATCATCAGTATTAAAAGCTAATCTCCAACTCATAGCAGAAAGATTTATATAAGAAGAGCAAGTGGCTTTTGTAAAGGAAGATCGTGTATAGATGCAATATTTATACTAAAACAATAATAGAGAAAAGAAGAGATTTCAACTATCATTGTATCTATTGTTTTTAGATTATGAGAAATTAGAGTGGAACAAAAGAAGCTTTGGGATATACTATCTATTTGCTTACTCTGAAATACCTGAAAACTAAGACATTGTTTAATAATACCCAGATAATTTCAAGAGTGGGGAGGGGAGGAAACCTTATGGTAAACCAAGGGCTTAGACAGGGATGCAGTTTGTCACCAATTCTCTTCATTATATACATTAATAAAATACTGGAGGAGTGGAAGTTAACCAATCCAAAGAGGATTAATACATTCTTGTTTGCAGATGACCAGGAACTTCTGGCGGAAACAGATGATGCGCTACAAAGCAACGTTATGCCACTGAATAATATTTTGCAAGAATATAATATGAAAATCCCTATTAATAAAACCAAAATTATGGCAATGAAAGGAAAACATAGGATAAGATCCAAAATAGCTGTAAATGGTGCTATTGTGGAACAAGCTAATAACTTTAAATATTTGGAAATAATATCTCAATATAATAGAAATCAGGAATGGGAAGTTATATTAGCAAATACAATGCAATCAATGGCTGTATTAAAACATATCTGGGGAAAACAATGAGGAAAAATATAAACAGCTGCATAATGTGGTATCGAAACATTTAAAAATGATATGGATTAAGGCATATGAATCAGTTATATTCACCCAAAATGATGATGATAATGATGATGATGAAAAATAGAGGTAGAAAGAAGCCAATATAAGAGGAATCCAAACATCAGAAATGTGGTTCTTAAGATCACTCATAGGATTGAGTCTGAGGGACAGAGTAAGAACCAGGATATAAGACGAGAATTATGACTTAACAAGACAATGGCTGAAGGGATTAAATCATATCTGAAGACCTCATGACTGTCATACCAAACGTTAATTTATTCTCTTAATCAAAGGCAGGATGTATGAGCCAAAAAAAAACATGAGTACAACAATTTTATTAAAACCTTTTGGATAGGTTTATAAGAAGCGCAATCCTTGAACTTGAAAGAAGAAGAATAAGTTTTCTTGCATCAGTACTTTGAGGGAAAAAGGGTTGAATATTACTTCCCACCTAGATGAGTTTATATGAATTTAATATATGATTCTGTTAATAGAAGGTAGTCTAAAATAATATAGGTACTTTGACTATATAATACTTAAATTTATTTTACAATTTAACAAACAAAACTGGAGAAATTACTTTAATAACAACACTACACTTTTAAAATCTTACCTAAAAGAAACCTGATAATGTTTGTGTTAGTTGTGTATAGCAGGACTAGGTAATGAATTTGTGATCTACGGGTGAGGCAATTAATTCTGAGAAGGGTATAGTTTTTGGGTGCTCAGGTTAGAGGAAGGATGGTTTGCTGGGGTGAGACTTTTCTCAGGATAGTGCGGATAGGAGATGAAAAATACAAAAATTCTCTTTCACTTGCCCTGTTTATGTGAAGATCTACACTAGTTAATATACATTTTCTCCCTCTTGAATACCTGCCACACAAGATTAACTGTCATGACCCCATCTACAATTTATAACTTTACAACATACTTCCCCTTTCCTATTCTCATCTTACTAAGATAATTATGTCAACAAATTACTTAAGGCATACTGGTTTTAGCACAGATTTATGTGCGTGCATTCTGGCAATGAGTGACATAACTTCCCCTGACAATAGCTTGACCCGAGGTAACAATGTGACATATGTCTGAATCTCCGCTTTTGTCCTAGATAATTGTCTAGCCTACTCTGCTTTTTTTAATCCATTCCTTTTTCTAGGCGCATGATTTTTGTATTTTATAATTGGTTATTTTTATAAAGTTTTCTCTATTTTCGTTGGTCAGGAAGAATTACAAAGTTTGTCTTCTTTGCATGTAATACTATCTCATTATTTCCACTTGAATCAGTATTCTGTGCGAATGAGTGATTCTGGATTTTCCTATCTATTGTTTTACTTCTAGCCAGCCAGCCTTTCCCTGGCTCCATGAATTCTAAAGAGCCTAAGTCCTCTTAATGACTTGTGGCAGCTTGCTTGAGAAACCTTGATAATTTTCACAATTTTAGCGTACTTCTTTCCACTAAGAAATACATGGATTTATATATTTTACATTTATTCATTTTTATTTAGACTTAAATACTGTTACTTATTGCATTCGGGTTGTTCTCTTAGTTTCTGTCATTATGTTTGTGTTCCCCTTTCCTATCAATCTTATTTCATTTGTTCCTTTAGTATAATCCTTTAGTTCCTTTAGTATCATTCACTACACATTTCTTATACATTCTTCTTGTTTTTTTTTTTACGTTTTATTAGTTTAATTATTTCTTCTTATACTGTTGTCCTTCTTCTTCTTCTTCTTCTTCTTCTTCTTCTTCTTCTTCTTCTTCTTCTTCTTCTTCTTCTTCTTCTTCTTCTTCTTCTTCTTCTTCTTCTTCTTCTTCTTCTTCTTATTATTATTATTATTATTATTATTATTATTATTATTATTATTATTATTATTATTATTTATTATCAATTTTGGTTGAATATTATTGCTTTATATGCATTAATCCATATCATTTTTAAATGTTAAAATACTGATTTCCACATTATTTTGTTTCATCCTCATTATGTGGCTGTAGTTTACCATGTATAATTAAAATTGGAGGGGTAAACGTAAAATTTTGGCAGAAAAACTAAATTCTAGAGAGTCTAAACTAAAGAGCCTCAGTGCCTCTTAATAACTTCTTGCAGGTCACTTGTGAAACCTTGAACTTTTACAATTTCAGCTTACTTTTCCACTAAGAAATACATGGATTTATACATTTTACATTTATTCATTTTTATTTATACTTAAATACTCTTACTTATTGCATTCGGTTTGTTTTCTTAATTTCTGTCATTATGTTTGTCTTCCCTTTCCTATCGATCTTATTATTTAATTTGTTACTTTAGTATTTTATTCACTTCACATTTCTTATACATTCTTCTTGTTGATTTTTATATTTTATTAGTTTAATTATTTCTTCTCCTACTGTTGTAATTCTTTTAATAATAATATTATTATTATTAGTATTATTATTATTAGTATTATTATTAACATTATTATTAACATTATTATTAACATTATTATTATTATTAACATTATTATTATTATTATTATTATTAACATTATTATTATATTATTATTATTATTATTAACATCATCATCATTGTTTTTGGTTGAGTATTATTGCTTCATGTGCATTAATCCATATCGTTTTTAAATGTTAAAATATTGATTTCCACTTTATTATGTTTCATCCTCATTATGTGGCTGTAGGTTATCATGTATAATTAAAATTGAAGAGGTAAACTCAAACCCAAGTAACATTTAAAAGTTTGGCAGAAAAACTAAAATAAATTTCTTCCAATGTAGACATGTTTGTAAGAAGTGGGTAGAAAGTAAACCATTATGAATGAAAATGGATAAATTTAACTAACAACGATTAATGTGATTTAGGTATGGAATTTACAAATTCGGATACGTTTTGAATTAGATAATTGTTTCTGAGTTGAAATTTGTAACACTAAAAGATCACTAAAATGTGATTTACCTGGAAATGTTTCAAGGCTTGTTTATCTCATTGTCAGCATTCTCTAACTGGTGCTGTATTTCTTCCAGTGTTTTGAAACGGGTTGGTTTTGATGTGATTGGTGCTTGTGTTATGAATTTTCAGAGGTACTGTATGGCGGCAAATCAAAATTTAGGTTTATGTTTTGGTTTATCAGGATGTGGTTTTTATTCCCCAAACATCTAATTCTGCTGCTACATATCTTGTAGGTTTTATGAGCATTATATTTTACACTATTTCATAATTAATTGACCAGAAGTGGTGAGCAATGGGGGATTTGTCTGTTTCTTTGTATTCACCCAAAATTTTGTTACCCAAACATCAAAATTCAGAAAACACAATAAACAACAGAATGCAGAGATAATAAGATCATTATACTAAAAGGGAACAAAAATTTAGCAAAATTACGAAGCTAGACTTATAAATATATGTGAGTAAAGTTTAAAACTAACACACTACCTGGGATACCAATTTTGGGAAAACCTACAGTCATTTTTATTCATATTAAGATATGACATGATCCAAAAGTCAATAAACTAAAAATAAATTTGAAAACCTTTTCAAAAACGATAAACAAAACACATCCAATCTAAAAAAAAAAAAAAAAAAAAGCATCTAACCCACTAAAGCAAAACTGAATCATGTAATTAACTTATGCACTCAAACTTTTGCTAACAGAGAAATATCAACCCTAAACCAAGACTGCATAACCCATTCCAACAAAATCAAAGACTTAATAGCAGACATTTAAATAGCATGCATAGAACTAAAAGATGAAGGAATGCTAAAAAGTCAACCCCACAAACAATAATTTTCTAGACAAACAAGCTATCCACACCTTAAAATCAAAACCAATATACAGCAAAGCAGAAAACAGAAAAAAGCAACACAATAGTAATACTAGACAAAAGTGACTAAATCTCCAGAGTTATAAATATAGAATTCATAGGAGTCAGAAAAGAACCACTAAAATATTGCATAAAAAGTTATAACCTCACAATGAATGAAACTAAAACAATCTCAAAGAATACAAAATCTAAGCCAAAACCAGAATATTCAACAATACCAAGACTGTATGCACCTCCAAAAACACAAAACAGGAAATACTATGAATCCATTAATTAACAACATAGATTCACACGCATGAAAACTTTCAAAATAACTAGTGCAAAAATGTTCTACTTTATCAGAATACCACAGCTTGAGTATAAAAAATTCAGCAGACCTAATTAAGAAAATACAAAACATAAAACTAAAACCAGAAGACATATTAGTATCATTCAATGTCACGGCATGTAAAAGAACCTCAAGCCTGATAGAGACCTCTAAGCAAAATTTGCAGCCTTTCACGCCCAATATAGAATGGGATGCTAAGGACCATAGTAGTTAAAGGGCGTCCATGAATAAAATTAAATTTAGGCTAACACAATGGTTAGTTAAAACAGGAATCCAGAAAATAGAAATAGATGAGTATGTAAAACTAACAGAACTATGCATAAACCATAACTACTTTTCATTCAACAGCAAAATATACCAACCAACCTCAGCTTAACAATGGGAAATTCTCCATCACTATTCCTCGCAGACCTTCACATGAGCTTTGAAACACACATAACCATAGTATTCCCATACATGTTCAAAACCCAGCATAGATACATAGATGACATGTTAGCCATAGTACACAAATATTTCACATCAGATGCTTTAAAAGTACTAAAACATCGAACAAAAAGCAATCAAATTCACCATGGAAATAGAAGTAAACAACATTTTACTTTTCCTAGATTTAAAGATAATAGATAATGCAGTTACCTAACTTTTGGGATTTACCATAAATCAACCCATCGTTGACTACATAAAAAAATCTGATGTGTTACACTCACATGACTTTCTCTACTCTTGTACAAACTAGTTTTACAAACGCTTATTCTCCGTATGCTTCACGTTAATCGAGATATCGAGATGTTAATCTTATTGCTAATTTTCTTGTAGATGCAAGGGGAATTGATAGGCTTTAAGCGATAGTCAAATATTTTAGGAACTGCTTGCTATGTGGAGCATTGCATTCTCTTTTCATTGCCAGGACAAAAAAAAAATGAATAACGAATTCCCATTCAAGAAAAAGTATAAGTATTGGAAAATTTAAGGGAATAACAAGCAATATCTCAACAATGGTCCACTGAACAACAAAAAAATGTATGACATAAATTTGTATTTTAATGCAATCTACATTTTTGTGTAGTAACATTTTGTCTCTCTTATGGTTTACGAGTTATGCAAACGTCATTCACAATGAAGAATACTATTGGAGACATTCCCAGAAAATTCAAGATAACATTTTATTTATCATGAAAGCATCTTAAATATATGATATTTTAATCAAAATTGTTAGAGCCATTTCTGAGAAAATTAAAATTTTCGAAAAATGTTCCATGCAAAGGGTAATCTGGGGTGGAGGGATTTTCTTGAAAGCCTTCGTGTTGCATCTCTGGAAGATACTGAACCTAAATACCAAGTTTGGTGTTTATCCGACTGTTCGTTTCTGAGTTATGCTGTTCACAGACACACACACAGACACAGACACACACAGACACACACATGGACATGTTTCCAAAAATGCATTTTTTGGATTCATGGGGTCTCAAAACATGTATTTCCGGTGAAATCTCTGTATCGAATTTTTGGGTGGAATACTATACTTCCCCTACTTACTATACGTAGTAGAGAAAGTAAAAACAACAGTTACAATACCATAATGCACAAACATGCAGCACTGAACAGCCTAGCCCACAGATAGATTTTCGCACTATTAAAGGAAAAAGAGTATAAAACTGAATATGAACACATGATATCTGTAGCAATGGCTTCAGCCCACAACTAATATGGAAGAAAAGTTCAAACAACAGAAGCAAATTACGGACAGCACAAAATTAAGTCAAAAGACAAACTCAATTTCAAGAAATTTATATACCATCCAGGACTACATCACACATTCCAAATAAACCCTTAGCAAATTTAAAATCACATTAAATCCCCAAAACAACTTCAGCCTACAGAAAACACTGTGCATCAACCTAAAGGATCCCTTCTCAGAACACCAATGATACAGCATTTACAAAATAGACTTTGCAGACTGCAAGAAACTTTACATTGGAAAAACGAAGAAAAATCTGGAAACAAGACCAAAGGAGCATCTAAGAGCTATTAAATACAGACAGACAAATCCACCATTGCTCACCACTTCTGGTCAACCAAACATGCAATACTACAAAACACAATGCTCATAAATTGCACAGGTTTAAGCAGCAGAATTAGATATTTGGGAAAAATCCACATCCAAAACAACATAATTTTTATTTGCCTCCATTCAGTACCCTCTGAAATTCATAACATAAGCACTAATCATATTGAAGCTACCCCTTCCAAAACCGTTGGGAAAAATATGAGAATTGGAAAATGCTGGTGAGGTAAACAAGCCTCACAACATGGTAAAATTGCCTTTTACTGATGTTTTAATGTTACAAATTCCAACTCAGAAAAAATTATTTTATCAGGATTGTTTATAATGGATCACAATTATAGGCCTGGGAAACATTGGAGTCAAGAAATGAAAAGAATATCGTTTAAGTCAAACCTGCTGTTCATACAAAAACCAATCAGTTCTAATATCAAAGGATTGTAAACTGAATAACTTCTTCTAAGTTCAGGAACTAGATTAAAATAAAACACATTTGTAAATACTTTTAAAGCAATTTTTAGTTTTCATGTGATAAACTATCTAATATATAATGAGAACCGAAATATAAGTTTAATACAAGCATAAATTTAACCTTCAAGCACTGTAAATTAACAATAAAAAGAATGTTAAAATATAATCCTTTCCCATATCTCATTAAATTAGTTTTCTAATATAAAGGTTAGTCCTTTTTAGTTGAAAATTGAATAATTTCCAACAAATTTTAAATGTTTCTCTTCTCTTCATCCGGTAATAATTTATTTTGTAATTATTACTGGATTACAGCTGCACAGCAACAGCTTATTTTGAAAAAGTCACTGATTCTGTTCCTCATTTCTGAATGAGCCTTACCCTTCTTGTTTGTCGCAGTCTTCTAGTACAAGCAGTAGTAATGAGAGGACATATAGCATGGTACTCCATAGGCTAAAGAAGCTGCAAATATAAAGTACCTAATATAAATGTTAAATGGCTGGAAAAAGTTTGAGATGGTTGTGGAGGCAAAAATGATGTATGGTATAGAAATATGGGGATTACATAGAGGATGGGAATGTATAGATGTGGTGCACAGGATGTTTTGTAGAGAAATACTAGGGCTACCGAAGTCAATTGTAAGACAGGTAGCACAATTAGAGATGGGCAGGGTGCCAACTAAGGGGAAGATAATGGAAAGAGCTTTGAAATTTTGGTTCAGAAGTTTAAATCTAGGAAAAAGTAATGTGTTAAGACAATGTATTGAATACCAAGAGAAGAGCTTAATGAATGATGGATGGGTAAGTAAATTACGGAATATTTTGGAGAAAAATGGGTTAGGAGATATATGGAGAAGGAGAGAAAATAACGTAAAACATTTTTGGAAAAAGGCAAGGAAAAGACTGGAAGATATAGAAATACAAATCATGTTCAGTGAGATTGCCGAAAAGAGCTCATTAGTTTATTATAGGTCAATGAAAAATACATGGGGTAGGGAAAAATATATAGACATAGTAAATAAAGAAGAGAGAGAATCTATTGCATGGTTAAGAACCGGAGCATGGAGGCTAAAAGGGCTATGACAGGGTATTCCTCAGAACCAATGTCCGATATGTGGTGGTAATGAAGACATTGAACACATAGTATTTAAGTGCCAAGGAACAGAAAATTGGAGAAAAGAATTTTTTAATAAGAAGTGGTTGAAGGGGGATAGAAATACACTTATAATTGAAATGATATGCAAGGACGCTAGAAGCATTGGACAGTTTTTGTGTAAAGTAAAAAATAAATGGCTTTGGACAGTGGAAAGAGAAAAGTAAGAGGTAGTGCATCTTACTTTGAATGGAAAACTATAGTGAAAATGTGTGATGGTTAAGTAATCAATAAATGGAAAGTGAAAAAAAAAAAAAAAAAAGTGGAAATGGGACATGAAAAAAAAAACAACAAAAAAACTGGAAAAAAAAGAGCAAGATAATTTAGTGACTATTAGATTGTAAAATGTAAATAAACTGTAGTGATTGTCTACTGAATAAGTGACCAGGGTCAAAATGCAGTAGACAATCAAATTTGTAAAACTCTTAGCACAATAAATACAATAAATACTAAAATACCATAGGCTAAAGAGACTGGAGAGATGGGTGATGACCTAGAAGTATATTAGGTTCAAATTGGGTGATGCATAAGTAAAAAAAAGAAGCAACAGAAGAAGTTCGTAAGTAACAAACATTTGTGGCTGCTTGCAGTAATAGTTGTAATATTGATAATAATCAGGGATATAGAACTGAACCCAGGCTCCAGAGAAATGGCGCAGATAATGACAGTGCTAAAAGTTATTTCAGAAGGCATAGTAGACTTGAAGAAAATAAAAAAGAGAATAGAAGAAAATTTGGACAAGAATATAGAACAAAGTTAAAGGTGTGTTTCATATTATTAAAAATGAAATACATGAAGAGCTATGTTGGTGCAAGGAAAGAATGGAAAACTTATAGAAAAATGGAATTGGAACAAAGAAGGTATTATTTGATGATATTTTGGGCTGAGGAGAATGGAGAGAAGTCATTGCTACAAGTAGTAAAGGAAATATTTGAGAAAGGTTTGGATGGGAAATTTTGACTTGCTTCAAAATTGAAAAAAGAGGAAGCAAACCCAGACCAATGTTAGTTAAGTTAGTTATGAATAAATTTAAATGGGAGTCCTGAGCAATATAAGAAAATTTAACGAAATGACAATTTTCATAAAGCAATATTATGGAAAAGAAAAGAGGGATATCAGGAATTCGTTACTAAAGAATATCAATAGAGCCAGAGAAGAAGGAAGAAAAGTCTTTGTAAAAGGTCTAGAATTATGATTGGCAGAAAATAGCAAAAGGCTTTTGAATGTTGAGTCAGCAGTGCAAAGGAGATCAGAAGCAGCTGGAATGCCCAACAGTGACATAAGAAGTCATGTGTGATGAAAAGAAGAAGGTGAAACCTGTGCAATGTCACTAAGGAGGTGTGTTGCATCTCTAGAGGACAATATATTGGAGTTGGCTGGTAATGAGCTCGAGAAGGTGACTGGGGGCAAAAGAAGAACATGATACAAAGCTAAGCTGGAGAGTTTCGAGAAGGAAGGAGTGAGCAATTGCACTGAAGGGTGGTGTCATGGAATGTAGGAGGACTAAGGATGAAAATTGCAAGTAGTGAAGTGTTTGAAGTGCGAAAGTTAGGAGAAATGGTGGCAATGGCAGAGACATGGTTGGACAAAGATGGAAGCATATGATTATATAGGTGGTCATGGTATAATGAACAGCAATAAAGGGAGATCCTGACCCGTGAAGGGATAGGGGGGTTCATTAACAAGAGAAATGAACAAAGTGAGCGAAGTTTTATATATGGAAGAAGGGCAAGTATGTGGCTAAAGGTAAATAAGATGAAGGGAGTGAAGGCATGGGTGGGATTAGGAATAGTGTATAACCCAGTTGAAGAATCAGAGTTTCATAATGAGAACTTGTGTATAAAACTAAATGAAGAAGACAAAACCTGAGTAAGGAGTCCTTTGTAGTCAGTGACTTCAATACCACAGTAGGTGATTATCATATAAGATCTTTCAGTTAGATGAGTGAGTATATATAAGTAAAAAAAAAAAAGATGAACAGGTAAGATACAGCAGGGATAAAGTGCTCAATAAGGAAGGCAGAAAGATGATTGAATTTTGTGAAGACAATAATTTACAGTGAAACCTTATGTTACTCGGTTAACCATTCAGCTCATTAACTGTCATCACCTTTTGCTATGAAATATCCCTGTACTCGGCAAAGATTAACTTCTGTTGGAAATGAATGTGCCCTACAGAAGATGTGGCAACAACATGCAGCTGTCATGACTCAACTCGAGCTGTAATTGGAGGTTAAACCTATTATGTATGTATGTATGTCTATGTTACGTTTTGAAAAAGCTGACATTCACAAAACAAACATTGATGATGTGTCCTGGATACATATTTGCAGGTAGTTTGAACACATTGCATATCAACAGATGGCTCTAGTATTCCAAAAATTCTCAAGTAAAGTGCACTTTAAAAATAATGGAAGAAAAGGTTACGTTACATCATTTCCCATGTAAGCACAGCAACACTGTAACGAATTAAACACAATGCAGAATGAACATGCACTCAAAACAGTACATTGTTCTGATGCCTTCAGGTGTGCATTACTTATGTTTCAAATCGCCAAGTGGTCATGGAATCAGACAATAGTGGCGATCGTAATTGATGCCTAGTGATGTACCTTAAAAATAATGAGAAATGGATACAGTTGAGTAAGCACATGCACTTGTATTGATATTATGGAGCAAAAGTCTGTTACCTCTAACCATGCAGCCCTGCCCTACAGCCAACCATCAATCACCTTTAATGACATTTTTCTAAATATATGTAAAAAATGTAACATTGTGTGTTTAGTAAGTTTGTTTTGTTATTGCTTACTAAACCTACTGTTTATATTAAGTAATGCTATTTTAATCATTTAATCAAACAGTAATTTAATACTGTATAAATTAGGTAAAGAATTATCTATCATTTTTGGTTAACCATCCACCCCACCCCCTCATTATAATGGTTAATCAGGGTTCTACTGTAATTATGGGTAATGTGCAAGTGGGGACCACATGCTGGAGGATTTAAAGTGTTGGATATAATGACAAGTAATGGGCACGTCGTCCTCCGTGGACTAGTGGCACCATGCTAGCCTCTAGTTCTCAAGGTTGCGGATTCAAACTCGGCAGAGGGCGATGGATGTTTTCGGGTGTAAAAATCCTTAGCATGGCTTCCTTCGGAAGGGAAGTAAAGCCGGTGCTCCTGTGTCGTAGATTTACGGCACGTACAGGAACCTCAAGCATGATAAAGAGGCCTCTGAGGAAATTTACAGGTCTTTCACGCCTAATATAGAATGGGATGCTAAGGACCATAGTAGTTAAAGAGCGTCCAGAAAAAAAAAAAAAGTAATGGTCACTTCCCATAAAACATTAAGATAAGTTTTGTTATAAAGTAGAGGAAGAACTAGAATTAAAATTGCAAACAGTTTTAAATGGAAAGAGGAATATGCTGAGTACTTCTAGATCAATATATCTAGAAGTGGATAAATAAAAAAATATGCAATTACAGAGGCCCTCTAGCCAAAGGTTAGAAGGGGCATTAGAAAGCCTAATGTCGTGATAAAGTGAGTGGCTGGTAGCAAAATGGAAGTGAGAATGTATGAATGCAACGGAAAAAGTGTATAAGGGCTTATTAAAGTGAAGAAGGGACAGAGGAGGAAGCAAATGGAGTTATAAGTGCTTAGTGGAAGATAAAAGGAAAGAAAAGCAACAGTGAATGAGTGAAGAAATCAAGGAGGTGGTTGCAGATAAAGCTAATAAATACATATGGTCAGTTGTTAAAGATGCATCAAAGAAGAAAACGGTAGGAAACATTATAACACCAATGGAATGATATTATTATTATTATTACTTTAAGGAGATGTTAGGAGGAGGAATGGTTCCAAACTTTGAATTAACTTTAAATAATACCTTGAACAGAATAAAATGTTTAGTCCGACACATATAATAGCTCTTTTGAGAATGCAATATTTCCTGATAATTTAAAAAAAGCTAAAGTTAAACCATTATATAAAAAAGGAGAAAAAACCCATATATCAAGTTATAGGGTGATATCACCCCTATCTAGCTTTTCTAAAGTATTAGAAAAGGTACTTTATAAAAGATTAATAATAGTCCCAGAAATAAATGACTTAATTTCAAAAACTCAAGACGGTTTCTGTAAGGGGAAGTCTACAGAAACTGCTCTATTTGATTTTGTAAACAGTGTTATAAATACACTGGATAATTAAGGTAAATTACTTGAAGCTTTTTTCAGTCTAACCAAAGACTTTGATGTATTAAATCACAATCAATTGCTTAAAAAGTTAAAACCTGTGGGTATTGGAGGACATGCATTACAATGGATAAAATCATATTTACATAATAGAAAGCCAATAGAAATTTTGCATACTGAAAATTTGCCTGTTAAAGAATACCTATCAAATACAAAAAATATTAACTATGTTGTGCCTCAAGGCTCTATTTTCTTCTTATTATTTCTCAATGATCTACAATCAAATGTCACAGCCAAATCAATAGTGCAATATGCCGATGACACAATTATTTTAATAGAGCGTAGAAGTATGGTAGGAACTGGGGTTTAAGTCCCAGATGCATTCACTGGATTTATACCACCATAGTGAGGCTCATATGGGTTACTCGTATGGTGGCAAAACACTCAACAGGTAGGGGTTGTTAAGGAACTGGGGAGGGTATAGAGATTAGCTTGTCTAGCCATAACCGGTGGAACTTACAGCACACCTACAGCTATGCTTACTTTGCCTCTGTTGCGCCTATGGGTTAAAGCTTATAGCTTAAAGACTGGGGGCAACTGGAAGCCTACAGGATATCTGGGACATCAGATATCCCATAGGCTTTATATCAGTATGGCTTTTCTCTCTATATCTATAACAAATGTGTAATGTAGCTATTTCTGCAAACGTTTATTTGGTTTAAAATGAAGTAGATATTAAAATAAACTTTGGTAAGACTACTTTGTACACCCAGTAATAAACGATAGAGGGTAAAGAAAGTCATGTGAATGTATCACATCAGATTTTTACGATTTAGTAGCCTTGTCGCTTACCTTGCAGCAAAACTGAAATATAAGGATTTTAGTATTAGGTGGACTTTTAGTTGACACTTAGTAGTGAAGTTAAAAGTAGCAAGGAATTGGAAGAAATTATTAGTATAGTTAAATTAATATATTTTTTTTGTTCCTAATCTTAAAATTTTAGGTAAATCATTATGCTGGAATGTTTTACGAACGTGCTGGTGCCAAAAGAAATTCGCTGGAATGTTATAAGAAAGCAATAGGTGAAGGCCATTTCAATTATGCTGCTGAGATATGTTACATCAACTTAAAGCTGAACATTGGTCCTGCAGGCTACACACCTGTAATTCACCTTGATAATCTGCTGTACAAGTATCCCAGTCCTCATTTGGTGGTTAAGACACTTTGTTTTAAAGGATATTATCTTTACAAGTAAGCATAAAATGAATTATCTATTTAATTATTTAGTTTCTTATTTTAAAGTAGTACTAACACCAACTTGGCTTTATTTTAGTTATTTACTACCATGCATCTAACAAAAAAGCATTTATTAAGCAGTGCAATGCATGGAAATACTTAGTGCAAGTGTAGATAAAATATACTTAAGGAGAATTTTTTTCTTTTGGTCTATTTTACCATAATTTAGATCATTACTAAATATTTTCTATATACAATATATAAAGATTTAGCTTGATGATATTCATTTTTTGTGTGGCTATAAAAGAAGAAATAAACAAGCTGCATACTGCCTATAGGCATGTTAGCTAAATAGCCTTGTCTGGAAAGAACTGTAAAATAAATCTTGACATTTAACTGTACTATTAAGTTTTACTGCTAACATCTCCATGACTATTCTTTCTGATAAGCATTATTATAATTGTGCTTTCTTTTGGCGCGTACACTAATATGATTTTTGACTTCCCAATATGAGCAGGGGAGGAAAACGGAGGTTACTTCAAGTATGCAGCATAGGGAACATTCGCGAATGCTAAAAATATTTTCAATGAAAAGTCCGTCCTCAAATTAACAGAAAATGATATTGCGTTGTAATGTTACATTCTTTTGAATGCAAGGAAAAATCATTTTAAAGTCCCATTTCTCAAGGCTCTTGAAAATGGTTCCGCCTAAGCCACTGAGTTGTGACATCACGAACTGAACTCGCGCTACATGCTTCCATTGATGGCGGAAGTAAGTAGAATAGTTAGGACCGAGCTAGTACAAAAAATGCGCATACATGGAAAAAGATAGGAAAGGTGAGGAAAGATGTCAGGCTAGACGGGTTACGGATAGAATATGCTTTTATATGGGAGAGATAGGGAAAACGGGGAGAGATGCTGGGCTAGACGGATTGAAGGGTAGAATATGCTTTTATGTGGGAGAGATAAAGAAAACAAGGAGAGATGCTAGGCTAGACTGGGGTTGAAGGGAGAGATTGTAGGGATGACAGGGATCGAACTATTTAGGGGTATTTTTCAGAAGGGTGGGGAACAATTTCAGGGGTATTTAGAGCACAGGCATAGGCAGGTTTTAACTATTTTGTGGAATCACTTATAGATAATTTACAGAACTGGAACAGGACGAAATGCATTTACATGAGAGAGGGAGAGAGAGAGAGAGGGGGGGACTAGGGGAGATGCTGGGTTAGTCGGGGGTTGATGCGTAGAATATGCGTTTGTATGGGAGGATTCATGCTAGGGAGTGCAGAGATTGAATGTTTTAGGGATGCTTTGCACGAGGACCGAGCAGTTTAGAGGGTATTTTAATGATGTTTTAGCCACTGGATCAGTAATTGTAATGCATTTTAGAACATTTTCGAAGGAATTTTAGGCTACGGCATCAGTTATATCCACAGGCTTTTGGAACATATTTGAAAACTAACAGGAGAATTTCAGGTGCTTCAAAGCCATTTTAGCTATCAGTGTAGGTGTTTTCATGGTATTGGCATAGGTTTTTAGAGTATTATGACGGGATTTTATAAACAGGAGCGGGTATTTCAATGGTCTCAGCACAGGCTTTCGTGGTATTCTCTCATGTTTTCTAGATATTTTCTCTTGTATTATACAGAGCTTGTAATCTGTTGAGTTTCAATGCTTCTTCTTTCCTATTGAAACTCAACAGTAACTGGCATCTAGTCATCAAAAACAAGAAAGGTCATACAAAACCGAAAAACACTGCGAGCCAATCAGAAGAGAGCAACAACACAGCCGGCGCCAGCCCCCTCATACCAGCGGGCCAATCAGCAGAGAGCGCCCACACTATAAAGAGAGCGGCACTAACGGCCAACGCATCAGACGCTGCGATACTTTCACCGAGAAGACTTCGTCCGCGCCACTGAAGATGTCCACCGCAGTTGTGGACGAAACGTCTGGGAAATCTTTCTCCAGCAGACCACGGCATAACAGCCCGGAAAATCATATTAGTTATAATTGTGACTCCGGCCGTGAAAACCTACGTTCTGGAGGGAATGTTTTCAGGAAAACTTTTCGTATCTCAGAATGCTGAAAGATCATTTTCTTCATACAAAAATATTTTATCTGGCAAGAGATGATCATTCACACTAAAAAAATGTAAAGTATTTATTATTATTATTATTATTATGATTATTATTATTATTTAATTTTAAGAAAGGGAGAGTAATAAATACCCTATGCACTTTGACCACTTATGATCTTTGTGCTTCCACTCATTTAACCTGCTAATATGTTTGCCTCCTTCACAAAGTCTCTAAGTAGGTACTTCTTGAAATGCTTACAACTGCATGATTTCCTGTTTAAAGTGTTTTACCTTAAGAGCTGTGAGAAGTTGCACAGCAAATGAGATACTGTTTCATTTGCTCACCAGTATCTTCTACATATTTGATTGAACGCTTTGCTGATTTTGTAGAGATACTCATGCAGTTGACTGCTATTAACCAACTGTGCTTTGTAGTGCAGTTCCATTCATTTTAAGCAGTGGTGTGTCCTTTTTACTATCTCTTTGATAAGAGCCTTTGCCTACTTGGGTCCTAATAAAGACTCCCAGTACTCATTGTATGTTTTCCTAATCCATTCCTGGATTACCCCCGAGACAAATCTATAGGCTAGCTTGAGTCTGGATTCAGGACCTACAAAAGGATTCACTGCTCCTTTCTTCGCAAACCTCTGCTCTTTTGTTTCCATGGATTTCTCTGTGTGCCAGTATGCATATCAATTTCACAGAATTGTGCAGTGTTAGTGTTATTAGAGCCTACATACATTCCCAGACGAGTTTAGAGTTGGTTATCCTACCCTCAAGAGCCTTTAAGACTGCTTGACTATTGAAAAATACAGTAATGTGTCTATTTATGTGTCTGTTTTAAGCTTTCCCACACATAAGCCAATGTGGCGTACAGTTTTACTTGAAAGACAGCATTCTCTCTGAGGCTGAAAGAAAGTTTTCTACCACACTCCTGTTCCAGTTCCTTCATTAGTTTTTGATTCATCAGTGAACCATATTGGTCTCTTTCAGATCCTTGAACTAATTTCCTGTTCGCATTCACTTCTTTCTGGGAGTGAAATAGTGAGTTTATTTTCTTCTGTTCTTCTTGGTATGATTTTGTCTGTATTTATATACATTAGATGATCGAATCTATTGTCCCTAGGAAAATTCAGGAGTCCATAACATGTGAATCAGTTTCATAGTGCTGTTACAGTTTAGGTTACTCTTCCATTAAGAGATGGAGAAGAGGAAGGTCGAATAGAACTTCAGTAGTACAGTAGGAGTAGTCAGCCTTGTATTTAGGTAATGTTACACACATGGGCCCAACAACTTTTCCAACCCCATCCGCATGGCGCTACTCAAAAACAGTGCAGGCAGCATTCAGGAAGCCAGGGTTGGAAGTTGCACCCATGGATTTATACAACAGCTGGATCACGTACTATGTACTGAAAATGCGGGCCGTTGTCTTGGATTCATCAGAGAATGCGATAATGAATCATTTAGTTACATATGCTTTAAAACATCATAATGCAATGTTTCTGGTAACGATTTATTAAAGAAATATACACAGTTAACATCAGTATAATTACAACTCGGGAAATATTCAACCTAGTTCGCAGATTTTTCTGGTGTTTAAACAATTAACGTCTCCTTAACATTAAGAAATTACAGGCATATTATCAACTGTAAGCATTGTTCTGATTTCTGTTTACTGATAATACCGGTGTAAGTGTACAGCAAAAGCTTACTACACAACTAAACTAAGCCCTTAACATTTTACAGGCAAAGGAACTGAATTATGCTCCTAACCCTTTTATTGGTAAAAGGATAAAACTGTTAACACATAATTCACAAAATTCCAAGTTACATGTAAAGCATTAATACCTAATGCTTTGTTAAATCTGTCTTCAGGTGTGTATGTACCTCATACCTTAAGGGGGTATTGTTTGATGTAGTTTTAGTATGTATTTGTATTTATTGTGCTAAGAGTTTTACAAATTTGATTGTCTACTGCATTTTGACCCTGGTCACTTATTCAGTAGACAATTACTACAGTTTATTTAAATTTTACAAATTCTTGTCACTAAATTATCTTGCTCTTTTTTCAGTTTTTTCCCCTGTCCCATTTCCACTTTTTTTTCACTTTTCATTTATTGATTGCTTAACCATCGCACGTTCACTATAGTTTTCCATTCAAAGTAAGATGCACTACCTCTTACTTTTCTCTTTCCACTGTCCAAAGCCATTTATTTTTTACTTTACACAAAAACTGTCCAATGCTTCTAGCGTCCTTGCATATCATTTCAATTATAAGTGTATTTCTATCCCCCTTCAACCACTTCTTATTAAAAAATTCTTTTCTCCAATTTTCTGTTCCTTGGCACTTAAATACTATGTGTTCAATGTCTTCATTACCACCACATATCGGACATTGGTTCTGAGGAATACCCTGTCTTAGCCCTTTTAGCCTCCATGCTCCGGTTCTTAACCATACAATAGATTCTCTCTCTTCTTTATTTACTATGTCTATATATTTTTCCCTACCCCATGTATTTTTCATTGGCCTATAATAAACTAATGAGCTCTTTTCGGCAATCTCACTGAACATTATTTGTATTTCTATATCTTCCAGTCTTTTCCTTGCCTTTTTCCAAAAATGTTTTACGTTATTTTCTCTCCTTCTCCATATATCTCCTAACCCATTTTTCTCCAAAATATTCCGTAATTTACTTACCCATCCATCATTCATTAAGGTATTCTCTTGGTATTCAATACATTTTCTTAACACATTACTTTTTCCTAGATTTAAAATTCTGAACCAAAATGTCAAAGCTCTTTCCATTTTCTTCCCCTTAGTTGGCACCCTGCCCATCTCTAATTGTGCTACCTGTCTTACAATTGATTTCGGTAGCCCTAGTATTTCTCTACAAAACATCCTGTGCACCACATCTATACATTCCCATCCTCTATCTAATCCCCATATTTCTATACCATACATCATTTTTGCCTCCACAACCATCTCATAAACTTTTTCCAGCCATTTAACATTTATATTAGGTACTTTATATTTGCAGCTTCTAATTGCTGCCATCGCCCCTTTACCTTTTGCCAATGAAAACTTCTTTTGTTTCTCCCATTTATTACCTCCATCTATTTTTACTCCTAAATAGATAGTCACGCACTACCCTGTAATCTTTATTCTCTCCCTTCCACTTTACATATTTGCCTAATTTTCCCCCCTTTTTGAAAACCACAATCTGTGTTTTCTCTTGATTCACTTTTAACCTTCATTCTTTACAATATACATCAATTGCTTGTAATGATTGTTTTAGACCACTTACTGTAATAGATCCTACCACTAGGTCATCTGCAAAAAGAAGTCCTGGAATTTGGATGTTGTTAATTACTGGTGCACAGTTATTATTCCTTCCAATTTCTAGTAAGACATCATCTATGTATAAATTAAATAAAACTGGACTTAACATACATCCTTGCCGAAGGCCTTTCTTTTGTGGAATTTCGTTTGTTACACAGCCTGTCTCCACCCTTACACAGAAGGTGTTCTCAAAATACAGTGTTTTAAGAATATTCACCAATTGCTGACTTACTCCCTTACACACTAATTTATGCCACAGAAGTTGTAGCTCAATTCGGTCATAAGCCTTCTCTATGTCTACAAAAGCCATATACAATTTTAAATTACCTGTTACTTTCTCTCAAAACTGATCCATAGTAAAAGTAATGAGCTTTAGTTTTGATGGTGCATAATTTTTTAAAACTTAAACTCCTGTAAAAATCTGTATCCTGAAAATTATGTTTAAAGATGAAATAAACATTTCTCATAGTTGGTGTTACAGACTTATAAAAATGTCTTGGATATCATGTTTGAAAGTAGTTAAATCAACCTTGGGGGTTTCCAGTTTTTTCTTGGAACATCTTTAAGCCACTCACCTAAGACTCAGGGCTTGAATGCGGAAAACTTTTTAAATATTAAAATGACATAAAAAAGTGCTAAGTATACATGTATCATGTTTTGTTGGTTAAATTAATTATTTATAACTTAGCTTGATACATGTGAAGTGTATGGCAATAATTTAAAAGATGCAGAACCTATGGTCTTTACTACCTGCGAAAACTTCAACTTTTGTCCTCAGACCTTTGGGTGTTATTACAACCACACACACTACGCAGTGTATTTCCATAATTTGATCTCAATTTCATTAATATATACCACAATCATATACTTTACAAAGGGATCTACCTGTCCAATATAGCGTCTTCTGTGCAGACGATGGTTCAATTTCATTTGTAGGATATTTGTTTAGCAGTACCTGCAGTAAATACTGTACCTCCATGGTTGCACTATGTACAGATTTCCATCTGTATACCTACAACAGACCCGGCAGAGGGCAATGGATTTTTTTTTGGTAAAATTCCTTAGCATGGCTTCCTTTGGAAGGAAAGTAAAGCTGACGGTCCCATGTCGTAGATTTACGGCACTTAAAAGAACCTCAAGTCTGGTAAAAGAGGCCTCTGAGCAAAATTTACTGGTCTTTCACACTCAATATAGAATGGTATGGTAAAGAACACAACAGTTAAAGAACATATATAAATAAAGTTCCATTTAATTTCTTTGTCTACCTACAATTTCCCCCTCCCCCCACTAATGAGAATTCCCACTACCATCTCTGCTCTTTTTTAGCGCATGCAAAAATTTATTTACAAATATGCACGCTCATTCACACGCACGAACACGCACACATCTTATAGATAATATATATTTATTTTCATTATTTTCTCAATGTTGCCGTCCTAGGCCCGGACCTATGTGGCTCATGCATAAATATGGGCTGGGAGTAGTCCTAAATATCTGCTAACCATTGCAATTTGAATAGTTCTTTTCTGCAAGTACTAAGTTTTGCTGTGCCACCAGATTACAGCAGCATAGGAGATTGTAGGTCCATTTATTATGGTGTATATCCGATGCATAACTTTAGGAGGGGAGAATTAGCTTACTATGCACTGTGTTAGGGAATAAAGCAATACATCTGTGTTACATACTCGTTCTTAATTTCAATTACTCTTTATGAAGAACTGAATTTTTGTGTTGTTTTATTCATATAAGTTAGTGTACATGTTTTATGAACAATGAAGTAACTTTAAATTTTCTCGGGCTTCTAACTAGGTCTATTTACCTGGCTAGAAACCTGAGAAAATTTATAGTTATTATTCAGTCAGGAAAGCTCTGATTTTAATGTTTGAAGTATTCACAAAATACTGCAAAAAGTGAAACTTGTGATTATGATTGTCTGGCTAACAAATTAATAATAATTTAAATAATGATTGTGGAGCAATAAATGCAATAAATATACTGGTACAAAGAATGATCAGTGAGTGAAATAAATTATTTTTCAATTAAGGTTAGCTTTTAAAATAATTTGAACTAACTTTTTATGTATTTGTAATTGCATATTTATTTGATATTTTACATTTTATTATATCTTTTACTGTATTTTACTTGCCATATGTATGTACATATTCTTCAATTTGATATTATATAAAAATGTACACTTTGGTCATCATAACCATGATTTGGCGTTACTTCTGAAACTTAACAAGTGAAGTTTTACGATTTTATTTACAGTATTCTTTTTGTTTCCTAAACATTCAGTGTAACTATGGGACTGTGATTTAATCTATTTATTTTGTTGAACAACTCTATATCTCTGCTGAACATAATATTACAAATAACTAGCCCTTATTAAAAATATTACATTGGGTTTAACTACTTTTTGTTTGTTTAATTATTTAATAGTATAACTAAATGAAAAGATTAATTTAAAAAGAATATAAAATTAGGTAACATATTTTCTGACCTATGTGACCAATGTTAAATATTACAATATTTGAAGATAATTCACTTAATTGCTTTGTTATTCTAAAGAATACTGTCACATGGCTGACTGGTTAGGCTGCTTAGACTGCTCACCTCTCACCAAAGTGGCCTGGGTTCAATCCCAGGGACCCACATGCGGGATTTGTGGTGGAAAAAGTGGCATCTGGGCAGATTTTCTTCGGTTTCCCCTGCCATGTTTCATTCCACTGGTGCTCCATAATCACCTTTCCTATCATTCATCTCTCATCTGCATCTATCATCCACTTCCTCACTCTCATCCTGGGTGTGTGGCTGAACACCCACCCAGATCTCTCATTCTCTGATCTTCCCCTCAGGGGCTCACCTTATGTGAGTACGGATTTTTGGCGCACCCGGCGGTTCCCGAGCCAATCATCGCCACATTCATCCCCTCACCCCCATCCGGTCGAGGTGGGTTCTTTTCGTGACCGGTGGATACAAGGTAGGCTCTCGTGCGTTCTTTACATTCCATTCATACCGCACCTCACCATCGTTTCTTTCTTCCCTTGTCACTTTCCGACCATTTCGCACCACGACATTCACAACTCTTTTTCTTCCTGGCCGGCCTACCTTGCGTGCGAAACGCCCACACAGTTTTATTTCTTTTATCTTTTCTTTTAATCCTCCGTGGACACAGCCTGACGGATACCCGCGCACGGGGTGCGCAGCTGGGTGAGTGGGTAATGGCGTCATCCCCACCACCCGGGGTCGTCATGTAGGGTTTGTGTTCGTATCCGCTGTTCAACTGCAGTCCCGCGGGGGGGGGCCATTGCATGAGCTGCTGACTTCCGACGGCCATTGGGTCCCTCTGTCTATGTTCTGGGAGGTGTGACCCTGGGGTGAGCTCGGTATAGATAGGCCACTCACCCAAGCCGGGGTAACGCCCGGGAAGTCCGAGCCCGAGGTCGGAGACGGTTGCAATGGTGGAGGATTTATTTCGCTGTGGAGCACCCTTCCTCCATTAATACCAACAAGCGCCGAAAAGTTTATGTAACAGAAGTGACACCACCGACAACTGGTTGTTACTTGGTCATTTCACGAACCGAAGGACAAAGTTTTGAAAAGGTGAACCCTTTCATCATTCAAAAGGGCATTGATGCTATTGCTGGTGCGGTTCAATCCTGCACTCGTCTACGGAATGGTTCCTTATTGGCACAAACTAATTCCGATCAGCAAAGTAAGACCTTGTTGCGCGCTACGCTTCTCCACGGTTATCCCATCCGTGTCGAGAAGCACCGCACATTGAATTCCTGCCGGGGCGTCGTTACCACCCATAGCCTCGATGGTATATCGGACGAGGATCTGGTAGACTATCTATCCGATCAAAAGGTGGCTGCAGTGCATCGAGTGCAGGCCAAACGCGACGGCGTATTGGTACCCACTCGTACCCTGTTTCTAACATTTGATGGCGACGATCTGCCCACGAGCATTTCCGCAGGGTACGAACGGATTTCTGTGAGGCCTTATATTCCTAGACCTCTGCTTTTTTAAATGCCAACGTTTTGGGCATACGCAAGTCTCATGTAAGAGTGCCGTTAACATCTGTGCAACATGTAGCCAGCCCTCACACGAAGGTACCTGTTCAACAGCCCCCGTCTACGTTAATTGTAAAGGGTCTCATTCTGCTTCGTTTACCGACTGTCCCCGCTACTTGGACGAGAAGGCGATCCAGGAGATCCGGGTAAAGGAAAAACTCTCCTTCGCTGAAGCCCGGAGGCGTTACCATGCGCGCCAACCTTCACTCCTGCGATCTGGCACATTTAGTTCTGTTGTTGCCTCGCCAGTACCACGAGTAGATGCCGAAACTCAGACCTGGACCATGACTGGATTAACCGCCACTACCACCCGGCCGTCCATTAAAGCTACTGTTACCAAGCCCTATAAACCTGGTCCAAAGTCAATGAAGTCGCAAGCCGCTGAAAAGAAACCCAAGCAGAAACTTCGTAGGGAAATTTTTTTGAAAGACCCTCCGCGTACGCGCGGTAACAAAAGTTCACCTTCTCCTCCTCGGAGGTCGCTGTCCCAGGAAGCTCCTGGGACAAGCCGCGCTCAGCGGCACCCCTCACCCATCGCCACCCAGAACCGATTCACGGCGCTTGAATCGGTTTCTGGCACTGAGCGCGTGGGCCCTCCCTCCGAGGAAGCTATGGAGTCTGACCAACTCCATACAAAAAGCCCGAGCCCAAAGGTTAAGCAAAAGATTCTTTTAAGCCGCTCTTCTAAGTAGACAGTTTATCCCTTTTATTCATGGCTATCCTGACCTGGAATGTACGTGATGTACGATCGCATAGGGCGGAATTGCAACTTTTATTGCGTTCCCATTCGCCTATGGTCGTATGTTTGCAGGAGACTAAGCTTCGCCCTTACGATCCTTTTGATCTCCGAGGATATACTCCGGTTCGCTACGACCTTGAACCGGAGGAGGGTACTCCTGCTCATGGAGGTGTCATGTTGTTAGTGCGTAACGGCGTTCATTTTAAACCTGTCACACTTACATCCGACTTGCAAGCTGTTGCCGTTCGCCTTCACCTACCCGGCTTTTTGTTTTCTGTTTGCTCTGTGTATTCACCTCCATCGTCTCCCCTCGCTCCCGCGGACATTCGAGCTCTCCTGTCCGCTCTCCCAACACCATTTCTTCTGTTGGGAGATTTTAATGCCCATCACCCACTGTGGGGTTCGCCAAGGGCTTGTGCGAGGGGAACTCTTGTTTCCGACATTTTTTATCAGTTCAATCTTTCCATCCTCAATACAGGTGCACCTACTTTTATTTCTGATACTTCTGGTACATTCTCTCACCTGGACCTTGCCATCTGCTCACTCCAGCTTGCTAGTCGTCTTCAGTGGAACGTCGTCGCTGACACCTACTCCAGCGACCATTACCCCTGCATCGTTTCTGTACTGTCGCACCACGTACGGCATTCCAGAGTACCTACCTGGATATTCCCAAAAGCCGACCGGAGCTTGTATTCCAGCCTCGTGCATTTTTACGATCAGCCCTTCGCCGACATTAACCAACTAGTGCAGCACCTTACGTCTACGATTTTCTCTGCCGCCGAACGCGCAATTCCCCGTTCATCTTCTCAACCTCGGCGGCCACCTGTTCCGTGGTGGAACGAGGATTGTCGGGACGCCGTTCGTGCCCGTAGGACTGCACTTAGAGTGTTTCGGCGACACCCTACACTTGATAATTTGGTGACTTTTAAACAATCGCGCGCCAGGGTTCGTCGCATTATTCAGGATAGCAAGAAGGCGTCGTGGACTCGTTTTGTCGAATCTTTTAATCGCTTTACGCCTTCATCTGTTGTTTGGGATAAACTTCGTCGCTTCTCAGGTAAAGTGTCACATTGTACTGTTTCTGGCCTTCAGGTTTCCAATGCCACTATAGTGGATCCGGCTGCCATCGCTAACACTCTGGATGCTGCCTTTGAGGCGGTATCCAGTTCAGACCATTATTCCGCCGGCTTTCGCTCTATCAAAGACCGGCTGGATTCCGATACCTTTAATTTTCGGTCTGCTAATGTTGAGTGTTATAATGAACTTTTCACAATGAGGGAGCTGGAGCACGCTCTTCATTGCTCTCGGCACTCCGCTCCTGGGCCGGACGGCATTCATGTCCTGATGTTAAAGAACCTTTCAGCCGACAGTAAACTCTTTCTCTTACAGGCCTATAACCGTATTTGGCAAGACGGCATTTTCCTTCCGTTTGGCGCGAAGCCACCATTGTCCCTATACTTAAGCCTGGGAAGGATCGCCAACTACCTTCCAGCTACCGCCCTATCTCCCTCACCAGTTGCATTTGCAAGGTGATGGAGCGCATGATCAACGGGCGGTTGACATGGTGGCTTGAGTCTCAGAAACTTCTAGCGAACGCTCAGTGCGGATTTCGTCGCTATCGCTCTACCGTCGACCATCTGGTGTCCTTGTCGACGCATATTATGAATGGATTTCTGAGAAAGTGTCAAACCGTGGCTGTGTTTTTTGACGTGGAGAAAGCTTATGACACTTGCTGGAGGGGCGGCATTTTACGTACACTTCACGCATGGAATATCCGCGGTCGTCTTCCCCTATTTCTTCGGGAGTTTATGACGGACCGCATCTTTCGTGTACGTGTGGGCTCGGTTTTATCTAGTCGTTTTATTCAAGAGAACGGAGTACCGCAGGGCTCTGTACTCAGTGTCACACATTTTGCGATTGCTATCAACCCCATTGTTGATTGTATTCCACCTGGCATTTCATCGTCCCTTTTTGTTGATGATTTTGCCATTTATTGCAGTTCACGTCGGACCTGTCTACTCGAACGCCGTCTCCAGAGCTGTGTCGACCGTCTCTACGCCTGGAGTAACGCTAACGGCTTTAATTTCTCCGCCGAGAAATCCGTCTGCATAAACTTCTGGCGCCGGAAGTATTTCCCTCAGCCCTCTCTCCATCTAGGGCCAGGGATACGTCCCTTTGCAGACGAGGCGAAATTTTTGGGGTTGATCTTTGATAGAAAGTTGTGTTGGACCTCGCAATTTCTTTTTTAAAAGCAAAGTGTGACCGTTCTCTTAATCTTTTACGTGTTTTAAGTGGCACATCCTGGGGAGCTGATCGGACCATCCTGCTGCGTCTATATCGCTCTTTGGTCCGATCCAAACTTGATTACGGGTGTATTGTCTTTTCATCGGCACGTCCATCTGTGTTACGCGCATGAATCCCATTCATCATCGCGGTATTAGAGTCGCTACAGGGGCCTTTCCAACTAGCCCCGTGCCCAGTCTTTACGCTGAAGCTGCAGAGCCTCCGCTGTCCTCCAGGCGTGAGATGCTCTTGTGTAGCTATGCCTGTCGACTCTCCAGCTTGCCTGAACACCCGTCTTTCGCGGCATTTTTCGAGGATTCACTTGACCGGCAATATTTAGTTAGCTCCTCTGCATTGCTCCCTCCAGGGGTTCGATTTCGACTGCTACTTCGGCATTTGGACGTTACGCCAGCGCCGGCCCTTACTCGAGGGGAAACGCGTTTTCCTCCATGGTCGCGCGCACCATTCACCTTGGGCTAACGTCGGTGCCGAAAAATGCGACCCCCGCTTCTGTTCTTAGATCCGCCTTTTAGAACTACAGGCGCAGTTCGGGGACTGTCATTTTATATATACTGATGGGTCTAAGACTGATGTTGGAGTAGGATGTGCCTTTGTTTTTGGTGTGCAGAGTTTTACTTTTCGTTTACCTGGACAATGTTCAATTTTTACCGCCGAACTTTTTAGCATTTATCAATCTGTTTTATACATTCAGCGGCACGACTTACAGCACTGTTTTATTTGTACGGACTCTCTGAGTGCCCTTCAGACTATTCATGCGCTGTACCATTACCACCCACTCGTACAGCGGATACATGACCTGCTCCACTCGCTTGGTGTCTCTGGCATCAGCGTGTCCTTCATGTGGATTCCAGGTCATGTGGGCATCTCAGGTAATGAGTCTGCCGACGCCGCTGCGAAATCGGCGATTTTATTACCCAGATTTTTTACTTCTGTTGTTCCCTCGTCAGATTCGTGTGTTATTTTACGTCGCCGCATCCTCTCGCGCTGGCGCGATGAGTGGTCGGCCCTCCGGGGGAACAAGTTGCGGGAGGTTAAGCCTTTCCCGTTGATCTGGGGTACCTCTTCTCGTTCGTGTCGTCGGGAAGGGGTAATTTTAGCTCGTTTACGGATTGGACATTGTGTTTTTAGTCATAGGTATTTGCTCAGTGGTGACCCCGCACCACTCTGTGGGCAGTGTGACGTGCCCTTAACGGTGCGTCACATTTTAACAGTGTCAGGTTTTAGCTGCATTGCGTGCTCGTGTGGGTCTGCCTGTTGGCCTAGCCAACGTTTTGGCAGACGACACGCGTGCTGTAGAATGTGTTTTACGTTTTATTCATGACAGTGATTTTAATTTGCGCATTTAATGCGTTGAGCGTCCTTTAGCTTAGTAATTTTATTTTGTCTGTTTTTTATGGGAACTCTAATCCCCAGTGGACAAAAGGCGCTCATGTCCCTCGCATTCTACAGTCCTTGACACGTTTTAATCTTTTATTGCCTATGCTTTTAGTGTGTTCGTTTTTAGGATTGTTGTATTGTTTTTAGCTTTTGGACATCGCGGGTTTGTGTCCCGTTTTTAATTATGCGGTTGTTTTATATTTTGACTATATTTTATACATTGTTAGGGCGCTGATGACCTTAGTAGTTTAGCGCCCTTAAACCGCATCTCAACCCAACTCTCTGATCTGAAGGTCCTTTGCCCAACCATCAAGTGTCCACCCTGGATGTTGTCATACGTCCTGAGTAGTGTGAGTCCTTGAATCAGGTGGGTGTTAAGGAGAGAAGGCTCTGGCCCAATTGGGTTGTTTCCACCATCTAGTTATAGTTCAGCAACTTAGAAAAAACCTTTGGGAGGGTAACTCACCTGGTCATCTCTTCCCCCTCTCTAATTGCCTTGGGCGGGCATGCCTCTCCTCCTCTGCCAATGAGATGCTGCATAAGCACTACACACCATAATTTCACCTAGCTCCTGTTTTAGTTTATTACAACAAAATAGTTTGACACCACTGTTATCACTATCCACTGTAGAGGAAGCACAAGACACAAGAGCATTGCAACAAAAATGCTGTGTTTGTAGACTGCTGTGTTAGGCCACACAAAGAGCTAGGTACAGCGAATGCAAATAAAAGTACTGGCATATAACTAGCGATAGCATTTCACATACATGTGGTATTATCATGGATATCTTCCAAATGTTAATTTACACTTTTTAGGGAATTTCATAGCCTTCACTCCCCCACCTATCTCTTCAAGGAAAAAGTTCCTTGCTGATTGATTTTCGTAATACGAATTACAAATTATTTCAATTGAAGTTTTACAAACACACCTAGTGGGTTTAATTTTTTTACAGGGAGACCAATCATACATCATCTTGAAATTGTGGTCTTTAACATACCTCTTATGGAACTGGAATAGGGATTTTAGTTTTTGAGTTATCACGATGTAAACAAGATCCTATTAAATTTTTCTAGATTATAAAATTGCTGTGTTCACAACAGTAATGTGACACTTGTTTCCGCATATCAGCCCACTTCCTCTTTAAGACACCTCATTGGATAGCTCAATAGCTAATGGCAACAGACAAGCAGAGTGGGGGCGATTTATTCCTCCTGAATACTTGCACAGTCCGTAGACTGAAGGATTTTACTAAGTTATACTATAGTTGGTTACACTGTCACATGGTTATATGCTCTTCAGCTTCTTCCTTATTGCAGTGATTTCAAGCAGCCATGCCTTAGCATTCTTTCATGTTAAGTCTCTTAAAATGCTTTACAGTGAAGTCTGCAATAACTTCTTTGGTTGCCCTTTTAAACATATATTGCATTCCATCCAAAATTTTATATAGAGATTTCATTAGAAATACACATTTTGAGGTCAGTTGCATCCCAAAAGTAAACATTTTTAGATTAAGGTCGTGTGTCTGAAGAGCACAACTCCAAAATGAAAAGTTGATTAAATATAAAACTTGGCATTTAAGTTCAGCATCTGACAAGGATGCAACATGAAGATTTTCAAGAAAATTCCCCCCCCCCCATCTTGAACTACCCTTGACATGGAAAATGTTTTGAATACTTTTTATTCTTTTTAAAATGGCTACTAACAATTTTTGTTAAAATACCATATGTTTTGAATATAGAGTCAACTGAAAAATTCAAATCCCGGCTGTGGCGTTGAATTTTTCAGTTAACTCTCTATTAAAAACTTGCCTAGACTAGGCTAAGGTCTATTAAAAGTATAATTAATGTATACAATAACAATAAATAATTAATACCATATGTATAATTACAAATATCTTGAATTTTCTGTAAATAGTCTGCAAAGTCCTCTTCATTTTGAATGACGTATGTGTAATGGTAATATCCAATACATTTTTTATGCTGTTAGCCGTCTGGGAAATTCCTTGTTATTGGTATAAAATATGGATAAGCTAGTAACAGTGATGTGAATTTGTAATTATATAGAAAATTTGAGTCGGAGTTGAAACACTTAATATCACTTACATGTTTTACAACTTGACACAATTGTCCACTTCCGATGATAGTAGCAATTAGCTCCTGAAACCTGTCAAGTGTTTCAACTCCAACTCAAATTTTCTATATAATTTTCTTGTTATCAGTTCGAATTTTCAGATACTTCAAGTGCTAAGTCGCTATTTGTGTTTTATTGTGGTCATGTAAAGAACAAGGAATTTTAAAGCCATCACATAGCAATTCTCTTTTTTTAAAAATCTGACTATTGCTTTAGCCTACTGTATCCTTTTATACCTAAAACAAAATCTGTAAATATGTTACAAAAGTTTATCTCAATTATCCCGAAATAGGTAGAAGAATAAGCTTCTGTAGGAATAGTTCATAGAAGGATGAGTAGAACAAGTCATGTGAATGGAGTGCATCTTATTTTTATTGTTCAATTTTTATTCTTTTTAACTATATGGCTCAAATCTTAGTGCCTTATAGTTCTGTGAGAATTGTTTGCTAATTATGACAAATGAGCACAATTTATCACATATAGAACAGAGTGTTTACTAGTACTGAAAATACTGGAAATATACATGAATTTTTTTTTACATACTGGATACACTGAAGTTATACTGGAATTAGTGATTGGAAACATTGGACACAGCATCCATAAAACATTGATTTATTTTAGAATAAATTTTGTGTGTTTGGTTCTTGGAACATCCTATAAGAAAGTTATTGTTTTTGTGCATGATATCTGTTTTTCCATAATGTTTTATCTGAGATATATATATATATATATATATATATATATATATATATATATAAATGACAAGCATTTGTATAATGTTTTACCCCTAAAATTTTTATAAACTATATAACATTTCCAAATTATGAAGATTGTTGCAGGGGTGAGGGGGAAGGCTAAGGTAAGAAATATAAAGTTTTCTGAATTTTTCATTCCCATTTCTGTGAATGTCAAGAAACTCTTGGTCCATTATTATGAATAGCACAGGAATTTTATGAAATACAGATCTAAAAGGTAAAGGGGGGAATTTAGTACAAAAATCTTCTGGATCATTGTAGAATAATTTCATAATAGGTACTACAGAGAGTAAATTTAATTACATCATTTGAGATTTAAAATACCACCTGCGAAGATTGGTATAGCAACTAATAATAAACACAGCTTCATATTATGGTTGAAAAACAAATAAAACTAGTAAAGAGTTAACTTAGCCACAATATACATTTAATACTGCTGTTAGATTTAATGCAGTACTGGAACCTTGTCTAAACGTATACTGAAAACACTGGGAATATACTGGAATTGTAAACCTTCAAGGGAATAGAACGCTGTAGAATGAATGTGGAATATGTATTCAAGTATTCATAGAGCAACAGTCCTGATGTTTGCTAACTGGGTAATAAACAACCAGAAAGTACATGCAAGCTTACTAAAATTCACATACCAGAGTGGATATATCAAGAAACCTTTGTTATGAAAGAAAACTTTTTCTAGTCTAGCTGGGAATCAAACCCATGATCCATGGAACAGCAGGCAGATGTTCTACTACTGCGCATCTCTCTCAATTTAATTTTCTTAGGTTTACATAAGACACACTGCTCATGTTGTTTTCAGATTTGAACATAGAGCATATTGCAGTATCAGAAACAATACTATTGGATGTTGAGTACTTTGGGAAATTCTTCAGGATACAGTCAGTAAATTGCTGGAAAAATATTTGAGAACTTTCCGGAAATGCTGAAAGATCCAGAATTATCCAGTTGTTCCACCATAGCAGGACATCATCCAGTAGTGGCTGCTGCATAAGAGCACATGAATGCCCTTACTTTTGACACCTTGTGCATTTATTGTTTAGTTTTTCTCTTAATGCTATTAAACATAACCTATATGTGGTAATTTAAAATCTATGGCATTTAAATCTACTACACTACTCCTCTAAACTCGATGAGACATGGCAACACAGTCACTAGCACATCTTGACTAGCATGTTTTTAGGAGTTTCTGTATATGTGCAACTGGTATGACGTAATTACCTTATGAGGCCAAATGCATACAAGTCATACACATATGAAGAAGTGCACCAGTGCACTTTTCGTGCATTCTGTCTCCATACTGCCAGTATACCCTTATGTCAATTCCAGTAGGTGGTAGCACACTACAGCTTAAGTTAGTCATTGTACCAAAAGTGAGTAATTTGCACAAGCTCGGAAACTTCTCCTGGTTTCTCCATGCCATCCATAATCTGATTTACAGTTTAATTTACATATTACTTTGTTCTTGCCCTAACACAATGTACTTAATTATGCACACAATGACAAACATAAAAAACACCTGTACTCTAGACCAGCGGTGGCGAAAACATGACTCGCGAGTTATTTTGACTCGCAGGCACCGTTCCCTCTCTGCAACTGTCCGTTTGTTTTCACATGCTGCTGAATGATGCAGTGTGTGTTGCATATTTGGTGACTCGTGGAAGGAAGTTGTTTTCACCACCCTTGCTCTAGACTTTCTCAAGCTTCTAGTCAGGTGTACAGTTGGTCAGAAACCGACTTTTCAGGAATGTACATGGTTTCCATCTTCAGTTGGAAAGGCGAAATAGAAAGTCAGAGAAAGCCAAAGAAAACAAAACCAGCAAAAATCAGCAAGCAATTCAAATCTGGGGAATGGTATATGTTGAATAACATAAAAATTAGTACATTGTTTTTTCTTTATTTTATATTTGTGCATAATCACCATCATTACTGTGTTATGGAACAAACTTGAATCCCATCTTTTTACTGGAAATAAAGCTAAGTAGCTGTACAGAAGTATGCTGTAGTATGCTAGCAAATAATATACAACAACGTCTTCACTTGAACTTCTACACATCACAGCATTCAGTTTAGTTACTCGTGTACATTACCTTTGCTGAAGTACTCATAATATAAAAATTTCATGCATCAGCAATAGTGCTGAGTAAATAACTATTAATTCATTCTTCAGGAATTCTGACAAAGCCCCAGACTTGACTAAGTTTAATGTTCCATGCCAGCACAGAGGGCTGCTTCCATTGTTGCAATATACCTTCACATTTCCTTCTGAAGGCCAAATAGGATGTGTCTGAAATAAAAAATAAAGCAGAACAGGATTGTTGACTTTCCTGCTAATTTCTGTGCTCTTGCAAAAAACACCCACATCAATGGTAATAAAGTACTAGGTTCGTACTAAAAGAAGCATTCCTGATTAATAATACTGTATATGTAGATGAGGAAACGTCTTGCCTGTCCTCAAATAATAAATTAATAATTAACCCCAATATTGATTACAATTATTTAAATAACTAAATAGTAATAATCAAAGGATTTTTTGTAAATGTACATAATAGTATTAATTTAAATTACAGGTTCCAGTACAAGGTAATTTATAATTGGTTTGTTCCAAGTTCTTTGGAGAGCTATTTGAATTTACTAAAGCAGAATGAACACTATGGTAAATAAAGTTATGAGAAAAGAGGAGGTAACCATAATAATGATAAATTTGCTGAAAAAAGAGAAAAGGTTATGAGTTTCATCTGAAATTTGAAAGCCAAGAAAAGTCACTAATGCAGGAAGAAGACCTATAGAATGCCTATATTAATCAGCAGAGTATAAACAAATTACTTAGAAAGTGTGTACTATTGGTGTACCATAGACTTTGCAAGTGAAAAAGTGGTTTTTCAGAAAATATTCAACACCAAATTCAATTTGGGGTTTGGTACACTGGGAACTGATACTTGCATCTAGTGTTTACAAATGCATTACAAGATGGCAACTGTTTTTAGTCAGCAGAAAAATATAACTGTTGCCAAAATGGGAGAGTACAAGCTGAGAGCAAAAGTGTTGTTAATGAAAGAATGTCTATGAACCTCTGCTATGTTTTGTTTCGACTTGCAACAAGTAGGTAATTGTTCAGTAGACCTATGATAATTTAGGAGGAAAATTATTATGAACATGTGCAAGTTTCACATAGAAATGTAAATAGCCTCAAACTCTACTGAAACTGAAGAAGTAAATACCACAAAGTTCTTGGGTGTCTTGGGTGTCTGGATTGATTCCAATTTATCTAACCAATTTATATTAAGTTCCTTGTATTAGACATTTTATGTCCTGGCAAAATCCGTGCTCATGGATGCATTAAGATCAATATACTTTGAATATGGCATAATTGCTTGAGGGTCATCACCAAAACTAAACAAGTATTAATATTACAAAGAGAGTATTGAAAATGATATTCTATGTTGCTTTTGGAACGGAAAGTAAAAAATTCTTAAATATCTAATCCTTACCTGCATTTACATCCTGGAACCTCTATCCTTCATACAACAAAATTTGAATATTTTGCAATAAAATTCTTTTTACACGATCACACTACGAGATTATCTAACATTCATCTATAACCTCACGGACTCATCAGATACCTTAACACTTCCTCATACCAAGGTATATATTTTATAAAATCATTTGCCACAAAAGATCAGATATTTAAACTATAGAAGATTTTTCAGTCAGTTAAGCATATCCTTCTTGAATTCTTATATTTTAGTATTCTGAATTTTTAAATATAAAATTATAGCACTATCATAAACTTCAAGAATGACCTCTCTCTCTCTCTCTCTCTCTCTCTCTCTCTCTCTCTCTCTCTCTCTCTCTCTCTCTCTCTCTCTCTCTGGAGATACTGCTTTTCAGACATTTTATTAAGTAAGTACCCACATAATTTCTTGTATTCATTTTAAGGTTATATTCAATATATTGTATTACCTTGATAAATGTATTATTAATCTCATATTATTTATGTTTATATTGTATTTATTTAATACAATATTGTAATAGTGTTACATATTAATTTTTGACTACATAATATTGTAAGTGCATTACACACTATTTGTTTATCTTAAGGTTATATTGTAATTACTCTTACTTTTATAAAACATGTATCAATTATATTTTTGACAATGCCGTGAATCAGGTTGATTTTTATGCCTAAATAAAGCACCTAATATGCAAGAAAATTTAGATTAGGAATACTGTCTATATTGGGCTGTTTTATTTCATAGTACCTTATCTATAAGCCCGAACAAAGCTAATACTACTGATACCTTGTGTCCAGTACATCCATACAAGTTTTGTGATAAGTAACCTAAAGAAATAGTGGGAAGCATGTGGTAGGTATCATGGCTAACCCCCCCTCCCCCCAATGATTTTAAATATGGTACTTTATACGAACCAGAATAGCAATATATAGTTAAAATTACCATTCTAGCTTGTTTTACAAAGTAATTGTCTTTCTTTTGGAAGTTTTCTGGCACATTCCAGAGACTTAGGTGGAACATTGAAAATTGTTGGAATGGAATCCCAGATCAGTAGTTTCTTTTCATCTGCTCTTTTCTGCTGAAATTGAGATTTTTCAAAATGATGCTAAATGAAAACAAAAATAAAAGTGAAAATCCCAAGCACATACACATTCATAAATAACTGTGCTGTGTAAGGGAATATTGTTTAGCAATAATATGGACATTGTAACTTGCTAACCTCAAGTAGTACAAAATTATCTGTAGATTGCCACTTATCCTGTGTACAATTTTGAACTCATTGGGCTCTTCTCTGCTTATTTCTTGAAAAGCAAAATACCCTAGCTCCATCAGATGATTTATTCTTGCAATTTGGTGCAGCACAATATCCCATTGTAAGACTCAATATGGCTGTCACCGCAAAGAATTGTGATATTGTGTGCTGACCTGTTTGTATGCTTATATAGATCTTAAAATATACTACCGATGCCTGTCATCTATGGAGATTGATGGTAACTGTTGATAAAATGGCATGTTTGGTTGAGATGATGGCAAAGTACAATGTAAAACTACTGTTCCGGACTAACACAAATGCAAGTTTGCATTGTTTTATGAAAACTGTGAAAATAGTGTTATTTATGTGAAAGCCACTTATTTGTGCAAAAATTAGCATAATCACAAATGTGGAAAATAAATTTCATTAATTATTGGTTAGTTTTTCTCACTCATTAGGCGAATGCTGGGTTGAATAATTTGATCCATGAATTTTTCTATCAATGCTTTCATCACTACATTTCATTTCCTTCTTCACTGCCATAGTTGGCATTGGACTGATCACCATCCTGGATATGCCCCAAGGTTGTGGGTTCAAAACTGGCCCAGACCAATGGTTTTTAAATGTACCTAAAAGGGACAGCCCCATATCAGTAGAATGTAAAAACTCCTTGGGATGATTTCCTGCACATCAGCAGCACTGATATGACCCTGGCAATTGGCAGCATCATTAGCAAACAAAATATCTTTTTTTTTATCCTGAGTAGTAGTAGTGATAGTGGTAGTGGTTTTATTTACCATAAGAGTGTACAATATTCATGGCTTTGGCAAAGAATACAACTAATAATTAAATTACATAATGAATACAAGTAAATCGACTGAAGTCAAATAGCAATTTGATTCACACATTTTCCTTTTTCGTAATTCTAACAGATATTTTACAAATCAAATCATGACCTAAATTATTAATTAATGTTTCTGGCTAAAAATTCATCTGTTGTCTGTAGCATTATTTTTAGTAGAATATATTTTACAGCTTTTTTAAAATTCTTATTATTTAGATTTTTTACCCTAACCGGGGGTTTATTATATAAAATGGTTGCTTTGTGAGAAATAAAATCTAAGCTCTGAATAAGCCGGTGATGATTTAGGTGTATGTTTTTACTACTCCTGGTATTATGTGTATGGTAATTGAATTATTTATAAACAATGACCTTTTCCAATGTATATAAGAAACTAATTATATAAATACTGTGTACATGCAAGATATTAAGCTCCTGAAATATTGTTCTTGGATGAATATTCATAAAAATTTGTAATATTATTTTTTGAATTTTATATATACATAAAGATTTGGATGTTTAGCACAAAGAATAATTCCATATGTAATAATGGGATGAACATATCCAAAGTGTATGGTTTTTAAAACTTCAATTGTTAGTACATTTGTTAGAATTCTGAGTGCATAGCACAGTCAACTTAGTTTATCTTCTAGCTTCTTTATACGTTGCTCTCATGTCATATTAGATTCAATACATATTCACAAAAGTTTTGTATTCTGAGCTTTAGTATAGAAGAGGATATTGAAAATTGGATAGGATCATATTGAGCTTTTTGACTAAAGTTAATACATGCTGTTTTTCTGTATTAACTACTAATTTATTATTTGAAAGCCACTGTTGTATTTTCATCATAGTCTTATTTACCATGGCTTGCAACTCAATGGAATTTTTACTACCAATTATCGTATTAAAGTTATCAGCAAACAATACTGTGTTTGTGTACCATAAATTTAAGGAAAGATCATTTATGTAAACTAAAAACAGCATTGGGCCCAAAATAGAACCTTGAGGAATCTCTTTATTTACGATTTTCTGTACTGATTTTACGCTATGGTATAATATGCTATGATCAAGAGTTTGCCTGCTCCTGAATAGGTCACTGACCCAAGCCTTTGGCTTATAAGTCCTTGGGAGTGTAAGCTCTACAAAGAGGAGGGTATTCCGTTAAAGCAGAAGAAGAGTTTTCAGTTAAGTCATCTTTGTGTTTAGCTCTGCTGGATACTATTACATTTTAGGTTCTCTGTGAGAATCAGCATTTCTAAAAATCATTAATTTGCAAGATGTATTCACTTCCCTAAGCAAAAGTGGTACCTACTGTTGCAGTTAAAGATGTAACACCTGATTAGTAGCAGCTATATGATATGTAAGTGTTGGTTTCAGTCTCTAGATTATCTTGACAGCTTTTTTTTGTAAACGAGAATTAAATTGTTATAATACTAGCATTTGAGCACTTGTAGAATTAATGAATACCATTGTATACATGCAGGAAAATGATGAGAATATGGAGGATGAATAGTATTACTATAATGATGAAATGAAGTTACCTATTAGTTTGTAATGCTTATTCTTTAATCTAAGAGTTAAGGTCAATGAGAAATAGAAATACATTTGGTGGATGGTTGTGATTATGACAAGGAGCAAAAATTGCTTCATTCAAATGATAGCCTATAAGTCTGCCACTAGCTTCTCAGTGATAATGACTTGTTCTTCTTTTATGATATCAAGCAGTTCTGGTTCATTTTCTCCTCTTGCTCACACAGAGGGCAGGTTTATTGTGAGTTATACCCTTATTCATAATTTATTAGACAGTCGTGTTCAGTGCTTAGTGCAACTTCTGCTACTGCTTCACTCCTGACCAATCTGGTGTGTTTGAGATTATTATCAACTGTTTCTCTTTTGTTGTTTCTTGGAGTCCATTGGTATAGATTGTAGGTTTAATGTGTATCAAAGGCTTTTTTTCCCATTTGATGGTTTTAAAATCATAGTTGCCTTCTTTGCAAGGGCATCAGCAGGCTCATTCCCTATGAAGCCACATGATTTGGGGTCCACTGAAGAACAATTATTTTGTTCATCTCTTTCAATAAACTGAACAGTCTCCCACATTCATAGACTTCAGCTGTTTTGGGGCACCCCATTTGCAATGTCGTGTAACTCCCAAGTTTGATAGTATGAATGCACTGGAAAATTTGAAATGCTGGCAGATCAATAGATGCTGTTCCAGAATTTGTATGCTTTGCTATGTGGATCCATCAGTGAAGATTTACAACATTGATTCTTTAAGTATCAATTTCAAGAAACTTTGGTTAAATAATAATAAAAACTAATGGCACTGATATGCCGGTAATAGTGAGAAGTCATTGTAAAATGCATTGATTAATATCATCCTTATAAATGTTTTCATACTAATTATTAACTTAATGGTATTTCACTAGCAAGAATATAGACAATTCATTGGCAGTCTGTAGATACTTCACTTCTTTTTTTTTCAGTTGGTGTAAGTAGCTGTTTAAGAAGTGGCTAGAATTATACAAAAGAGGAGGTAGAAGGGTGATGCTTGGAGAGTGCATGACTTATTTTTCATTATCAAGCTAAATCACTCCATTCCTATATGAGTCACTTTTTACTTTCTCTACTACCTATAGTAAGTAGGGGAAGTATTGCATTCCACCCAAAAATTCGATACCGAGATTTCGCCGGAAATACATGTTTTGAGACCTCCTGAATCCAAAAAAAGCATTTTTGGAAACATGTCCGTGTGTGTGTCTGTGTGTGTGTGTGTCTGTGAACAGCATAACTCAAAAACGAACAGTCGGATAAACACCAAACTTGGTATTTAGGTTCAGTATCTTCCAGAGATGCGACACGAAGGTTTTCAAGAAAATCCCCCCACCCCAGACTACCCTTTACATGGAACATTTTTCGAAAATTTTAATTTTCTCAAAAATGGCTCTAACGATTTTGATGAAAATATCATATGTTTAAGATAAGCTCATGAGAAATGAAATTTATATCTCGAATTTTCTGGGAATGTCTCCAAAAGTATTCTTCATTCTGAACGACTTTTGCATAACTGGTAAACTATAAGAGATAGACAAAATTTTACTACAGAAAAAATATACATCGCGTTAAAATACACAACTTATGTCATATACATTTCTTTTGTTGAGTGAACCGTTTTCGAGATATTGCTTGTTATTTCCTTAAATTTTCCAATACTTATACTTTTTCTCAAATTAGTTATTCATTTTTTTATGTCCTGGACATGCAAAGAGAATGAAATGCTCCACATAGCAACCAGCGTTAAAATATTTGACTATCGCTTAAAAGCTACCATATTCCCCTTGCATCTACAAGAAAATTACCAATAACGTTGACATCTCGATATCTCGATTAACATGAAGCATATGGAAAATAGGCGTTTGTAAAAATAGATTGTACAGAGTAGAGAAAGTCATGTGAGTGTAACACATCAGATTTTTTTCTTTCTTTCTATTTTTTGTGCAGCCAAATGTATGTGAATATCTCTCACATACCAAAAAATGAGTGCAGTTGGTAGTATTGTAGATTTAATCATTCATATCTTAATATAAATTCTGGATAATTGTTTATCAAAATGTATTATTTGCAGGATGGAAAAGAAGATATTGTTAGCCATTAGAAGTATTACTACTGCTATCGTTATGGATCCAACACACTCTCATGTAAAGGTAAGACATGAAATATAATCTTATTAATACCATAATAAACATTCAAAACCGCATATTATACCATCTGTAACCAGTGCATGGGTTTCTTTAAGACATTTTTCAATCATAGCAGTGCACACTTCAAAATCTGCCCATTCTAAAATGGTTTTAAATAAAAATTCAGCAATAAAAATCCTGGTATGAAAGTACAAAAAATGCGTGGACATATGACTAAAATAGTTTTTCTCCACTGGTTTCCTTTGGAATGTATTTGTTTCAAGAGATATGACAGGTACGGTTTCCTGTTTCTAAGCAGTGTTTGTAGCATCTTATAACTAGATGTGCTTCACATAATGTGACAGTTTTCTATTTTATGTTTGTTATGGTTGTATCTAGCAAGCTTAATTGTCTATGGACAAACATAAGCCACAGTTCACAATCTTTTTGCTCCAGAAATGATTTGATGGTAACAGGACATTTTTCCCCTGAAAAGAAAAATTACTTTAGTGTGAGGAACAATTTTATAATTCTCTCATTCAATTACTGCTAGACATTGAATGCTAAGTACTTTGTTATACTATACATTGACAATTTTACAGAAATCTTTGAGTTATTCTGTGCATATGTGGAAATATTTTAAGGCTTTGTTATAAAGGTATCTACTTCCAAGGGAAGTACACCACAAACAGTGAGTCCTGCTATGATGATGCAAGTTAGCTATGCTTAGTATGTTCATCATGACTCCATTGTCTCCCTCCTCCTGCCTCCCTATTTCCTCCCCTCACTACAGTGCTGTAGCATGCATCAGACCCAAAACACATCAATTATATTGAGTTGCATATGACAAGTGTTATTTACAGTATTACTACCTTATACAAATTGCTCAGAAAGTGTAATATTAAGGAATTTAGTGAAAAAATTATTTACTATACAACAAGAAAGTGTGGTATGTCTAGTGTGTAACTTTATTAAAAGGCAGCACTTTTAAAGGCATTATAATAGCAAAATATATAAGAAACTCAATTCAAACAGGAACCAATTCAGTTCCATTACATGGTCAGGATTGAATAAAGACCTATAGACCTATGTGATGTGATGATACATGTGAAGATTCATTCAGAACTGTGGATAATCCCCAATTTAGATAATTTTTAGAAAAATACAATCAACATATTCCAGGTGAAGTGACGGTAAGTACAGTGTATTTAGCAATTTGATACAGAATACAATTGCCAAAATCTGCAAAAGCCAAATAATCGGAAAATATGTGTTGCAGCTGATGAGTTTACAGATGTATGTGGTAGATATGTGGCAACTTCAGTAGTTGGTATTTTTTCAAGAACTGTGTAGAGAAAAAAACTTGTTCTAACATCAGATGCTTTGGAAAAGTTGAACCATGCAAACTATTATGTGGGCTTTCAAGACCAGTGTAATTAATAATTGGCATCTTTTCCAGGCTTTTAGACTGTGGTTGAAAATAAAAGTTATTAAAATGTGATGTCAACAGTTTTTGCCAGCCTTCTCTTCTGAGAATGTCCTCCACAATTGAGGACGAAACGTCAAGTGTTAATAACTTTATTGTTGGACCATGACCTACAAGGTTGGAAAAGATGCCAATTACATGCAACGATGTCCATGTATTTGATAAGGCCTTATGGCTGCAAGGCAATAAACATTTTAATGTACTTATTTTCGTCACTGATGCAGTTCCTTACATTGTGGTAGTAGTAGTAGTAGTTGTATCTATTGCTCAGTCACTTGGATGCTCTCCATTTGCTGTCTTGCTTCCCAGTATAAGTTTTATATAAAATCTGAATTAAATGACGTTAGAGCAGAACATTTCCTAAGGTGGTCCACGTTCATTATTGAGGTATCTTCATTTGCATAAAATGCACCTTGTAAGTTCATGATGAAAATTCTGTGGAGATGTTCAGTCATACAGTTGTGACCAATAGTCTGAACTGTGCAACTGCTATACATTGGGATGAGTCTGGTATTAACAGAGGATTATCTAATAAACATGGCCATGAGTTATTTTTGCTAACTTCCAAGAAAACCATAAGAAAATAAAACCTATCTGTTTTTTTGCCTTTGCTTGTTGAATGGTATGGTTATATGGGGCTTTTCATAGACCTTTCTAAAACTTTTGATTTGGTAGACCACAATATACTGTTGCATAAATTACAAACAATGGGAATAAGAGGGGTAGCTCTAAATTGGACTAAATCATATTTAAGTAATCGGAGGCAAAAGGTGCAAATGATACATAAAGGCAATGACTCTAACTCTATAAAATGTAACTATTCCAAAGAAAAGAATGTTAAATTGGGTATACCGCAAGGTTCAATTCTGGGGCCAATTCTATTCTCAGTATGTATTCATGATCTAGCTAATGAAATAAATAATGCCAGTACAATACTATGTGCTGATGACACAAGCCTGCTAATTAAAGGAAAAGCTACAACTGACTTACAAAAAAATACTATCAGCACATTCAACCACATCTTACAGTGGTTTGAAAATAATAAACTCATATGAAGACAAAACAGTGGCAATGCTGTTTCACCATGCAAAAAATAACAAATTAGTCAAACATAAAGTACAGTTTGGGAAGAAATCTATTATCTGTTCACATTCCACAAAATTTCTTGGAATACATATAGATGAGCATGTGAATTGGCATTTACACACAGATCTTGTAAAGCAAATGCTGAGCAAAATTTGTTTTGCTATTAGAACAGTAGTTGGAAAATTAAGTTTGGAATCTCTGAGGGTATTGTACTATGTATATTTTCACTCATTTCTATCATATGGGGTCATGTTTTGGGGAAACTCGGCAAAGAGTACAGACATTTTTAAACTCCAAAAGCAAGTACTAAGGCTCATAGCAGGGAAGCCATCAACAAGCAGCTGTAGACCAATATTTAAAAAACTGCACATTCTACCGTTGTCCTCAATGTATATATATATATATATATATATATATATATATATATATATTTTTTTTTTTTTGAAACAAAAAAATGCAGACATGCATCACCACCATACTCGCAATAAAGACAAACTGGCAATTCAATCACACCAGACAACTTTATATGTGGGAAGCTTTAATTACAAAGGAATCATTATGTACAACAAACTATTGAATCTAATTAAACAAATTAAGTCACCAAACATTTTAAGAATAAATTAAAAAGATACTTGCATGAAAAATGCTTTTATTCTGTAGAGGAAAATTTAGAAAAATAATATTGTAATAAAACGTGTTCTGTGGGCCTAACACATGCACTTAGTTATAAGTTATTTTCATTATTTAATATGTTTATTGTTAAACTTTATATTTATTGCGAAGTATTGTTATATAATGTAACTAATAAGTTTTTATGTAAATATTGTATATAATCAATTGACGTTCCAATAACATGTGTATGTTTCTAAGGATGAAATAAAATACAAATACAAATGATAATAGATAGTTCCATTTCTGTAAAATGTTGGTTCCTTTCTTGCTAATTAATCTGCGTTTTCATTTCCATGTATGTTACAATTAGCTGGAATCCGTTGTAGCCAAATAGTTTTATTTAGGATCTGGAGCATTCTAATAGATTTTCTGATAGCAAATATTTTCCTAGTTATTGATTAATTTTGTTTGATATTCATGATGTCTATACATTGGCTTGTATAGCTGATTTTGAATCAATAAGTATTACTACCTTATTCATTTATTCTACCTAAAAGTTATGAGAGTGCTGTAACTATTGCAAGCACCTCAGCATCAAAATGAGTAGTTAGGTCCAGATATGTAGAAACTGAAGAGATTACTGTAAACTCCAGCTCCTGCTCCACCATTTTTGTCATCAAGTGAGACATTTGTATAAAGTCTTTGTGAGGATTTGCTTGACAGTAATAGGGGTGGTTTTTATAGCACCTGAGATTTACCTCAGTATTCTGGATTTTTTTCGAGTTTATTGATCAAATTTTTATTGACAGAAAGAAAATGTTGACCATCATATAGAAGAACTGGTTTTATATATGCTCTTAATGCTGAGTTTAAGATGGATAACTGGCAACCCCATTTTGTACTTGTTAGCATTTTCAAGATGTTACATCTTCCCTTTGCTATTTCCATACTGTTGGTTGTAAGATTTTCATGTTGGTTTCTTATTGAAGAGCATTTCTAAGTATTTTGTATTTTCTGGATGGTGAATGTGTTCACCATTAATTTTGAGATCATTATTGGAGCAATCATGTGCCAAAGTAAAGATTTGGTAAAATGTTTTAGTTATATTAATTTTCATGTTGTTAGCTTCAGACCTCTTATGTAATAATTTTAATGCTTCATTCATTTTCTTAAAAATATCTGCATGTTGTGACCTTGGGGAAAGAAGTCAAAATGGCCAGGTTATCTGTATAGAGACCTCAGTTGCTAACCAGTTTAATGATGGCGGATAAAAGATCATTAATCATAATGTTGAACATCATGGGTGGTATAACAGATCTTTGAGGAATTGCTCTTTGGTGTAATTTATATGAAGATACTGAATTTCCATATTTTATTACAGAAAATTGATGGTTATATAGTTATGGATCTATTTGAGCAGTTTACCTTGTACTAATAACATATACAGTTTTTCTATTAACTTCACTCTCCATACGGATCCATAAGCATCTTGAAACTTCACATGTACTGCTACATTGTTTCCTTTCTATCGAGTCTTTAATTTCTTGGCTTAATTTTAGGATCTGCTGTGTGATACATTTGTGCAGGTGATAGGATATTCTGGGTTTCAGGGTACCAAATCAATCTGGTCCAATCACTATCCATTCCAAAGTCTTAGGTAGAATACTAATGAGGAATAGAGGGTACTATCAGTAGAGGCAATAAGTATTTACATTATATGAAGGTTTGTTTGGTTTAAGTATTGATACGATTATTATCTTCTTCCATTTTGCAGGGATGGTAGTTATCCATATTTGGTTAAAAAGCTTGAGGCAAAATATGCATGGCATAAGCTCCTAGGTATTTAAGAAATTCAGATAGTATGCTATCTGGGCCAAGTTGTTTTTATTCTTTAATGTTGCTGTTGTTTGTGTCACTTCATACATTGTAAATTCAGAATGAAATATGTTGTTACATGATGTAGAAGATGCATGTTTTCTTAAGTTTAATCTGATATGGTTTTCTTCATTCTTCAGTATTTTAGGTAGGGGTTGTGCATAGTAAAATTTTATTGAATTCATGTCTGTTTGTCTTCATGTAGAAGCAGAATTTGCATGCATTTATACGTTCTTTCCATTCTGAACTTAATTTATTATTTAGTGCAGATACAAACTTATACATTGTAATACAATGTTTTCTCTATGTAGATTCTCTAAGCATTTTTAAATGACTGTTTTTTGAATTTAGATATTTCTTTCTTCATGAAAGTTGCTTTCCGTCTCCAACTCAAAACATCACTAGATTCCTTCCTCCCTCCCTCCCTCCCTCCCTCCCTCCCTCCCTCCCTCCCTCCCTTTCTTCATCTGTCTCTCTTTTAAATATAGTTAATGTTATTGTCCAAAATGGTTTGTAATTTGTACCTCACCTCTTGGCATATTATGTTTTGCTGCATTAAGGATTAAATTAGAGAATTTTTTGCAGTTGCTAGCTGTTGAATCATTATCAAAGCCAAATTTACTATAAGACATATCCGTCTCTATCTGGTTTTGCAAATCCATCCAGTTTGCATTTCAAATTCTAAGAGACTATTACCTATTTCATTTATCATTGGTTTTGTTCTGAAGGAGATATTTATTAGTATCCTGTGACCACTGCCTGGATCTGTGATAACTTTTCTATTTATATTTGGTGTGATATCAGATGAAGCAGTCGTCAGTTTGGATTCGTATTTTTCCTATTATAATATGTGTACATTGGGGGGTCGTTTTCCTCATAAATTAGTTCCATTGTGATTGATGCTAAGATTTGAAACTTTTGTACCTGTAGCACTGACACCTTGTGCCGATCCGGTACGTTTGCGGCTGGTAATAGTTTCCTTCTTGAAAGTGGCATCGGTGTTGTTTGTAACTGTCTTTTCCGCTACGCTGGCGCTACTTATTGTCGCGGATTTGCCTTGGCTAGCTCGCGTTTGCCGTATCTCGGTGAGTTGGCGCAATGTCTTTTGACTGGTGTGCTCGATTCTCGGGGGTAAGTTTCCTGCTATGGCGTAGACGCAGTATTCGAATTTCTATAGGCTATCTGATTGCTTCTTCTATTACGGTTTCGCACTTTGCATTTCGCTTTCTTGTTGTCCTCGTAAGTGTATTTTCGTAGCAGTGTGCTTACTTCAGAATTATTGTAAATTGTTTCATTTTTCGTAGGTGGTTTAAGCTGTTTCAAGGTTTTGCTTTTATTCAAAGTGTATAATCTCTGTGGCCTGTTTGAATTGTTGTAATGTTTGGGATTCATCTTAATTATTTAAGTGTTACGATTTTTATACATTTAAAGGTTATAGGGTTCAGATTTTATTTGGTCATTATAATTTTGAAGTTTATGGCATGAGTGCATTTGACCACAGAGATATTGTGAAAAGAAAGGATATTTGTCAATGTTCGTGAGCAAAGCGTAGTTCGGCGACCTTGGTTAGTGAAACCAAGGTTATTCTAGGTCGGAATCCTATTTTATGTGGCACGAGTTAGGCAGACGCTTGGTAAACTATGTTCGAGGGCGATACTGAAAAGTTTTAGAATGCCATGTTTCTAAAAACAAATGAAATTTGTTTGTATTTGACAGCTTCTTTCTAATGCTTTGCAAGTTGAATTGTCCTGTAGTTGTTCGATTTGCTCTAATAGTTTGTTAATTATGATTTTTTAAAGAATTTTTGTTCGCCCGAAAATGAATTGTACTAGAGCACATCCGGGCTCTGATTTTTTATGATTTTAAATCGTTATTAACGCCTAAACAATGTAAAGATCGGTTTAGGAATGCATTTGGCGAAGAACCCCATCTAAGGCAACGGTTTATAGTTGGTAGGTACAGCGAATTCAAATGAGATCGTTTTTTTTTTGTTTTTTTTCTCAGTGATGAATTTCGTGAAGGACGTCCAAAAGCTGCTGTTCGTGATGGAAATATTGCCGCTGTTCGAGCAATACTTGAAGATCAACGGATGTCTTATGAATTTATTCGGGTGACATTGGGCATTGGTATGAGTCAAATCCAAGCTATTTTACATTATCGGACGTGAGAAAACTTTCTCGTCGGTGGATTCCACATGAACTGACCCCCGATCAAAAACAATAGAGCATTGATTGGTGCAGAAAAAACTGGAAAAATTTCAAGGCGGCACTTCAAATTGGGTTTGAAATATCGTTACTCGTAATGAATCTTGGATATATTATTATAATCCTGAAAAAAGTCAATCGGTTCGATGGGTCTTTCGAACAGAAACTAAGCCTACAAAAGTCCGATAAATTCGCAGTGTTGTTAAGAAGATGATTGCTATTTTTATTCTCTAAAACGGATCATATTGCTACTTTAGCATTAAAAGATAGACATGTCAATACTGCCGATTGGTACACAAATGTGTTTACCACAAATTTTTGAAGAAGATCGTGAAAATCCCCCAAAAGGAAAAATAATGTTACATCATGATAACGCATACAGCAAAACTGAGTATCCGAATGCCCTAAAGATCAACACCATGGACCCTCCACCATACAGCCCTGACCTACCACCTTGTGATTTCTTTTGGTTTCTAAACATTGGAGATAAAATGCGTGGAATCACTTTTTCGTCGTCAGATGAAGCGGTGGAACACAATAAAAACCTGGTTTCAGAAGTGCCTCAGGAAGACTGGCACCATTGCTTTAAGGACTGGTTTTATCCAATGCAAAAACATATATTGATTTTTAAATTTATTAAAACTAATCCTTACTGATTTTCAAAAACTTTTCAGTGTCGCCCTCGTATCACATTCCACTTGTAAACCTTTGTTTCCATCAGTGCAATTCCTTGAACTGTTATTATTTAATGCACAAGGCAGCAATGCTACCTGGTTCGCTGAAGCCAATCTTGCGCCCAGCCGCCATTTTGTGTCACCATGTTCTACGTTATATACCTGTAAAAATTGTTACCCAAATTTTTCAAATAAAGAAGAGTGGAAAATGGAAGCAGAGAGATTGCTAGTTAAACGAAGTTTAATGCAACTACATATTTAGGCCTGTCAGATGAAACATCGCGGCAAAGTTATAACTTAATTTAGCTGGTATTTCTTGGTGTAAAACTACTGTTGATGTGATCTATAGCATATGTTACAGCATTGACAGAGGCGTCATTTCAGGGTATACGGGAGATCAGTCCCCTCCCCAAGTTATGAGAAATAATTAGGCTACTGGTTATTATTGCTCTACCAAAAGAAAACGTACTAGAAGTGTACTTTAAATACAGAAAATTCACATGATTTTCTCCTAGGTGAAATGTGTCGTTAAAATTCGTATGAGCATTCGGACATTTGCTTCAGGCTATCTTGCCCTGCCCTCAATGTAGGAACTGAAATGACGCTCCTGAGTATTAACTTAAAGCTTTCGGAGGATGTGTGATGCTATTAATCAGAAATCAATAGAATATTGCGACAACTATCACTCCATTTGGAGTCCCGAGGAACACGTTTCCTTTCTTCACTGTTCTGATATCACATGCACGTAGTTTGATACTAATTCTTCCTTGCGATAGCTTCTACTTCGGCTAATTAGCAAGACGTTTCTTATACGAGCGTATAAAGGCATATAGTGCACGCACGATAACTAGTTATAGTTAAATCTATACACAAATTATCTTATTAGAAGTTTCTGCTTGGGGGGGGGCAGATGCCTGAAGCACTTGTACGAATTTTCATGTGAATTTTAACGACACATTTGAGCTAAGAGAAACTTATCTTTTATTTCTTAAATGTGAAATATCGGTACCTATTAATAGTATAGCTCTCGTAGTTTTTCTTTTGGTAGAGCAATTATAACCAATAGCGTAATTATTTCCCATAACTTGGGGAGGGGGAAATTGACCACCGCTGTACCCCAAAATGATACTCCTATTCTTATATAAAATGTGTTAGGTCCAAATCCTCTGGTCGAAAATGCTGGGGGGATACAGTAAAAGCCGTAGTGGGTTGCCGATTTTTTCTGCATGTCACCTTTACCCACGCTTCTCTCAGCTAGTTTCGAGTAGGAAATCTAAAATTAAAAAAACAATACAAATTAGTTCTGTTGATAGTGCTTAACATATTCCATGAAGTTAAGCGCGAGAAATAACTTATATAAACTTCACTAACTTGTGTATTGAAAAATCTCATTTTGCTTGTTTCTTTCCTCTTACTATAATAGAAATTGCATCCAAACACCACATATTATACTGGTTTGAAAATCACAGTATAAATGTAAAGGAAATAGTGTAATAATGGGCTAGGGTCTAAATTTGGACTACTAAGGTTTTGAATACTGTGAGATGCTGCATCTTAGCGGGAATAATTTGAAACAATGCATAAGATTATTTGTTTTTCAACGTGAAAGTTGTCACTGAGTGTGCACCGCTCTGCATGCATGAATAGTGATATAAAATTCACTTTTAACGCTCTCAAAACCTTTTCAGGTATGCTTACTTTGTTTTCTTATGCAGTACTTGTGCTTAATTTATACTATTGTTTCCTTTACACAGCTTTAAGGACATTTGAAGCCCACAAAATCAACTTAGTTTGAATGGTTATTGCTTTTGTTTATTGTTTCATTAACTTAAAAATCTCGAACTGTGAAAGGTCTAAATTCCGGCTATCACATAATATCGGACCACTAGTCCAATTTTACACTACGCTATCAAAAGGCCTAAATGAGCCGCTTTTGTTACCGAATACCAAGAACAATTCTAAAGAACATCTGTAAGGATAAAAGGAAAACGTGGAATGAAGCATATTTGGTAAAGGACATTCATGTTGTCGATGAAAACAAGATGGATATCTTAAAGCCGCTTAAACATTTAACATACCTTGTACAACATTGCAGTCTTTAAGCAAAAGAAGTGACGTTTGATCGTGAATACCAAAATAGGCAGAAAGTCTCTATTCGGCCAGGAAATGCAGAATCAGTTGACTGCCTATCTACTTCACATGGAAGAGAGATTTTACGGTTTCACACTTGGAGACCTACGTCGCGTAGCAATTGACAGCCAGAAATACAACTGGCATTCCATATAAAAATGCATCAACTATGTCTCTCTCTCTTTGGAAAAGGCTGTTGCGTCTAAATGTCTCCAGCCACAGCAAAAATCCTAAAAAAGAGATAAAATTTTGAAAAAGGAAACGATGATGTTAATTTGTTCAAAAAGCTAACAACTGGGAAGGTTAACAGGTTCTACTTAACTTAACGGGAAACAGGGAAGAAAACGAAACAAAGTTAAAGGGAAGGGTAGAAAATATCTGGATCCACACTCAGAAAATTCCCAGATACTGTCTTACATCTAGTTGATGAATTAAGTGACATGGAATTGCGTGACAACAAACCAGATGATAATGATGCCGCTTACATTTCTTATGAAAGACTTTTTTCTAATGTTACAAGAGGAGAAATGTATTACGTGTTATGTTCAAAATGTGGGCAATATTGAGTTGCTGGAGCTGATGAACACATTTGCATCTCCAACTTTTGCAAATAACAATACATTATCCCAATATTTTAAGGCTCAATAAGCTGAAATTTAACAAAGTTTTTTCATTTTCTGTTTAAATAATACACTAAAAACTAGTAGCTTGTACAACTTTAATCATGATTGGTATTACAGATATTGGCATATTCCGCACAATATACTCATATTAATTCACAATCTATTTTTCAGTGTTTTCTTCATTTGAATGGTGTAAATTTTCATATAGCCCGAATTTAGACAACTCTTATAAAATCTATCAAACTGAGAGTGGTTCTTAAAAAATTCGTATTAAATAATTTTAATCCCTTTTTTTTTATGTTCACTCATATTTATTTCAAAGACTGTTTCACTCTATTGTCTGTGTTAGGTTTCATGGATTTCTCTTCAATATAATATGAGATATAAATGAAAAGGTAAATGGTAACCCAAATCTGGACCTTCTCCTAATTGATTCAAGCTCACACGAGCCCTCTCTCAAACAAGTGACAAAGGATGGCGCCGTGTGCAAAGTCGTCTTCACCAGCGACAATTGATTGGGATAGAGATTGCCAATCTAATCTCTATGTGTCTGTATGTAAAGCGCATTGTTTATATTATCACAATTTTATCTATTGGGTGGTATAAATAAAAGCAAGCATTAGCTCATTGCTCGGTTTCGTTTAAATAAACACTTTCTGCTCAACCTCATCGGGAGCAAAAGCTTGCTGACCTTGATCGCTGAGCTATTGCTTGCGATATGGTATAAATAAAAACAAGTCCTGCTCGCCTCTATACCCCCGCCGCTGTATCTTTGCACTTGGCAGTTCGTGTGGCTTCACGTAAGGTTGGCTACATTGCGGTTGCGACGTTGCCAGAGTGGCTAGTAAACAACAACAGCTGATTTTTCCCCTTTCTATCGTGTCTAAGCCGCATACAAAAAGTGTACGCAAGTAGCGAACGTCAATGAATAATAACTATTTCGTATTATTATTGTTAATTGAAAATAAGCGATATAAGCAGCTTTGGTATGGTCGGATACTCCTTTCTATGATAATAGGCATAAATGTGTCTACGTATGACCTCTAATTGGAAAGCATCAAGATTTGTGACTGGACGAGGCTGCTTTCTTTTCTTCCCTGGAGTTGATAGAAATACCTGTTGCGTTCCAGCTGGTTCAGGAATTTTGTCCCCTTTCTCTTGGAGTTTCACTCCCTTGTGTATAGGTAACAGTTCTCGTGCTTACCCAAGAGCTGCTGCAGTTCGTTGTACGGCTTTATCAGCAGGAATAGAGGGATTGCCATGAAGTTTTACGTACTCCTTTTCCTGTTCAAAGAATTCCCGGGTTCTGCTTAAAAAGTTCCAGTGCCCGACTATTAAGTGGCACACCTCGGCGCAAAGGATTTTCACTTCGTGAATCACTCGGCGATCGGCGTCGTTTTTCAGATATTGTCGCACTTAATGTTTGTTTAAATAAATAATATGAATGAAATATATATAAAATAGATAAATATATATGTATAAACGAACAATAACAAAACTATTAAACAATAACCACAAATATAAATAACAATGAATATGTAGCTTGCAAAGAACAACTCGACGCTCGTGCTAGAGATTCACAAACTGAAGCACGTGGTTGGGAATAGTTACATCCGGCAACAGCCGATTCTAGTTCCGGTTCCGCTTTGTCATCGGCCATCCGGAATGCTGCCTTGTGATTGGCTTAGGAAGTCAAACGGTTGAAGCTTTTCATCTGTTTTTTTGCGAGTGTACCAACTTAAACGCTAGGTGTCAAGTGCAACGTTACAGCGGCGGGGGTATAGTTAGCTTTTGCTTGCTATTTCTTGAGGTACCTCCGTAGGTAGCTCAGCTTGCTCAACTGCATTTTAGTACCATGGTGGAGTTCATGATAGGAACATGATGGTTCCAGATAGAAAATAAAAATAACACGACTTGCATTCACACGAATTTCTCTATCACTATTTTACAAAAAGTTTTTACAAAACCTTAATCTTGGTATCTACTTCTTGTTAATCGAGACAAGCTTTCATTACACATTTCATTGTAGGGATAAGAAGAATGCAGTAAACTAAAGCAATAGTCAAATCTTTTAAATGTGGGTCGCTATTTGATGGATTTGAAATTCTATTCCTTTCGATGGTCGCGGAAGAAAACAATTATGAAGTTCTACATTCATATGGATTTCTCTAATCGTGCTTCTACAAACTATACTTACAAAAGCTTATTATTCCAGCTTGTTTTTAATCCAGTTAAACCTTCAATTTACATTTACAATTTCGATATATGATGCAGTAGGCAAAGTGAGTCAGCTTTCTAAAGAGCTTGTGGGTATATGAGGGCTTTGAAATTCGATGCTCTTTGCATTACCACAAGAAAATATCGAAAACCGACTTCCCATTTGAGAAAATTAGGTATAAGTAGGTACTTGAAAATTCAAACCAATAACAAGGAATATCTCGGGAATGGTTAACTTAAAAAAAAGAACGGTAAAAAACGGACATAAATTGTGTGTGCTTAAACCAGACCATGTTATATATATAGTAAGATTTTGCCTATCATATGGTTTACCGATTGTGCAAAAGTTACTCAGAATGAAGAGGACTTCAGAAAATATTCCCAGGAAATTCAATATATGCATTTGACATGAAAATATTTTAAACATGTGTTATTTAATCAAGATCGTTAAGAGTAATTTTTGAGAAAATAAAGCTTTTGAAAAAAAGTTTCCATGTAAAGGGTAGTTTGGGGTGGGAGGACTTTCTTGAAAAATCTTCCAGGCGCATGTTTGGAAGGTGTTGAACTTAAATACCAAACTTGTTATTTAGCGACTTTTCCCTTCTGAGTTTGCTGATCAGACACAGGTGCGTGATACGATTTTGTAGGATCTCTTGTAGTAGGATCTCTTACAGTTTAGCAGTTACATAAAAGTCATTCAGAATGAAGAGCAGTTTACAGGCTATTCCCAGAAAATTCGAGATATATCTAATTATATTTGTTCATGCAAATACCTTAAACAACACCGCAGTTTAATTAAAATTGTTGGAGTCTTTTTGAGAAAAGGGGTACTTTTAGTGCACAGGAATTTTCTTGAAAATCTTATCACATTCTTGGAGGATACTAAGCTTGAACTAATTCTTTTATTTATGCTGTTCATACACACGCACACCTTTTGCTGAATGTTTTTTTATAAATTCAGGCACTCCCAAAACGTGTATCTCTGATGAAATCTCGGTATCGAATTTTTGCGCAGAATGCAATACTTCCTCTACTTGCTTTACGCAAGTGATAGAAAAATTAAAAATTATTTCAGGACGCAAGGACTCGGAGTGTGCAAATATAAACAATATTTAAAAGAGAAAATGTAGAAGGTTGCGCAACGTTTTCTTCCACTGGCAAATGAAACACGAGGTGGACCTTCTAACAATGCTAAAAAGGTCTTGACGTGTTTTCATCTGGATACTATAACACTAAACAGAATATGAGTGAGGTCATAGCCATCCGTTCTCATTACCGGCAGACTGATAATACGATATACAAATGAACACTTACGTAGAGCAGAATGTTCGAACAAATCAAAACCGGATTATAACTAAAGAATTTCATATAAAACCAAACTTAAATTTAACTTTCAACAACATGAAACTCTTTCATCCAGTTTAACTTTAATTCATGATAACATCTTATAAATTCTTGGAATTACGTAGTAATATTTTATATAGATGCAAAGGATATCAATATAAAGGTGCAAAAACAGAAGCACAAATAATCTACTTTCAATATATCAGTTGGTGACACGCTTGTAATGCTATCAAATAAGGAAATGAGGAATTGGATTTAGAAAGGGGATGAACGTTATCTGTTGAAAGTTGGGCGAATCTCAATGCCTATTTCATTAACGAAATCTTTAATTACAATTGTTATTTAAAATCTAAATGATCATAATGAATGATCATAAATGAGAGTATAATTAGCATGTATAATTAGCTGCAGCTCACAAGCATTTGTTTTTATTTATATAACCTGTTATGCTCAAGAGCTCTCTCTCTCTCTCTCTCTCTCTCTCTCTCTCTCTCTCTGTTTGTGTTACTAGTTGCCATGATAAATACTAACCATTTGTCTCCATAGAGTTGTAGAAGTTAATCGAACTGCCTATAATGATGTGGACTTTTGAGGGAGGACATGAACTTTAAGTTTAATGTCCTTTAACTGGGTAGGTTATACCGGAGGGTGAATGAAGAAAATCGTTGAAATAATGCTCAAATGGGACCAGGGTCCTTGAGCTTAGAGTTACCTGACATTAGTCTTCTCAGGATAAGGGGACAAAACGGGGGGGGGGGACTTTATTCAGTTAACGCACCCTAGGAGAGATTCGAACGCGGCCTCTTGAATGTGAAGCAGACGCTATCCCCTCACCATGGAGGTGGACCTGGACTGCTTTAAGAGTGTCTGTGGGGGGAAAAAATAGTCAAAGCAAGTTCCAAAAAATGGCACCAGGTTTCCCCTTTCACTTCAACCTGTTGCTACAGGATGGGGCATCTTATTTAGGGCTGCTGTATATTTCGCAGAATATTACAATAGAGACACACCAGTACTTCGTTCATTAGATAGCAAATATTATGGTGCCATTGGTACAGCAAAATCCATGATTTCCGAAAATGTATACCAAAATTTGCATTTAATAAAGCCCCATTCTATATATGGACAAGCTATAACTCAAATGGAAACATTTGTGTACACATGACCGAAGGTATTAAAATAATTGAGAAGGTACCTCAGGGACTGTTCTGATAAGATAATAAAGACAATATGAAAATTTCTATCAAATAAATAAATAAATCAAATAAGTAAATAATATCAAATGACAATGAGGTAAAAGTAGGGTTTTGCTTTGTAGGAATGTTTGCTAAACGAAGACCATAGGCCGATTTTTGCAATCTTACGAGCAAAATAAAACAATTTTTAACACATGTGGCATATACTATTTTTAGACAGCATTCGAATTTGTAAAATATCAATAATATTACACTGGTTCCTAAAACTAACAGATGACGTTTAGAACGCGTTCTTGAAGCAAGAGAAATAACGTTAAATATCGAGATGTCGGATGCTTTGTTGATTCGCCAGCAGTCACCTTCAGTGAAATTATTTTCACCATGTTTTGCCTTACACCAGGCAATGAAGCGATTAACTGCTATATCATATTGCTTTATGGATTTTTTTTGTGCAAGTACTTCTAGTGCTATTGTCTGCTGCTTCTGTAATTTCAATTCCATTTCAGTTTCTTCTGAATTTATAATTTCCGTCTCTTGATCTTTATGTAGATTAGATAAAAGAGCAACGTTTTAGGTCAAAGAAAGCTGCCAATATAACGTATAGGCTAACTCTACAACGAATTGTAATAATTTGAAGTATGACTATTTGTATTGTGAACAGATAATGGCAGCGCTATGAGAAATTCATCATATAGAAAGACATAATGAAACGCAAAACATAAAATAGTAATAATATTAATATTAATAATAATAATAACAACAATAAATTGAGTTTTATTTATGGTTGCTCTTTAACTGCCGTTGCCCTTAACGTACCATTCCTATATTGGGCGTGAAAGACCGGAAATTTCGCTCAGAGGCCTCTTTATTAGGCTTGAGGTTTTTTCACGTGCCATAAACCTACGACACGGGATTTGCTAAGGATTTTTACGCCCGAAAAAAATCCATTGCCCTCCGCCGGGTTTGAACCTGCGCCCTCGGAAACTAGAGGCTAGCATGGTAACCACTACACTACGAGGACAAGTAAAACCTAATCAACCCAAGTCGAGTTATTAAACATGTGAGAATAAAACGGATAATTGCCATGTGATCGCATTAGGAACCAAAGTTGATCACACTGAAGATTGTTGCACTAATGCGATAATCTAGAGCTTTTAGCTCGTGTGCTCTGTGTTAGAAGTTCTACTTTTGGGCCATGCTGTCTAAAATGTACTTTTGGCATTAAACATTTTCGAGATGCTCTGTGTTGGTTTGAATTTTCAAATACTTATAACCTTTTTTACTTTCTCTACTACGAATAGTAAGTAGGGGAAGTATTGTATTCCACCCAAAAATTCGATACCGAGATTTCACCGGAAATACATGTTTTGAGACACCCTGAATCCAAAAAAGGCATTTTTGGAAACATCTCCGTGTGTGTGTGTCTGTCTGTGAACAGCATAACTCGGAAACGAACAGTCGGATAAACACCAAACTTGGTATTTAGGTTCAGTATCTTCCAGAGATGTGACACGAAGGTTTTCAAGAAAATCCCCCCCCCAACCCAGAGTATTCTTTACATGCAACATTTTTCGAAAATTTTAATTTTCTCAAAAATGGCTCTAACGATTTTGATTAAAATACATTATGTTTAAGATATTTTCATGACAAATAAAATTTATATCTTGAATTTTCTGGAAATGTCTCCAAAAGTATTCATCATTGTGAACGAGTTTTGGTAAACTGGTAAACCATAAGAGATAGACAAAATTTTACTACACAAAATATGTAGATAGTGATAAAATACACAATTTATGTCATATACATTTTTGTTGTTGAGTGAACCATTTTCGAGATATTACTTGTTATTCCCTTGAATTTTTCAATACTTATTTTCTCAAATGGGAATTCGTTATTCATTTTTTTGTCTTAGATATGCAAAGAGCATTAATCTGTGGCAAAGGGAATAGTGCTGCACCTAGCAACCAGCTATTAAGAGATATGTGCTTAAAGGCTACTGTATTTCTATATTGCCCTTGTAAATATATATTCCCCTTACATCTACAAGAAAATTATCAATAAGATAGAGTCTGCAAATGTTTATCTCGATTAACATGAAGTAGATGGAGAATAAGCGTTTGTAAAAATAGTTTGTACAAGAGTAGAGAAAGTCATGTGAGTGTAACATCAGATTTTTTTGTCCTGGTAAGGCAAAGAGAATGGAATACTCCACATAGCAACCAGCTCTTCAATATTTGACTATCGATTAAAGCCTACCAATTCCCCTTGCATCTACAAGAAAATTAGGAATAAGATTGATATCTCGATTAACGTGAAGCATATGGAGAATAAGCTTTTGTTAAAATGGTTTGTACAAGAGTAGAGAAAGCCATGTGAGTGTAACAGATCAGATTTTTTTCAAGCGGTAAGCTGCTATTGTGTGTTTTCTTATGGTCATGCAAGGAGGTTAGAATTATAAAGCCATCACATAGTGATCCACTTTTTAAACATCTGGTTGTCACTTTAGCCTACTGTATTCTTATACCAATTATGAAATGTGTTAATATGTAGTGGAAGGTTATCTCTGTTGACAAAAGTAGACAGAAGAATAAGCCTTTGTATGAATAGTTTAGAGTCAGAAGAGAAGTCAAGCGAATACAACGTTTCAATTTTTTTTCTCAGGAACAGTGTTTTCACACGATTAACAACTTAAAATAAATAACTCTATGCGAATGAGACAAATATTTGAAAAATATTACGAGTATAACATTGCACTATTTAATATATTTATGGACTAAAGTAAAGCTTTGGATTGCTTCATGTTGTATGATGTTCCTGCAAAACTAATAAGATTATTTGCACTGACGTTAGCGAACAACGTGGCAAGGGTTAAAATAAATAATAACTTAAATGAATCATTTAAAATTTAAATTTGTCTGCTACATTATTTAGCATTGTAATAGATTCAGTCTTAAGTAGACTAGATTTGAGAGTCAACATAGCATTTCGTTTAAAACAATATATAGCCTGTGCAGATAACATTCTTATTATAGCCAGCACAAAAAGTGCAGCAACAGAAACGTTCCAAAAGCTAAAAGATGAGTCCGAACAATTTGGGCTATAAATAAATATGGAAAAAACAAAATATTTAAAATGCACTAAAGGTTCAAATAAACTGGAAGATTTAGTGATAATATCATTAAGGCGGTAAATTCCTATAAATACCTCGGGTCCAGAGTAAACATAAACTCAGTAGAAGAAGAAGAAGAAGAAGTAAAAGAAAGAGTAACCCAGGGATATAAGGTATATTTTATGTATAATAATTTATTTAAAAGAAAATTGATATCTTTAAATGCATAAATAAGAATTTAGACCACAAGGCCTGTAGTAACACGTGATTGTGAAATCTGGATGCTCAAAGAATCGCAAAGGCGAAATCGTTTAACATTTGAAGGAAATATTTTAAGAAGAATATGCGGACCAATTAAAGATAGAGGACAATAGAGAACCTGAAAATAAAGAGTTACTTAATAAAATTAAAAACCAACCATCATAAATTTTATAACAGCACAGAGACTAAGATGGTTTGGGCATCGAATATCAGATGAGAGAACTGTCTAAAGAATATAAAAATGTAATCCTCTCGAATCCAGATTAAGGAGCATACCCAAAAAAAGATGGTTGTGATATAAATAGAGATCTGAAAAACATGCGGATAAGAAATTGGATTGTACTGACCAAAGATTGTACCGAATGGAGGAAAAATGCAGAGAAGGTTAAAAGATTCTGTTAATGAAGTTGTAATGCCTATTAAGAAGAATATTATATTATCTATTAAATGTAAGTACGTATAGTATCAGTAGCGTTATGTTTAAATTCCCACCGGATGATATGATGATTGATGATGATGATGATGATAATAATAATAGTGATTAAATTGTGTTTTTATTTATGGATCCTCTTTAACTGATATGGTCCTTAGCGTCCTATATTGGGCGTGAAAGACCGGAAATTTTGCTCAGATGCCTCTTTATCAGGTTTGAGATTTTTTATGTGCTGTAAATCTACGACACGGGACCACCGGCTTTACTTCCTTTCCGAAGGAAGCCATGGTAAGGATTTTTAGGTCCGAAAAAATCCATCGCCCTCCGCCGGTCCTGAACCCGCGACCTCGGGAACCAGAAGCTAGTATGGTAACCACTACACCACGGAGGACGACTATGATTGGCGATAATAATTATACGTGCTGACATTCTGTTTCAATATTCCATGTACAGAATTTGATTTAAAAGGATAAACTGAATTGGGCTCACGTGAACATATTAAGCATTGCATGTGTGGTATAGTATGTTTATCCTGTTAGCACAATTTACATCCGGAATAAAATTAATATCTTTTTCCATTGCTTGTAACTCATAAACATTGTGATTTCAAGCAAACCTTAGCATAATCTCTTTAGAGAATAACTACATGAAAGAGGTTTGCTGTTCATTTAGCACTGCTGTAGAACAAGTGGCACCGCTCTAAACACCTCTGTTTATAGAACTAAATTATTAGAATTTTCATTCTTTTCCTAAAATTAACAACTGTTTTCCTTTCATTAAACTGTTTTCATGAGAAGTATACTTGTCTTACACTGTGTGCAACTGTATAGGGGTATTAACATTTTAAGAGCAGGCATTTTCTCTTGTGCAAATGCAGAAGCAAGTTTCATTCTACTCTTAAGATATCGTTACATGTTCCTAATAATGGTGTAAAAAACTTGCATAAGAGAAAGGAACTTGGTTTAATGTATTAGGACGCAGTTGTGAACCTCCGGAAAGTGGTGTCCAGCCAATAGCAAGATTGGGATGTCCATGTGCTGTTATTCCTCCTGACCTACCGAACATCAGTACACGAATCTATTACCTTGACCCTGGCCAACTAGGTATTTGGATGGGAGCTACGGCTATCGTGTGATATGTTATTTCAGCACGCATGCTGATGCTAATCGCCGGCAATGGGCAAGTCGGATAGGTTAGAAGACATCCACTATCTCGCTAAGGAGCACCTGAAACTGACAAGTGGCTGGATGAAGACACGCCATGATCGTGTGGCAAACAGTGCCGGATTCTAGAAGGATGGTTTCTTGTGAATCCACCGTCTCAAGAGGGCTGCAACGTTCCTGGGAAGGCCCGTATAAGGTAATCATTCGTATGAACGATGTGGTATACTGCATTCGGCGTCAACGCGAGGGAAACTGATGGTAGTCCATCTTAATCGGCTTGCTTCATATCGCGGAGCTACTCGGGATGACCAGCTCTGAGGAGAGAGCTATGTGACGCAGCTATAGGTCTGTTATCGCATAAAAGGCGATCGACTGGCCGATTGAAAAGATAAGAGCTCTCACCCAGCATACACAAGCACTCTGAGTAGATAACGGGATTTTTCTAGAACCTTCTCCCCACCTCCTGAACATTATAGAACTTTCTGGAAAATTGTAGCAACTATATAAGCGAGCGTGCTTGCGAGTGAGGTAGTGAGTTGTTCTTGATGTGACAAAGTGCTGGTTATTCAGTGCTTTTCTAGTAGTGAGATTATGATGACTGTGTGACATACTACTAGGCAAGTGTAAGGGATTAAAGAGGTCTTGTATTCCACTCCTCAGTGAGTAAAGCTAAAAGACGAAAAGGCTGCATTGTGCATATGTCATTATATTGCAAAGAAACGTGAAGTGACGGTGAAAATTGAACTAGATCACACTAGTGAGGTGGGAGTAAAACTGGACAAAGTCACAGTATGTTGATTTTCTCATGTTTTTATATTGGTACCCGAGTATAAATATAAGTCATATACCAAAGCATTTGATGTCATATTCATAATCACAACATTCAATTTATGTAAAGGTGGTTAATTTTATCCATTTATCCTCATTATCCTTGCTGACCAGAGTTATAGTTGCCATTAAAAATATACTGTACCTAAGTATTGGAGCAATTTTTATCAAAAGCTAATTTGAGATATTGACCAAAATTTTACAATGCATTTTGTTTATAGTATATTTGTGCATATTTTTATGTGTTTATAAAATATTTGGGTTTACTATCACAGTCAACCTCTTTGTTTTCATAGGCCTTTTACCCAACAACATGCTTTGGTCGAAAAATTCCAGCAGTCAACATGTATGAACTACTGAAAGAAATGTTACACAGCTATTGGCAATCACCACAAATGATTTTCAACCAGGAATATTGGAATGGCATTTTAGAAACAGCTAGAAGACTGTCCAATGAATGTACTGAAAACAAGTAAGAGAAAGATTCAGCTGATACTGTCCAAACATAAGAAAGAGGTACCTACCTATTTTTTATTATTGTTTAATAAGGCATAATTGATTTCTAGGTTCTGTTTTGTTTACCCTATGTAAGTTTGGTAGAAATCAGAAGAAATAGTTTGATATATACTGAAATTTTTGATAAGAATAAGTATGTGGAAGGGAAGAGTTGCAGATAGTAAGCAAGTTTGATTATTTGGGAGTGAGAATAAGTAGTAATGGGAGATGGAATGATCACAAGATAAGTGCCTTAGCTAAGGGAAGATTGGCAGTGGCTGCTATAAGAATATGCTTAAAGAAGATACCAGATATGCAAATTAAATAGTTGGAAAGGGTTTACAAAGCTGTAATTGAAGCAAAAATGGTCTATGGATCAGAGATCTGGGGAAGTGACAAAGGATGGGAGATGATTGATAAAGGACATAGGTCGTTCTGTAAATGTATGTTAGGTTTATCTATTTCATCACCTAATGGAGCAGCAATGTTTGAGTTGGGAAGAGTAGGTAGCAAGGGCATGATAGTAGAAAGGATACTTAATCATTGGCATAGATTGAAATCATTGCACGAGCATAATATCTTGAGGCAATGTTTAATAATCCAAGAAAAATCCAGTGCTGGGATGAACTGGGCTCAAGGAATAAGGAGAATTTTACAAGAAATAGGAATGGGTAACTTATGGGAAGAGAAAGAGGGGTTAGTTAAAGGTTTCTGGAAAGAAGTGAGGAACAGAGTGAAAGATATAGAGAAACAAGAATTATTTTAAAGACTGGAAGGAAAGAAAAGTTTGGAACTATATATACAATTAAAGGTGGACTGAGGAAGGAAGAAATATTTGGATGTAGGTAATACGTTAGTGAGAGAAGGACGGGCCTGGTCTAGATTAAGTGCACATAGACTAAGGGGAGATAGGAAGGGAGCGAATTTAGATAGGTGCCCTCTTTGTGGAGAGGCAGAAAATGATTTTCATTATATAATTGAATGAGAAGAAACTAAGTTCCAAAGAGATCAGGTTTTACCTAAAGAATGGGAGAATGTTAACAAAGAAGTATTAAACGTTAGGATAATGAAAATACAAAAGAAGAGGGATATAAAAAGAATAGGAGAATATATGGGGAGAGTAAGAGAAAATGGTTTAGAAAAATAAAGCAATATGAATTTGTTATGACCCACCATGCATAAATAACCACAGTGTTAAAATGCATGATGGACTAAAGAAACAAAAAAATTACCAACTCAAAGTAATGTATTAAAAATTGTAAGATTTCTGATAGCATTATGGAAAAATGCACGCACGCACGCACGCACGCACGCACGCACGCACGCACGCACGCACGCACGCGGTAAATGAACTTTTAAAATTAGATGTTTTTTTTTCTTTTTCAATTTAGTGTAATGTTTCGTGTGGTAGGTACTTATTTTACTTATATTTATTTTGAAACAAGTTTTAATTTTCAGTTAAGGATCCCATTTTTACTTAAGGAGCACAGTTGCAAGAAGCAAATTAGTTCAGCATAAGTACTATTTCATGCCTAGTCGGTATGAGGAACATTAGCTGCTAATGGTATATGCAAATTTTTGCAACGGAATATAATTACTACATTTGGTGAAGTTATCCAGATAATGTAACATTCAAAACAAAGCATAGAAAGAAAGATTGTTTACAGATATCACAAAGTTGATGTTACTGAATTCAAAAGTGAAATGTTTTGGGGATTTCAGATCAATCTGGGGGAATCGAGTGTGTATCTTTATTGTGAAAAGAATATAGTCTGAAGGCCATCAGAGAATTTTTCTTTACAGCTTTACAGACCTTCCTGCACACATTTCTATGTACCATTTACTATACACTCAGACATATGAATCAGGCAGGTGCCATTCAAGTGTCCTCTCCTCCATCTACCAGTCTACCTTTACATCTTGGTGCTACCTGTTACTATAATGCTTCTTTGTTAGTCATCAGCCACTAATTTGACATATGAGTATGGTTTGTCATAGAAGGATTATTATCATGATATGCTTCTTGAAAGAAGATCTCGGAAATGACAATGTTCTCATATATCTCTTCCTTGAAGTATTGTTTCATCTTATTTGTGCTCAGTTACTATTAGTGAAAGTAAGTCAGTACTAATTAGTAAGGAGTAACAGCTTTTCATTTCCATTTATACCATTTCTAAAAAAAAAAAAATTTCTCTCCCAAGCACTGACATTGAGAAATCAGTTTTAAAGATTTTGTTTCTTTAGGATCTGAAAAGTATTTCTGTAAACTCTATTTGCTACTCCAAACAAAATAAATCATCATAACTTTACAAAAATGTTTTGAAAAATAAAATCAAATCATTGTGATAGAGAAATGATGAGAAGTAACCCTTGGCAAATATAAAAGTGAAATTTGATTTTCCAGTGGCTACAGTAAAAATGTAAATTGCCTATGCTTGTATTTTTTTTCTTCCCCTCTCTCCATAGAATTCTCATTGATACATTTTCCTGATGCAGCCTTGAAAATATTGTTATACTTCTTTAGCCACATAACATGTGCAATTTCTGCAAAAATCTGCTATTATAAGTAATTCAAAGTTCTAATTTAATTTGAGAATATATGTTATATATTTGAGTTTAAATGGGAGAGATTAATCATTTTTAACTTTGCAGTTCAATTTATGAGACCGAGCAAAAACTTAAGTGTGCCTCTCCCCCATTACTACCTCAGATCTGTCTCTTTCTTTAAATATATTGTTAGTATCAATATTCATCCATAAATGACTTGTTTCTGCAACAATAAAAGATTAACAAAATATATCACAACATTCTAAGTGCTGTCAGTTGTTCTGATTCCATCCTGATTTAGTCTTTGATAACTCAGTTTTCTTTTCAATTTTACTCAAAGTGGGCAATGTTCATAATTAATGGAAATTGGCACTTATGTGTTCAGTTGCAAATGAAGGGTTAAACCAAGAACAAAAGTCCATTAAGACAAAGGTCTTCGTTTGTATGGTCTCAGTAGTTATGGTTTGAAATATTCTGTTTGTTGATTTTATATCTGAGAATCAAATTATTTGCTCCTTTATTATCAATTATTCCTTTGGAACTCTTTTTGAAACACTACAAGCAGTGCTTAGTTGGGGTGGAGGATAGGGCAATGGTGTTTCCCCCCAATCTTCATGGTCTGTTTTTTTTGTCTGTTTTCTTAATAATATACTATAAGAATATTGCTAGAACCATCTGTACATAATTATTTTTTATCAAAATGACTTGAAGAGCTCTCATTCTGTATATGGTATGTAGTTTGTATGGAAAGTTCATAGACATCTCTAGCCTCTAATCAATTTACCTGAAAGAAGGAAGAGGAAATTTGTATTGGTAGCTATGTAACAGTAAAAAACTAGCCTACATAACTCTACCATATCAATATACTCTTGCAATGTATTGAGTGGTGTTGAGGTGATGTAATGAAGAGCTGCAGTTGGTTACATAGTACACTAATGAACCCGATCAATCTGTGGAACAGAGACAAAAACAAATTTTTACTTTCTCAGGATCTGTAAATTGATTGGTGATTTTTTAGCATTAATCATTGCAACCATGAGCCTAATGAAGTGATGTATGAAAAATCCTACGGATGATTCAGAAAATTCTCAAAATAAAAATGTTGATAATTTTAAAACAAACCATCCATGTGTTTCTGAAATTGAATGTTTAAGCTCTGAGGTTAAGAGTGAAAATAACGGGACTCCAGTGTATGACAAAGTTTCAGTTATTCATAATTGTTGGTCTGAAGAACAGTACAAGCATTAGTTACGTACATTTTTGGATGTTTTAAATTCTCGTGTTTTTCTCCTATTACTGAATTGTTAACTTTATTTCTTTGTGATGTCCTGGCTGTTCTTTGTAAAAATCTTGTTTTTGCATCAAAGTATTAATGACTGATTTATAAATTCTTTAATTTGTTGTTTTGATATCTTTATTACATTTAAAGTTGATAAAGCAAGTTTTTCTTATTTGCTGTTCTGTTGTAATACATAAAAATTAGAGATTTTGTAACTTTAACTCCTAAATATTCCATTGTATTATACTTTCATTTATTTTACTGATGAAAATCTGAAGCTTGAAATAAAAGACACATTTCTTGGATGCCATGTTTGCTCTGAGATTAGTGTGGTTGGTATGTGTTCAAAAAAGGGAGCAAGCATAAAGTTTGTCAATGAATGGGTTCATTGTAAGGTTAGCAGTAAAAGTGATGCTAGTGATGAGCAAAAAGCTAAATAAACAAGCTTCTTAAAAAAAAAAAATCATAAACAAAATTTTTCAGTCTTATAAGGCTGCTGAAATAAAAGAAGTAAGAAGTAAAGAAGGTACTTGAAAGTACTGTTGACCCTATGAATGTGAAATATAAAGAAACAACTGTTGGTATTTTTTGCACTGCTTATAAAATTGATAGGCAGAGTAGACCATTCCCAGATTTCCCTGTAAATTTAGGATTGTAAGAACTTAATGATATAACATCGGTAGATGTTATGTTCCAATTATGGTTTTGCCAATATAATCACATCTCAAAAGAGAGGAGAAATAAAATTTCTGCAGCAATAATAGAGAATGAGAGAAAAATAAGTTCTTCTTATTGATGTGTCCATTACTTTAAGTCAGAAGCCATGTTTGTGATTTCTTTGAAATATGCCATTTGGATGAAATGACAATTCACTGCCTCAGGCATATAAAAAAAAGTTCTATTTTATACAAATTAAAATGTCATGTTATGGATGAAGGTTTCACGAAGAAATAAGTTTCTTTTATTTGTGATGAAGCATCAATAATGCTTGAAAGAAAGGCAGGAGTTGTAGCAGAATTGAAGTAAGAATTCTCTAATTTGGTGGTATGGTACTGCTGCATTCATTGTTTAGGTTTGGAAGTTAGTGATTCTAAAAATGAAGTGCAGGGTATTCATAACTTTTATTCTTTTTTAACAAATTATATTTATTGTTCAGTTTGTCACCAAAGAATCCATGGTTGCTTTTTAAATGTTCATCTCTATTAGGCCAGAATTTGAAGAAGTTTGGGAAATTATTTACCTTCAGATGGATGTTTTCTAGCCTGCAAACTGTTAACACTGTGGGGATAGTTATTCTGCTTTAACCATACATTCAAACAGGAGATGACATGATAAGAGACTTGAGATTAAGGGCCAAATATGGAGGATTGCATAAACATTTAACATAATTTCATTTTGTGATGGACTTGGGCATTATGTGTGATGTTTTGACTGAGTTAAGTGAACTACCTCTTTAGCTTCAGAGGAGAGATGTGACCTTACTAGATGCACATTGTGCTATAAGCGAATAGTAAAGGTTTTGGAGTCTATACTACATGGAGAATATGCCAAATCTGTATCAGATGCCAGAAGCAGTTTTAAACAAATGATTTGGAGGATTATCTAAAAGTTGTGGAAATTAGCCAACAACAATTTTACAAATATCTGGTAACTAACTTCTACAATAGATTGATATGCAACTAAGCAGATGTTCACATGAAAGTGCAACTACATTGAATCTATTTCAAAATGATGCTTATCTTCTTGTTCAAATAGAATTAGCCATGTGACCCACATATAAAGTATCACGAGGAAAGCTTTTCCACTCTTTGTGAACTATTTTAATTTCCTGAGAGAAGCAAGTACGTAACTTAGAGAATATATTGAAATAAGTAGACTGCCCAAGAACTAACTTGTCTACTGCAAACTGTTGAAACAATACTCATACCAACTACCAACTTCCAGAACTCTGAACATAATCATAACAGATGAAGAAAACAAGCTTTGCATTGAAAATGCCAGTGCCTTGATGTTCATCAGCAGCAAGAGACCACCACTAAATGAGTTTAACGCACTACCCTTTGTCAAGTCTTAGCTGCAAACTGGAAGGATGTCAGCAAATGAAACTCCCTATTGTAAGCAAGAGGTTTGACATAACAATGTACAGAGTCCTTGTTTATGGAAGCTTCCATAAAAGTGAGTCCCCCAAATAATTATTCCCAACTAAAGCACTGATTACAAGTTATTTTTTGCTAGATATTTGCATTTCTAATTCTACAGTTCATGCTTGCAGCTTTAGCTATTTTGCTTGTTATGCATTGGCAGAAACATACTTCAGAATTTAAAAGTTTTATTAAATTATATTTTTTCTCTTCTTCACCATTTGTACTGCCAAATATAACAAATATAGGAACCTTAGCTATAAGTGCAAAATAAGTAGCTTAGAACATGTAAGATGGGGAGAAAACAAACCAACTTTAGGGTAAGGGTGGGTAGTATGTGACACTTAAGGTGTTTTGCTCGTAAAACTGCAATTTTACATTAGAATAACCTGAAACTACCACCAACTAATATGTTATAAGCACCCTGAGCTGTCAGCACACTGTTAAATTTTTATAACCATTATAAATATTATTTAAGTGGAGTAACATTGTATGGCTTTTGTTAGTATTCTGACTTTTGGTGGGTAGTGTGGGACAATGTAGTTAAGTTAAAACAAACTAGAAAATTGTTGCTGTACTTTTATTTAAACATCACGAATGACAAATAGAGACACTACACAAACTTTGGTACATTTCCAAGTTAAGCACTTTCATCAGTCTAAGTTTTTACTGAAATTGCAATGGTCACAAAAATAATAAAGATCATCTTCAACATCTGCACACTCTTCATGTCCCATCCTTCACATTTGTAGCACTGAATCCAATTATCATTGAAATTTTCGCCATCGATGATGCAGTCTGTTTTTTCACTGTCCTTATTCACTTTAGACTTTGGCATGCATTTTGAGGTGTTAGGATTAGGCATTTTGAAATTGGAACTTTGTTTTTGTTCATTAGGCCTACATTGTCCTTGTTTCACAAGCAACTTATTCTTGTAGGGACTTGAAATTAAAACTTCACTCCGTTGGGCTTTTCTTTTTCGTAAATTTAGTCATCTTTCATTGCAGGCTGGGACTGGAGGGCTTCATAAATGCCTTATCCAGAGGCTGGAGTTTGTGACATGTGTGGTGGGATACTTATCATATGGACATTGTTCTTTCGTGCAACTTCAATTACTTGGAGTTCCTTGTGACTGCTGTGGCCATCCAGGATAAACAATGGAGTTAGATGAGTGTGTTGGATGAAGTGTTGAAGCCAGGAAAGAAAAATGTCCCCATTCGTCCAGCCACTTGAGTTGGAAATTGCAATGCTGTCACTTAGTTCTGCAATCATCAGTCTGTCATTCATCATTTTGCACAGAAAGATGAACATATGTAGGTGGAATGAACTGACCAGCGGCACTCGTGCAAAACATCAAGGAGACATTTTTCCCTCTCTTGCCTGAAGTCAGCTTCCCTATTTGATGTTCACATGACCTTCTCATTCACATGTACGCATGACACACCAGTTTCATCTGCACCAAAAATTTTATGGACGAAATGAATGAGCTTCCATCAAGGTAGACAGATTGGAAAAAAAATCTTTCCAGTTAGGGCTTATTGAAGGCCACTGCTCTCATTAAACTCGTGGACTGTGGCTGTCTGGATGCCTGTTCATAAAAGAATAGTAAAAATCTTTCCCATCTAGCTTTTTCTCTTTTTTGATCTGTGATCGATCTTCATTTCACTTGCAAGGTCATATGCAAGGTTCAAAAATTCCTTGCAAGTAAAGTGCATTAATCTGGCATCCATATGTTTAATATGCTTCACTAATTCATCCTCGAATTTGAATTCAAATGTGGGTTTGAATCTACCCAGCTCTGCCTGCATTTTTACTTCCACTCCCGATTTCAATTTAGAAGGTTTCCTCCGAAGTGTGATTTTTGGCACCTTATAATTTCGCGCAGCTTCCCTTATGGTCATTTTTTTTATCAACAACGTTCTTTACGGCATCCACCATATTAACTTCATCCCACTCTCCTCTTCTGGAACCCTTAGGCATCATCTTAAACTTTGGCATTGTGATCTGAAACGAAATATTACTCTGTATATTTGTCCCATACTACCCACTGAGCCTACTGTCCCATACTAGCTGAAATGCATTAGCAAAAGGAATTAATTACCATAATGAAACTACTGTATTCTGATGTGTTTATAGCACATTAAAATTATATTCCTTACACAGGGGTGCAAACAACATTGAAGACTCTTACCTGCAATAATACAATAGAGCTTTGAAGTTAAGATGCAGCAGGAACTTGTAACACAATGGAACTGCTCATATCCACACTTGCCAATGTAATACCTCAAACTAATTGATTATGAGAAAACATCATTAATGCTTCACACTGGGTACCGTAGTTATCTGCCATCTACTATACAACCTTGGAAACACAAACCGTCTCATGCTACCCGATGCCCCATCCTACCCAACCTTACCCTATCACAAGAAATTAAGCAGGAAATTAAGGACATAAAATGCACCATGCAGCAATATAATATGACTAAATCCCCTATTTTCCAGTTAACATTATCTATGAATTTGTAGTTTGGTAATAATTTCTCAGATTGTGTCTGCATTTAATTGGTCTAGATATGCAATAATACTAAGTTTTGACACTGCAAAATATTTTGAAATAGAATATAATATGAGGTGGGTATTTTTGTAAACGGTGAAATTTACATTATAATTACAAGAAAATATGTATTTTTCATAGAATAACATTATTTTGATTCAGCATGTAAATTTGGTTCTGCTAAGTCGAACAACATTTGCTAAAGTATAATCAGTCATAATGGCAATAGCAGTGTGGTGTAACAGTTTTATTGCTTATTGAAACTATGGAATAACCATAGAAATAGCTTTAAGAACTCTGTAGATTGTTGCATCTTTTCTTCTTTTGTGAAGTGATTTGGGTTTGTTTACAGTTATTGTAAATGTACAAATCTAAAGTATGACATTTCATTCCAAAACTGAAGAATACGTTTATGTTTCCAACAAATATACAGTAATGTGCAAATGTTATAATATATGAATTAACTGGGAATGCAAACACACATTTGAAAACTATTGCCAACAATTGGAAGTGTTCAAGAAAAACAAGAAGTTAAATGGACAAAAGGGCAGCAAAAACCATTCAGAACTGTTAAGAAATTAAGTTCTTAAACAGAGGAACTAGCCTCAGTAATCTGGCAATAATGATGTGCTTATATTTATGTACATTCAGTCATTACAAAACATTAATTACTAATACTACCACCACTGCACATTTTTATTATGAAATAATCGCTTCTTTGTGCTTGTGTTAATACTGCTTTGAACAATTTTAACTCACTACAGAACAACAGATCTGACCTGGCCTTTCTAACATAGGGATAATTTTTATGGCATTTGTACTGTCAGAAGTTAAGTCCATACTTTTTTGTATGTATATTTTATTCCCTCTAGCCACTTTTTCTTCTGATCTCTGGCATTTTCATAGGTATAAAGTTATGCAGACTTACTACAACGATTGGATACTCCAAAGCAATTGGTTTTGCATTTACCTAACCATTGCAGACTTATATTCGCTTCAGTAATGACATCTGCTGAAGTCATTACTGAAGCCTTTGAAATTATACCTGTTTAAACCATTTGAAAAGAAAAAGAAGGTAGTACAGCCTTGATGAAGTTTTTTGCAGGTTTTTGGTTTATGCCTGAAAAAGGATCTAGAGTTTGCTGTATACTTCTCATTTGGTCAACTGTAGTTTTATTGGGCATGAAGCTAACATCTGGAAATTGTAAAAATATACTTGTAGTACATAAAGGAATCTGAGAAACAAAGTAGTCTTGATTTTTATTGAACAGTGCTGGTAAACAGTACCATTTGAAAGGTAAACATTAAATTCATAATGTGAAACATAATTGTGGTTGATCTTTCATACATTTGCTGTATATTACGACTTAAAAAGGTTTTTTGAATAACGTTTATGTGTATTCACAACACAGCTATCTGTCATTGCTGCTCATTATTATGATATATCTTAAGCATTGTCTTATAGAAAAATAGTTTTGTTGTTATATTATTTATTTATTTATTTTTTGTTTTGTCTGTTGTACAAGACAGAAATGGCTCAAACAACATGAGCAGCAAAAAAATCAATAAATAATGGTCAACATACACTGGGAGTAATGAGCCCAGATGAATGAATAGCAAATGGGGAAGAAAAGAGAGAGAGAGGCAGGAATAGTGAAGAAAGAAAAGAAAGAAAAAGAGCAGCATACAAATTGGAAAATCATATCATTATAGTTTTATAGCATAAAATTCAGGTTTTTAGTATGCATTCATTCAAGGCTTTAAAGTTTTTATTTTATAAGTATTGCTTATACTTTTCCAGATCATATGGCAGTCCTAATCTGGAGTCATTGAAGGTTTTCTTATGGAGCACTGAGCAGGACTATACAATCATATGGAATACAACTAAGGTGCTTTTAGTATAAACAACTTTATAAACAGTTTAATAACTAGTTGCATTAGTAGATATGTTCACTAAATACAGAAAGTAAGAGTTGAAAAATTTGAATGGTACCATTTGAAGCATTTTGTATAAGTGAAAAAGATTTTTGATTGATTTATGATACATTTAAAACCTTTTTGTATTTTTTTAATTGAGGTTTACAGTCTTATTATGACAACAAACTCTGTGGCTTTACAGTAAGTAATATGTTTATGCAGAAATTCTTTTGTGACTGCTTATCAGTCAGCTAACATTATAGAGGTTTCCTTTAATTTTTGTTACATAGACTGAAAAATACTGTGCTTTTGATTGATTTATGATACATTTAAAACCTTTTGTATTTTTTAAATTGAGGTTTACAGTCTTATTATGACAACAAACTCTGTGGCTTTACAGTAAGTAATATGTTTATGCAGAAATTCTTTTGTGACTGCTTATCAGTCAGCTAACATTATAGATGTTTCCTTTAATTTTTGTTACATAGGCTGAAAAATACTGTGCTTTTGATTGATTTATGATACATTTAAAACCTTTTGTATTTTTTTAATTGAGGTTTACAGTCTTATTATGACAACAAACTCTGTGGCTTTACAGTAAGTAATATGTTTATGCAGAAATTCTTTTGTGACTGCTTATCAGTCAGCTAACATTACAGATGTTTCCTTTAATTTTTGTTAGAGAGACTGAGAAATACTGTGCTTTTGATTGATTTATGATACATTTAAAACCTTTTGTATTTTTTTTAATTCAGGTTTACAGTCTTATTATGACAACAACCTCTGTGGCTTTACAGTAAGTAATATGTTTATGCAGAAATTCTTTTGTGACTGCTTATCAGTCAGCTAACATTATAGAAGTTTCGTTTAATTTTTGTTACATAGCCTGAAATATACTGCGCTTTCATGATGTTCTTTAAAAATGCAGTTAAATATAGTGCTATAATAATGTTAGTTCTGCTGACAAGAGAAGCATTAATAGACTCCCTGAATGTCACACAAACTCCTTGTACTGTAGCTGCTGCTTTGAAGTTCCATAAGCAGCCCATAATTCAATAAGATAATTGATTGCTTCATTCTATTTTGTGGTTGTTTAACTGGCAACCTTCTCTTCCTTTCTATTCATTATGTGATTGGCGTTCAACTGGAGTTTATTTCTTTAGTAACATGCTTAGTTATGTGTTATTTTCATAAGTGATGTTATTATTTATTGTGCTCTAAGCAATTTAAAAATAAATTAATGCTGATGCTCATCTCTACTAATAATGCATCACCAAATAGTTCAACAGCCAATGGTGGACGTTGGCAAAAAAGTATTTTTTTTGTTTAAAAACATCCAGCACCTTAAGATTTACATTTGACATTATAAATTTTGAGTTATATGAGAGCTGTATTAAAGTTCTCTGTGTGACCAAGAAAACAAGATACAAGAGAAATACCTTTTCCTTTTCTTGTTTTCTAACATAGTTGCCTTGTAAATTAATATGGCTTTTCAACTTACGAGTATTCACAATAAAACAAGATTTGTCTAAATAAAATAAGTGTTTGTCTTAGCTTGAACCTAATTATTTGATGTGAATCTTCGTCCACCCAGCCATTTCTTTAGGTTTGGGAACAAAGAGTAAACACTGGGAAACAAAAGTGGCAAATAGGGCAGAACAGACACTCTTAAAAGTTAAGGTCAGTTTTCAGCAGCAATTCCAAACATGTATTGAATGCACCTTATTGTGATGAAATAAAACTTTTTTTTTCCTGCAAGATGTGGATGGCTGAATAACATCCTTAGTTGGTCTAGTAGTGGAGTGTAATACTCTCTGGTGATGGTTTTGCCTTCTAAAGTAAGTCTATGAGCAACACATCATGAGAGTCCCATTATTTTTGAGACTCATTGAGTAGCCATGACTTTTGCAAATGAAACCGTGTTTGCTCTTTTGGGTGCACTTTTACCTGTTTGGACTGTTCCCTCATCTTTAGCATAGCATATCATATAATGATGAATGCATGCTCCATCTACTGTTATGAAATGTTGGAGAAACTCGCTGGAGTTGTATTTAAACAAGTCTAAGCACTCTTGAGAAATATTCAGTTAAACGCATTTTTGGTCCATTGTTAAAACGCAGCACCCTCAAGCAGAAAGCTTTCTTGCACACAAAACTTTATGTAAAATGTAGTGGACACATTCTATTGAAGTCTTTGCAATGTCAGCCAATTTGTGCACCTTCAATAAGCGATTACTGATTATAGCATTGTGAAATTATGTCACAATCTCATCAGTCATAATGGTTTTGGGGCACCCTGAGCTCTCATCATCCTAAATGGATGTATAGTCATGCTTAAATTCTGCAGCTTACATCTAACAATTGAAAATTTAAAATGAAGGAAAGAAATAATTTAATGGTGAATCTAACTCCTTTTGTATTTCTTTTGCAGTTAAACCCTTCAAAATGAAATACTTTATCACAGCTAATATTTCAGTTTTATCCAGTTTGTATAAAATGTTAATGCTATTTATTTTACACAATTGTCACAAACAAATGGCTACACTTACATTTTTAAAACCTTACAGTGCTGATTTAAAGGATTATACTTAAGAACTGTTACTTTTTTAAATTCATTTATTTTCTAAAATATACCTTAATTGACATGAAGTCCAGTTCACTGCCTAGCAGTTCAACAATCACATGTAACATGGATTATTGTAATGGAGAAAACCTGATAACAATAACACATTTGCTTACAATATTATCAACATACTTCCAGATTTGTACATTTATACTATAATTAAAAATTCCATTAAAGGCCAAAAGAAGGTGAACAATATTCAATTTGATGAGGGTCATGTATTTTAAGATTGCTAAAATCTTCAAGTAAATTATTTCTTTCATTCTGAAGTGGATTGCATTGACAAAATATATAGGTAAACTGGCCAACATGAATACATTTTATCCTTTATGGTTTTTAATTTAAACAGCTTTTTTCAAGCATGTTTGGCACTGAGAAGTCTATGAATTGAAACTATTGATTTTCTTGATAGAGTGAAATTCTTAAATCATGGGTAGTGATTTTCTTTAATATTATTCAAAGTACATTTTGCCTTTGATTAAACCTTTTATTGTCCACCATTCCTCAGCCTCTTTTCTTATTATTTCTTACCATAACACCTTAAAATCACTTACTGACAAACCCAGTTGGACATCCTTGTCGACTATGACTGAACATTTGGCTGCATATTCTAACAATTCATTATAACTCATTCTAGTATGTGGGGGAATCCATGTAAATTTAACATATTTTGTTTTGTTGTTTAAGCTCATATAATTTATTTTTAATCCAATATAACATGATGTGGTTTATCAAAATAAATCAAATAAAGTGCCTATAAAACACTATTGGAGTCTGTAAATATGCAGAAGTTATGTTCATATCCCTTCTCTACTTCCTCCATAGCTGTCAAGGTCATCACTTCAGTTGAAAATATTGATGCATTTTTGACTGTCATGTATTTACATATTTGTAATTTAGGAACATGTAATGCGCCAAAACCAATGAATTCCTTATTGATGGTTTTTCCATGTCAGTAAATATACATACTGATTTCATTTCTTTTCTGCCATGCAAAGAATACACCACCAAAATGAACCCCATTACTTTGGTTTGTTCTTCAATTGAAACACCTGGTCTATTTACTAGTGCATTATATGAGATTGCAAAGCACAGAGGCCTTTCTCTGATGATTAGCAAACGCTTTATACTTCCAACTGGGTTGTTTCTTGATTCTTGAAAATGGTTTAGTAGCAAAATTAAAGGACATTCCGGATAGGATAGCATTTTGGTTAAGAAGGCTTTCCCAATATTTTGGAATTTTATATTTGAAGGAACAGTCCTTGATTCTGCTAAAAATATGTGCACTGAGGTGGATTTCATATATCTTAAAGCCAAATGAATTGCTTTGTATAATGAATTCTATTATTTGAAATTTACTTTTAGTTAATGGTTGAAAGTTGAAGGTACCATATTAAATTTTTGTTCATAAGAGAGATTTGTATATCTTAGATGACGGAGAATATGTGGACCTGCTCCTATGTTGCACATAACTGATATTTACTTGAACGAATACACTTTTCTCTTCTGCAGACAATAGTTTACTCCATTTTAACATAGCTTCAAAATGTAAGCTCAAAAAGAATATAACTTTTACTGATTTAATAATTTGTTTCCAAGGGAAAGTCATGATTTATTGGGTATGCTTTTGTTATGGGGTGGGGAGGGTATGTGTATTACTTCTTCAGTATAACAAAATCAGCATACTGCAGCATTTTTGAGTTTGACTGTTTGTAGGTATGCACATGTTTTATGTTAACTGAGTAGATATACAGCTTAGAACACTTCCTTGAGACAGGCCTTTAAAGACATCTAACTTTATCAATTAGTGAGTGCTAATATCTAAATATTAGCACTCACTTTAAGATTAAAATGTATGGAAATCATATTCCTAACAACAACATTTATATTCTATTTAATGCTCTCAATCAGAATATCAGCTAAAACGTCAAACATGTTTTTAATGTCAACAAATAATGCACTCAAGACTTAATTTTCTTCAAACGTTTTAGTTGCTTATGCATTGGGTAACGTGATATCATCTAGGCAAGATGTTTGTTTTCTGCAACCAAACTAAAGTGGGTATAAGCATTTTTTTGGTGGCGTTCTAACTATGAAATAAATCTAAAGTTATTAATTCTTTCTAGGACTTTCAGTAAACATGCTGAGAAAAATATTGACCTGAATTTGTTACAATTAGTTTTGGTATTAAAAATACAATGTATCATTTCCATTTTGATGGGAGTGTGTCTGTCCTGAGGTTTAGTTATATAAATCAAGAATGCAGCTGTTCTGAAAATTAAAGCATTTTCCTGTAATTTGTTCCATCCAAACTTGGGAGGAGCATTTCATGTTTTTGAAAAACTCCAGTTCATTCTTTGTAAAAGGTAGATCCAGAAAACTGTCACCTTCAATAGCATCAAGGCATGGTAGCCAAGAAGAGCACACTGTATCAGTGGCTTCAGTAGCCCATTGCTGTGTTTGGTTATATTCATTAGGCTGCACATTATTATTTATAGCATTATAGCTCAGCTCAAACCATTAAGCTTAGTCCATATTAACTATAATGGAAGTATGGATTTTATGTTATAAAATGCCCTTTTAGCGTATGGAATTCCCTTTTTAGCAGCTGCTTCAGCTTTTTTATACTTAACAATCTTTTGCTGTGTTATGAAAATTTCAGTCCAGACAAAGCAGCCTTTCTAAGTCTTAACAAGCCTATTACATTCATCATTTAGTTTCTTTCCTTTTCATGTTCAGATGTATGTTGTTTTGTATAGCTTAAGTAACTGCCCCTCCCATAGTTATAGTGGCTATTTCATGTTCTGATTTCTGTTGCACTCAGAAGTGACACAAAAACAAGAGTTTTTGCAAAATATGGTATCTACAATTACAGTGTTCTAACAAATTGGATATCTTAAAATGACATTATGTAGATAAAAAATGCTCCAATTGTGGTAAGTTTAAACTTCTTTCAGTTTGTGTGACTGTAAAGTATTTTATTTGCATTTCAAGCTCATTGTTATAAACTATTACTTTAATATCCTATTCAGTTTTAACATTTACTACAGATTTTTTCTTTTTTTTTTGTAAATTCTAGCAAAAGCTCTATGAAATCGCAATTGCACCTATTATGTTTTATTTCCATCACTGTAGGATAATGATTACTGCCCCAGTTATAACTTGACACACTCCACCATGTGGCAAAAAGTTATTTACAAAAGCTAGATCTGTTGTTGACTCAGTACTGAGCATAATAAGGGTGTAGGCTACTCACCATTTTTCATTTCTGCATCTGTTTCTCCAAAATGTTAAAACACTTTTCTCCTCTGGACAGCAACGATGATCACCCCAAAGAGAGTGGTGAGAATTAAGGTTGCCAGCTATTAAAAGGTGCTGACCCTCAAACTTCATCACAAAATGCAACCACATATTTTCTGGTTTAGTTCTATCAGGTGGTCTATAATAGGAAGCAGCACTTATATGACTATTGTTACATTAAATATCACTGCGCAAATTTCAATCTTGCCATTACAAATGGGTAAGTAAATCAATTGCTTACAAGCGTATATTTAAAGTGATTATTAATAAAAAATGCAGCATGCCCTCCTGCATGTTTTATTCCATCAGAATGAATAACATCAAAATCTTTAAATACTACTTTATCATTGCTGTTTAGCATTCTCTGGTAGTAAATTAACATCAAACTAATTCTGAACGTAAGAACGGCAAATCTTGTCCTTAGACTTTGGCAGTTCCACTGCAGTACTCTCAGCTTGTTGGCATCTTTAGCTATTGAGGTTTGACACATGTAATTGGATAGTTCTCCAAATCATTTACCACAGTAATGTGGTATCAGGAATGCTTTGCAGAACCTTACCGAGTCATCTAACAAATTGGTTGAACTCCAGTTTTCTGTTTCTTCAGCTTCTCCATGGCATTACAAATTCTCTTATCACCACCTCATTGTTGCTTTTTCATGCAGTTGTGACACTATAAGCTGCAGGGTTTTCTCTTGGGCTTATGGGTGTGGTGTTATTTGCCAGAAGAGAGAAATTATATAAGGTTTTGTTAGGAGCTTCATTGGGTTTTCATTTGTTAAGTTTATAATGTCTCTTGCTTTGTAAAGTGGCAGATTATCTTGATACATAATTCTTAATTTTTTTGACCTCTATAAATTTTGGACATTTTCCATCTGTTGCAATACATGTAATTATGATGTTCTCTACATCCTTCATCCTTCAAATCCATAGTGCATGCAGTGGCATAGCTTGATACTGTGTTCTGCGTATACTAGATTTTAAAAATTGAATTTAGAATTTTTTAAATGATACACAAACTCCCATATATTAGTTTTTCATAAAATAGTGTGAATTCTCTATTGCGATTCAATTATTATTATTATTATTATTATTATTTGTTATTTTAATAGTCATTAGCATCACTATTAATTGCCGAAATTGACTGAACATACCTTTTAAACTAAACTAGATTATAAAAATATATCGTTAAGTGTAACTTTACAAAACGCCTACAAACCATTGTATGATTGTAAATAAAAAATGTGGGTACTCATTTAGATTTTCTTGTATATAAGCTCCAGTCAGCGATTTTTATTGCAAGTATTTCTTTCAATGTTTTTAATATTTGATACTCCTTCAACACTCCATTCCTTTTCCCCGCCAAAAAATAACATACGAAGAAACACACTTTGTTATGAATGTAACTGCCAGTTAACCAATTAAATTTACTGTACCAGGATATGCGAAATGTCCGTTTTTGGTTCTTTTCCTGGAAGACAATGCCAAGCTTAGGAATTGCTCCTTTGCCTTTAAGTTCACACTTTTTCTCAAAGTTTTTAATAAGTAATCCGCTAAATCGATGGAATGAAATCTCTATGTTACACTGCCTTGCGTGTAACAACCCCTATTTTCCTGTTTTCAGACTTTCGAGAGAGCAGGTACACAGAGACTAAACACCTCATTAAACGTGTTAAGTCTCTGCTGCTGCCTTTGTGCCTTTAATGCACAATAAAATATAGACATGTCTACCTACAACGAGAGGTCGAAATTTAGTGGATAATTCCACTCTTGATGAGATTTGCACTCGCTCAGCCATCCCAGTCTCAACTCGACTGCCGTATCATCAGATTTCGAAGCTGCCTAAGTACGCAGCACTGCAATCTGACACTTAGCAGTTTGAGTTGGGGTTTTGGGGTACGCAGCGGTGAAGGTGATTGTATTAATTAGTTCATCACTTGTTTGAGGCTGTCCTTATTTATAAAACATTTATTTAGTTTCTTGGTAATTTATTTAGGTAGACTCAGTCTTAAAGTCTACCCTTATGCTACGCGACTGAGTGCATGCATTTAGGAGTGTTTCTGCACATCTTGCTTATATGCCCAAATTTACTGCATGTCTAACATCATTTTCACAATTGGCATAAATACATAGAATAACTGCTAATTTAATTGACTCTTGAGTAGGTGGATACACTAAAACTTTACTTACTTTAAATTACTGGAATAGGTTTCGAAAGCACCGTTTGCTTTCATCTTCAGCTTTTTTCTGACTGAATTAGAATAACTTATAATTTTTCACTCCATACAAAACCAGAAACTGCCAGCTATGTATTTCTTACCGTAATACACTCAGAGAATGAATCCTCTAATGCTATTCTGTCCTGCAATTTCAACTTCCGTTTTATTCTGGTGGCATCTACAGCTTTCAGATATGGGTTTGATAACTTCACTCTGTTCTTAATTCCTCTAACAAATAATCAAAAAATGTATCACAAAAACACCTTCGTGATAGAGAACCGAAACTTCAATTTTCCTTTTTTTCAGAAAAATGTTATTTAGTAATTTATTAGCTGTATCTTGAGATGTAAAAGTTGTTTCCGAACTTGTCCTGACCTTTTGCTATGAAATCACATATGACTGCATTTTTTTCTAGTGTTCTGCGTACTTCTACCGTCATTGGTCTTTTAGAAAAATCAGTATTTTCTTTCTTTTTAAGCAATAGTATTTATGAACTTTTATTACTTTCTCTACCATGTACCTAAAGTGGTTTTACTCTGGCCAGTCCAGTCAAGGTCAGAATGGCAATCCCCACTCTCTCTGTATATATGCGTTTTCCTTCTACAGTTTCCCCCTCCCTTCCTCAAAGCTTGGGGCCAGAGCTACAATAATACTTTACTGTCTCAACAATACTATGCTACTGTATGATGGGAACTAAGTGGAGTGGGGGACGGTTGTAAAGCAAAGAGAAATGGCCTTGAGCGGACTGGCAAAAATGAAAACACTGTAATAGGTAAAGGAAGTATTCTACTCAAGAAAATTTTGAAGTTGAGATTTTATTGGAAATACTGTTTTGAGGTATCCTGAGTTAAAAGAAAAAATTAAAAAAGGTCTGTGTGTATGTCCGTGAACAAACATTTGGTTACTAGGAAGTTCTGTAAGACTTAACATATGTCAGATAAATACCAAATTTCGTATTTAAATTTAAAATCTACCAAAGAATGTAATATAAAGATTTTCAAGAAAATCTCCCAACTGCAAAGCACCCTTTGCTAAGGGCATTTTTTGGAATTTTTATATTCTTAAAAATGGCTTAGATGAATTTGATTAAATGCTGCATATTTAAGATATTTACATGAGATTTAAAATGTATATATTTAATTTTCTAGGAATAACCTGTGAACTTCATTCAGAAGAAATGTATACTTTTGTTGAACCAGTAAACCGTAAGCGTTAGATAAATTTTCTCTGGGATCAGCCATTTCTGAGATATCATTGGCGGCTTGTGAATAAAATAATGTGTGCTACAGTAGCATACAATGTGTACATATTTTCACATAGTCTTACCTTTTGCCGAAATATGAAGTCCATGTGGCGCTCCTTCCTATTGCAGAACTTATCGATGACTCTGGTATTAAATCCCTACGTCTTAGGAGCGATGGTCTTCTCCATGGACAACTTTACCAGAGCAGTAAGGCGAACTTGCGTCATGGGTTTTTTGCGTTTTACGAGAAACATCTTTCTGGTTGAGCAGTGTCATTGGCGTTATGATCAACTTTTTTTTATATCAAAGTTGTCACTTCAGAAAATGAATCTTGCAAGCTTTTGGAGATTGTGTGTTGCAATAATTGCAAAGCCCCATCAATATTTCTAAAGTCAGACTTTGCATACAGAACGCTGAGCTGTGTCTTTAACATTTTTTGTTCAGTATTTTATAAGTGTCCACAGCAGCTTGAAGTTTTCGGGAAACCGATGGGTGTTTGTGTGTGTATGTGTGGTGTGTAATTGCGGGAATAAGCGGTAAAAATAGTATAAACACAGTATGATAAACTGGGTAAAACAATGAAAAGAAAAAAATGATCCAAGGAGTTCGAAATTGGACCGTTTAAAAAAACTACTACAATTAACTAACATTACCTGTACAATAACTAATACTACTACTCGAATTAAGCTTCAAACGCCGCTGTTGATAAGTAAGGCAAGCCCAATACAGCTTGCGCGCGCAGGTCTGCATAAGCACACAGCTTCCGCACATGTTTTCAGGTGCACAGAGTCCAAGTATTGTAGTGATGTTTATTTATGTTTTAGCCAGAAAATTTATTAATATATGAAATTAAAACTTAAATAAGACGCTACATTTAGCAATGTTAACTTATACTTGTGCTAGAGAGTTTGTTGACATATTAAATTAAAGCTTAACAAAGATGTTATTTCTTGTACTTCTACAACTATCAGTGTGACATGAAAACTGGGATTAGCGTGATATTTTTTAAAACTAAGTTTGCAAAATTTATAGAAACAAATAGCTCACGAAAGTTGCAATGATATCCAAAAGTTTTTAATGTGAGAAAATAAATAAGATCTACGGAGCTGCGTGCGGCAAAAATAAAGATATTGGTTCTTAGGGAAGCTGGTAATTAAAACAACTACGCTTAAAAATATTTTCAGGTTTTATTGAATTGGAAAATCTTGTTTATTCTATACTTTATCAATATAACATGAAAACTAGAATTAGCATGCTGTTCTGAAAATAGATTTGCACTGACATACACATATATTTAAAAAAAACCTGATGTGTTACACTCGCATGACTTTCTCTACTCTTGTACAAACTATTTTTACAAACGCTTATTCTCCATATGCTTCATGTTAATCGAGATATCGAGATGTTAATCTTATTGCCTAATTTTCTTGTAGAGGCCAGGGGAATTGGTAGGCTTTAAGCGATAGTCAAATATTTTAAGAGCTGGTTGCTATGTGGAGTATTCCATTCTCTTTGCATTACCAGAAAAAAATGAATACCGAATTCCCATTTGAGAAAAAGTATAAGTATTGGAAAATTTACCCCCCCCCCCAGGGGCTCAGTTCGTGTGAGTACGGGTTTGGCGAACCCGGGGTCCCAAGCCATACTCTCGATTTGGTTGTTCTAAGAGGTGAGAGAGCTTATGCGAAACGCCCAATCAACTGTGGACCACAAACGTGTTTGACCAGTTTCTAGTTACCTCCATGAACACAGTCTGACGGATACCGCTGCGTGAGATGGAGGAGGGGAGTCGCAAGGGGTGATTGGGTAATGCGTAACTCCCAGCCCCTGAGTATCATGTAGGACTGTGTTCGTATCCGCTGATCAAGGTCAGTCCCGGGGAGGGGCCATTACATGAGCTGTTACACTCCTGAAGGCGATTGGTTCCCTCTCTTAATTGGGAGGTGATACCCTAAAGTGAGTAAGGTCCAGGCCAGGACTCTCATCTAAACTGGGGTGGCGCCCAGGATGTGAGCATGCCATCGGAGACATTTGTAATGGTGGAGGATATAACCGCCATGGATACTAAAAAATCCAAAACCAACACCAAGCCTAGTGGAAAAGAAGTGGTCCTCGTTACTTGGTTGTTAATAGAACAGAGGAAGGAAGTTTGCATCGGTGAACCCTTTTATAGTTCAAAAGGGTCTCGATAAGAGATAAGAGTCCGGTTAAGTCGTGCATTAGATCCCGTAATGGCACGCTGCTGGTTGAAGCGCATTTGGCAAACCAGGCAGCGAAAATACTTAAAGCAAACATGTTAGGCAGCTATCCGGTTAAGGTTGAGATGTACAGGACATTGAACTCCTCGCGCTGTGTGGTAAACACCCGTGCATTAGATGGTATGACCAATGAGGAGATTCAAGAAAATCTTGAAGAGCAAGGCGTAACAGCGGTATATCGTGTCCAGCGGAAAGAGGTGAATTACTGCATACATTTGATCGGGTAGATCTCCCTCAAAGGATTACGGCAGGGTATGTAGTCATCGAAGTGAGGGCATACATCCCAAATCCGCCGAGATGTTATAGGTGTCAGCGCTTTGGCCACACCAGTGATTTCTGCAGCAATGAATCTAGCTGCGTTAAGTGTGGAAACGTCTCTCACGATGGAGCATGCACATCAGCTCCAACGTGCGTTAACTGCAGCGGAGAACATCCATAAAGTTCCAGAGGATGCCCCGTTTTTACAGAGCAAAGAGCGATCCAAGAAATCCGGGATAGGGAGAAGGTATCCCTCGGAAGCCCGGAAACTCTTACGCATCCGCCAGTCCTCTGTCCTGAGGTCCGGACCTACAGCTCAGTTGCAGCTAAGCCGGTACCGAGTCGGGAAATCGCAACACAGACCAGCGGTATAAACGGGGCCTTTATCTCAGAGAAGATTCTCGTTGCCAGAACACATCAAAAGATTTCAAAATCAACACCGATGACAGCATCAACATCTGCCAAGTCCGCTACTTGAAATATCACACCAGTCAAATCACCAGCAAGACCGTCCACCCCAAATAATAAGACGGGCAAGCCTATAGTATATAATGATGCATCACCAATAAAATTCAGGACCAGTTATGTGAGAACCGACTTCCTAAATGAAAGCGATAAGCCTGCACCCAGTACACATAAGGCTAAAAATGATCCACGAGTATCTCCTCGGAGATCCTCCTCTGAGGAATCTTCTGGGAAGGACTCAGATCGGCGATCATCACCTTCGCCGATCTCAACTTCCAATCTCTATTGGAAAGGGGTCCTCCCCCGTGGAGGAGATGGAGCAGGAGGATTCTGCCCACACTGCCAGAACGACAGTGAAAAAGAGGCAGGATAAATCCTCCGTTAAAGGTGTTAGCCCGACACCAAAGAAAAAGGGAAAATTGATTCGACCACCGTTTTCCACAACGTAGTGAGCTTCTACGATTAAGAACTTATCACGTTTTAATTCTAATGGCTATCCTACAATGGAACTTCCTGGAATTAGAACACATCGACCAGAGCTTGAACTTTTGCTCAACAATTACGGGCCTTTGGTCGTGTGTTTACAAGAGACTAAACTCCGTCCGCAAGACAGTTTTCAGCTTAGACGATATACCCTAGCGCGCTGTGATCTCACGCCGGAAGAGGGTATTCCTGCGCACGGGGCCACTATGATGCTCTTTAGAGATGGTATATTTGTGGAATCTGTATCCAGACAGTCTGACATCCAGTCAGTGGCTGTAAGGATTAAACTACCATCCATCCGATTTATCATCTAACATTTACCTGCCTCCATACAATGACCTCTCGCTCATGAATTTAGAAGATCTAGTCTCTCAATTACCAATGCCTATTCTGTTGGTGGGAGACGTTAATGCCCATCACCCTCTTTGGGGCTCACCGCGGGCTTGTGCGAGATGTAAATTAATTGCTGATTTTTTGGACAATAATAACCTAGCTCTTCTGAACACCGGAGAACCTACATTTCTGTCTGACTCCAACACTTTTTCACACCTTGATATTGGAGTTTGTTCATCACAGTTAGCAGTTCATTGCAATGGAATGTCATCTCTAATTTACACTCTAGTGACCACTTTCCAAGTGTTATTAGTCTTTATCACAAAATATATGTTCCACACGCCTACCTAGATGGAGCTTAGATCAAGCCAGCTGGAATCTTTACTCACAGTTGGCTGGGTTTAATTACAGTGAGCACGACTGTGTGGATGTTTTATGCAACATCTCACAGAGAAGATTCTTTCTGCTGCTGAGCACGCTATTCCACAGTCAGCTGCCGACCCTCGTCGATTTCCAGTCCCTTGGTGGACAGAAGAGTGCCAAAATGTCATTCGTGCTTGTAGGCGTGCTCTTAGGGTTTTCCAGCGTCAACCCTCACTGGATAACCTAATTAAATACAAGAAAATGCGTGCAAAGTCTAGATATGTTATAAAGGATAGCAAAAAAGACATGGAGCAAGTTTGTAGCTTCATTTAGTCGACATGCACCTTCCTCTGTCGTTTGGGATCAGTTAAGGCGTGTGGCCGGAAAATCGACCCACATGCCAATTGCCGGTCTTAAAACAGCTGCAGGAGCTGCTGATACGTTTGACGTGGCTAACACATTTGGCTGTGCCTTCGCTCAAGTGTCTAGCTCAGATAACTATTCGCCCGAGTTCCTTCGCGTTAAGACGCAGCTTGAATCTCAAGATTTCCTTTTTCGTTCAGGAAATCTTGAGGATTATAATCGCCTTTTCACCATGGCAGAGTTAGAAAACGCAATTTCATCTTCGCGACTATCAGCACCAGGACCTGATCGTATCCGCGTAAAAATGCTCCAACAGCTCTCCTGAAGGTAAGGCTTTCCTACTCGAGGTCTATAACCGTGTTTGGGTTGATGCCACTTTTCCTGAAAAGTGGCGGGAGGCCACTGTCATATCTACTTTGAAAGCTGGAAAGGACCGTCATCTCCCGTCCAGCTACCGTCCAATCTCCCTCACCAGTTGCGTTTGTAAGGTGATGGAACGCATGATCAATGGACGGTTGGTATGGTGGTTGGAAACTCACAACCTGTGGACAAACACCCAGTGCGGTTTTCGGAGGTGCCGTTCAGCAATTGACCACCTTGTGTCATTGTCGACACAGATCATAAACGGATTCGTGAAAACCTGTGAAACCGTTGCGATAATTTTTGACCTGGAGAAGGCTTATGATACGTGTTGGCGTGTAGGGATACTACGTTCCCTACACGCCTGGAATATACGTGGACGCTTGCTACTGTTCATACCAGGAGTTTATGAAGGACCGCTTTTTCCGAGTAAAGGTCGGCTCGGGTTTTTCGAACCTTTTTGTTCAGGAGAACGGAGTACCTTAGGGATCGGCACTAAGCGCTACACTGTTTGCTATAGCAATTCTATCTGTAAATGTGTTCCTCCAGGGGTATCGTCGTGCTTATTCGTAGACGACTTTGTCGTTTATTGTACTCCTCTGCGTACGCCGTTTTTGGAACGCGTATGCAGCAATTCTTAGATAATCTCCAAGATCGGAGTTCTAAAAACGGCTTTCGTTTCTCAACTGAGAAGTCAATCTGTGTGAACTTCTTGCGCCGTAGGAGACGATTACCACCTTCGCTCCGATTCGGTCCAGATTTACTACTATTCGCAGATTCGACGAGATTCCTGGGGTTGACGTTTGATAAGAAACTTAGCTGGTCATCGCATGTAGCACAATTGAAAGCGCGATGTGACCGTTCTCTGAATATCTTGCGGATATTAAATGGCAAATCTTGGGGAGCGGATCGGTCTATTTTGCTGCGACTGTATCGCGCACTGGTCCGATCAAAAACTAGACTATGGGTGTATCATTTATTCTCCAGCAAGAGCATCTGTGCTGAGGAGAGTAGACGTGCTGGCGCGAGGAGTGGTTAGCTCTCCGCGGGAACAAGCTTACGGTAGTTAGACATTCCAATAAACTGGGTAACTTCCTCTCGTGTATGTCGTCGTGAGGAGGTGATTTTGGCTCGGTTGCGCATTGGTCACTGCAATTTTATGCACAGTTACCTTTTTACGGGTGAGCCTGTTCCTATTTTTCCGCTTTGTAACGAAGGTCTTTCGGTCTGTCACGTGTTGCTAGAGTATATTGTTCTAGCACACCTTCTGGACTCTGTGCTACTGCTGGACAGTCCTGCAGAGGCCTTAGCGGATGATAAGAAAGCTGTTAATAGGGTTTTTAATTTTGTCCCGAAAGTATATTTCCAAATGCGGATTTAGTCTTTTTAATAGAAGGTGTTTTATACTGATCGGTTTAGTTTTATATATCTATATTTATGTAAGACTTATGCTATATTTCCATAATCATATTTATCTCTGGCTGTTGCTTACCTTTTTTATTTATTATTTATTTTATTTTTTTATTCAGCTTTACCTCTGACCTTTGCCATAAAATTTTCTACTGATCTTTATCTCTGGCCTTTGCCATGATCTGTTATAGAAGGGCGCTAATGGCCTAGAATTTGAACGCTCTTAAACAAAACCAACCAACCAACCAACCAATCTTGGAAAATTTGAGGGAATAACAAGCAATATCCCGAAAATGGCTCACTCAAAAAAAAAAATGTATATGGACACAAATTGTGTATTTTGACGCGATCCACATTTTTTGTGTAGTAAAATTTTTGTCTATCTATTATGGTTTACCAGTTATGCAAAAGTCGTTCACAATGAAGAATGCTTTTGGAGACATTCCCAGAAAATTCGAGGTATACAATTCATTTGCCATAAAAATGTCTTAAACTTCTGGTATTTTATTCAAAATCGTTAGTCATTTTTGAGAAAATTAAAATTTTCGAAAAATGTTCCATGTAAAGGGTAATCTGTGGTGGGGGGATTTTCTTGAAAACCTTCGTGTCGCATCTCTGGAAGATACTGAACTTAAATACCAAGTTTGGTTTTCATCTGACTGTTCGTTTCTGAGCTATGTTGTTCACAGACAGACACACAGTCACACACACGAACATGCTTCCAGAAATGCTTTATATGCATTCAGTGCACCTCAAAACTTGCATTTACTGTAAAATATCGGTATCGAATTTTTGGGTGGAATGCAATACTTCCCCTATTTTCTATAAGTAGTAGAGAAAGTAAAAACAAACAGTTCACGAAAGTTGTAATGAGATCTAAACGTTTTAGTGCGAAAAAATAAACATATCCTTTCTTTGGTAAGCTGAATATTAAAAAAAATAAATTTTGTTTTTAGATCTTATTGAATTATGTTTTCGGAATTTCCTCAAAACACAAATCCCTTGCGGAATTTAGATCAGTGACATTTCAAGGTGAAACGTGTTTTAAGCGGTTTGCAACATATAGTATGATTTAATGGCAGAGACACTATTATAGAGCGCAAGTACTAACACTAATGAAACAAGCCAAACACCATGGTTCCCTCTCAAATCGCGTTCGCTAAGTCGCAGCTGACCGGGTGCAGGAACTAGCTGCAGAGTCCGGGGTTACTGTTAAAATGCAACAGAAACATTCTTTCAGAATTCCAACAAGTAAAATCAAAATAGAGAAGAATCTGCAAAATATTATATTGGAGGGTAATGAACCGAAACATTTAAATATTCATTCTTCATAAGAAAGAAAATATATTAATATATTTATGTCACATGAGTATAGATCTGATTTAAATCCATTATCAACAACAATCTGCTCTTGGCTGAACTACAAACGGTGCAACTGCAACGCAACTGGTGCATAATGTACTACTCATAATCTGGGATACGTCAACCATTGTCTTCATGATGGTATATCAAGTCTTTTTTTCCCCATCTCCAACGTTGCTGAGGCTATCTCAGCCCTTACCAGTCAGGTCGAGTGAGAAGTGTTAAACGCATGTTGAAGGCAGCACTCCTGGAGTTTGAAGCGACTGGAGAAGAGAGCCAGGTGGCTGGGTGGGTCTAAAAAAGCATCTATATAGCGCGGGCATTTTAAAAGTAGAAATTTAATTTCAAGTACGATATTGCAGTAAATTCTAAAATACCCCAGCAGTACTGGAGTTGATGGGGCTGAATTCACGCCACTGCTTAATCTTTTTTTTGGGGGGGGGCAAATATATGGCTTACCTAAAAACATTACAGCACACTAGTTGCATCGGTTCATCACATATAGGATTATGAACGTATGAAAACCGAGGGCAGCTAACCCTGGGAAAAAGAAGTCTATCAGAAATATATAAGGATATATAATAAAACTGTTATACAGACGTCGCTGCAGTATCTTAAAGAGATTGAAAACGAAACCAAGTCATCACACCGAGAGGCACCATTACATTCCACTGCTAATGTTGACCATCTAGCTATATTTCCATTACAGACTACAAATATCTCCTCAGAAGACTTTGCCCCCCCTGTAGCATTCCATAGCGTATAGCATTTAGCCATTGCAGGGTGGATGAATCCGTGCTACAGAAGGTGTACTGGATATTACTTTGAGTAGCTACAGTAGCAATCAAGTTAAGGATATGCGATGTGAAACGAATGTGGTGTGGCAAGTGCGGCAGTGTAGAGGTCACTGCATCACCAATAATAAACTGACATCAGCGTCTGTCTCATCTCTCATCTGTAAAATGGTTTTACAGCTTCAGTTTTGAATGGTAAATATAACTATAAAACTCTGAAGCAGTTGAAACTGTGTATGAACAGAGCCACAATCCAAAGTCTCATTAAATTACTTAATATTAATGTTTTTATTGATTCCGGTGATTTGTTTCAGTTTCCTTTTAATTAATTTGTATATTATCTTTTTAATGATTTTAGTGCTGTATTTAATGCATAATTATACTATTTGTGTCAGAGACCAGTATTTGCCAAGAAAAGCATGCCCATAACCAACAGCAGTAAGTGTGACTGAAGCCAACTGGATATTGTTCCATTCACTACCCATCCAGCCAATTTGGGTCTCATTTGTCAATGAGTGAGTGAACCGGTCCTAGCCTGCCCTTTTGCAAAACCGTAGCATTTTCACTACTGTTAAGTTTCTTATATGAGGAGTCAAAGCATAAGTTAATATGCATCTTAAAAACAGTTCAGTGCTAATAATAATGACATGTGGAATATTGGTCTCTGATTTGTGTCACGTTTTAATTGTTATAGGTGCTTTGAACTTAAATCCAATGTCTGAACTACGTAAACAAAATGGCCAGAATATCGTGCATGGAAGCGTACACACGAACTAGTGAAAGCGAAAAACAATAACAAAAGAAGGAAAATTAATGTAACAAGCCAATCAGATGACATCTCATTGATTCTTGGGACCTAGCAGCATTGAATGTTTGCCCGGCACACACTAGTTGTATGATTTAACTATTTCTATAGCAATGCAAAGTTTCACTATAATATTCTATTTCAGAGTGAGCGAGTGAATGTTTATTCGATTCACAAATCAATAATTATTATAACTGTGATTATTTCACTATGTGTGAGGTTCCTTTTTAGTTTAATTTTGCCACATTCATAATTTAAATACATATTTTGAAATGCACACTATTCCAGCGTGAATGTTATAGTAATCTTAACCTAATCTTACATAACCTATTAAAATATGCAGCAGCCATACCTTCAAATAAATTCACGAAATTCGGATCCTCCACAACAGATAATGGTTGCATACCATGTACGACAAACTTCACAACTAAGTCACCAAATTTGGTCGGCCGGTTTTTACTGCACTTATTTTTTAGTCATTGCGCGAGATTTGTTTGCATGAATTTTGGTCCTTGCTAACTTTACTTATTTCTTTATTCGGCAAGCTGCCGAACGTGACCATTCAATTTTATATTCCTCAAGTGGAGTTGCACTTGAGCAAGTGCAACGAACGGACGTGTCAATGAATAGCTCTTTATACGTGACACAAAGGAAACATGAAAATATCTACAGAAATTTACGGAGCGAGAATCGGAGCGTTTAATGGATGACATTAAACTACCAGAAGAAGAAAATGATATTGCTATTAATAATAGTGACCACACTGCTAATAATTGGACGGATAGAAACGAAACCGAGGCCTGGATCTTCGGAACAGAATGTGATGTGCTTACTGAAAAAAAAAAGATCTATAGATATCAGAAAAATGGAGAAGAGACCGGAACCCGAACTGACGGAGAAAATAGGCGAACTAAAAGGAACAATAAAAGGAATCGAAGAACAATACAAGAACGATTTGGGAACACTAGAACATAGAATAATACATTTGGGGAGAGAAGAGGAAAGACAGGAAGTTAAATATAATAATTTTTGGAGTAGCGGAAGAACGAGAAAAAAGAACATGGAGGCAAGTAGAGGAAATTATAGAAAAGAAACTAGAGTTGCAGATACAACGTTTTGAAACAATCGATTCATTTCGATTAGGGAGAAGAAATTTGAACAACGGAACAATACGGGTAAGATTTAGCAACATTAATTTTAAAACGTTAGTCCTGTCAAATGCAAGAAAAGAGTACCAAGATATTCGTAGAGCAGGACTTTGGGGAAAAAAGAAAGAGCAAAGAGAGATTTTGTTAAAGCAAACGAGGAAGTAAAGAAGAAGAAAAAAAGCATATACATATTAGAGGACTTTGGATCGACGGAAGAAACTATATCACGATTCAGAAAGAGAGGACATTGACGGACGAAGTCGGCATTCGGCAGAACGAGAATCGGGAAGGGCGGCGGAAGAAGAGAAGCATCAAAAGGAGAACGAGGGGCAACGGCATGTGGCCTCACCAAGGATGGACGTCATTCCTAGCGATGAACTAAAGGATGATGAAAAGAAGTTGGAGGTAGCAGCATCAGCAGGTCTAGGAATTCATGACGAGGCAACTGGATTAAGTACTTGATTGACTCAGGAGTTTGGATATGACCTTGTGTTGACGTAAGAGAACTTAGCCAGTGCTGTATTGTTCTTTCCCCTCGCTGTATTGTTCACCCTGTTCCAAAGGTACTTATCCTTTCTTTCTCTGAACAATAAATATTACGCGAAATAGCATCAGTAATACATTATATTACCACATCAAACAAAACATTATAAATAAATGAACCCGTAAAACCTGTATACATGGAAAACAATATAATTATGACCGTACACACGTGAAACTGCACTTTTTGATAATACTTCTCAATTGCTGGTATTACTCTATTTGCACGTAGACAAGAAACACTCTAGTCCACTACACGCTTGCAGTTCAAGGATAAAGCCACCCCTCCTGAGACAAACGCATTACCAAGTGGAAATATATTACAACTAGAAGATCAGCTGAGAGAAGACATTGGTTCACGGAGGACAAGGCAGAGAGGAAGTACAGACTAAGATATAGATCAGGGGCTGCGTGGGGATCAGTGTTCTCGGTGGGTGTATGGAACGTGAGGGGCTGTAGAACAAAATTGGTAACGGTGAAATATTCCAAGTGTTAAAAGTGGTTGATGATTTGTTGGCAGAGTGGCAACTTGGTTAAATAAAGAGGCAAAAATGGCTATTGATGATTATGATTTCTATTGCAAAGAAGGAGTGAGGGAGAAAGTGAAAGGGCGGATGTCGGAGGGAGTAGGTATACTCATAAGAAGAACAAGAAAATACAAAGCGAAAGCGCTAAATGGAATGGGAAGGGGGATGGTATTGTAGTGTATAATGGAAGTAGGGGAGTTGTGCTTAGAAGTTGTGTGCAACCCACCAAGTGTTTCAAAATTCTATGATCAAAATATGTTCAAGAAAGTGCAACAGGACACAGAAAAAATACAGGGTAAATATGTACAAGTAGATATAATAGTTGTAGGAGACTTTAATGCAAGGATAGGGGAAGAGCAAATTCAGAATACAGTAGATACAGAAACTAGATCATGAGCAATGTTTTCACTAATTGTCACTTCCCATTAAAGGAATGGAATTAGATAAAAAAAGTAAGAAATTCAGGGAATATAGATAGAGGAATAGCTATAGAGAATTATTTTACAAGTAGCTAGAGAAGGGGTGGAAATAATAGGGTTAGCATCTATCATCTAAAAAGGTTGATACAAAAGGGTAAGATAGAGGGAGCATGTTGAGAATGGAGCAGGTAATAAAAAAGGCAGGGTGAAAAATGAAGCAGAGTAACACTTATTCACAAAATGAAAAAGGATGGTGTGATCACGAATGTCACGAGACTAAGAAAACAGTGGAAGAACTAAAGAAATGGGGGCAGACAGGAGAATAAATAGATTAAAAAAATTTAATACAAAGATGAGGGTATAAATGTCTAATGGAGGCAAAAAAGAAAGAATGGTGGGGGAATTAAGCAATAAAATGAACGAAGCAGCAAAAAAGTAGGATACGAAGGCGATATGGAAGATGGTGAAACATTTATATAAGAATAAATGTGGGGAGAACAACATAAAGGTCGGAAACAATGCAATTACTTTAAAGGTTTATGCGGGTGCAAACATTAGTCAAAGTTTAAGTGTTTAAAAGAACAAATACAGTATATTGACGATTTAGAATAAGAAATGAAGCTAAATGAAGTAAAAGCAAATATTAAAGTTAAAAAAATAAACGGCCGTGAAATCGATGGGTTACCAGGTGAATGGTGCGAAAATGATGATAGGCTTAGGTTAATAGTGAAATTGTTTAACTAAATACGTGAAAGAGGTAGTGCTCCAGAGAACTGGAAGAAGGGAATTGTTGTACCAATATATAAAGGCAAAGCGGATACAGAGGATGCTACAAATTAGAGAGGTATTATCCTCCTAGCAGGGATACTAGCTAATAGAATGCAGAGATGGGCTGAGAAAGAGAGGAAGCTATCGGAATTCCAGCAGGATTTAGAAAAGGAAGGAGAACAGGTAACATATTAATTATAAAGACAATGGTGGATAAATACTTAAGGGTATACATAATTTTTATTGAATTAGAAAAGTATTAGACTATCAACAGGGATGCACTATGATTAGAACTAATCAAGAAAGGAGTGAGCAAATCATTTATAAAGAATATAAAGCATTTATATGCAAATAATGAGTGCAGGGAAGAATTACTGAAGGGAATGCGAATAATTCAGGTATTAGACAAGAGTACAAACTTAGTCCAGTGTTATTTAACCTATTTATAGATGATATTATAGAAGAGATAAAAAAACTTAATAAGCAATCACCAGTTATTAATAAGGAAATGCAGGACTTGCACATGATCTAGTGACAGGTTCCGTTTCAGTTGTGGGGCTAAGTAAAGCTATTGAAGCAATGGGCAAATACTGTAAAGATTAGGGGCTGAGAGTAAACACAAAGAAATCGAAAATCACGATCTTTAGGAAAGGATACAGACTAAGAAAGACCGAAAATTGGTATTGGGAAGGAACGGAGCTGGAAGTAGTGAAGAAAATTGACTATCTAGTAGTAAGGCTCAATAGTGCAGGGGATTTGGGATAACAAGAAAAAGTACTAGCAAAAGGGAAACAAGCAATACAGGTAATCTGAGGATGTGTGAACATTTACCAGAAATGCAAATTACGCGGCTAGAAAGGATATACAGCAGAATGGTGGAAGCAAGGGTGTTATAGCCAGCAGAGATATGGGGGCTGGAAAAATAATGGGAAAATATAGATGTTATACATAGGAACTTTTGCAAAATAGGCTTGGGATTACCAAGAAATTCACCGAATGGAGTAGCACAAGCAGAACTAGGGAGGGTGGGAACAAAAGGCAAAATGGTAGAAAGCGCAATCAAATACTGGTTCAGAATGAAGCTAATAGAGGAAAATGGTATACTAAAGTAATGCTTGGTTGTACAGGAGAAAATGGGGAAAAAAGAAACTTGAATGCACAAGTTATGGAGAACAATGGAAGAAATAGGAATGGGGGAAACATGGGCAGAAAGAAACAACAAAAGTAAAGGTTTCTGGAAATAAATTAGAACAAGAGTGGAGAATATTGAAAAGCAAGAAACTATAAGTATTTTCAAGGGAAAAAATAAATTATAATAAATTATAAATATTTTAACACGGAGTGGGTAAAAGAAAGATACATCGAAGTATGCAACAAAGGGGCCAGAATGGGGTATGCGTGGGCGAGGACAGGTGCAATGAATTTAAGTGGTCTAATAGGGAGAAGAAGGGAAAGAAATGTACCGAATGTAATGGATTACATGACAATTGGCATTACATTCGGAATGCGAGGATACGAATAAAGCAAGAGAGAATTTAATACTAGAGGATTGGGAAAATTTACCAATAGAGCTAAAAGCTAGGAAGATTTTTAATACAAGATCAAATGAATATATGGAGAAAGCAGGAAAATATTTAGGAAAAATAAGGTTAAAATGGTTAAAAGAAGCGTGAAGCAGATTGGAGAAAATGCGGAGAAAGAATAATAAGGCAAAAAAGTAAATGGTGAACAGATTATACTTCCCCATTATATATACAACAGAATTTTAGATATAAGAGGAAGAGAAATAAGAAGCAACAGCATTGTATAAATTGTATGTAAAGTTCAAAGCAGACAGTAAATAATTCATTCATATTCCTCAAATGCTTTCAATTTTCGAGGATGAACACGCTGAAAAGGTAAATGAAATTAATAAAAACAAACCAATATTAATAAACTAATAGTAGAGTTAGTAATATTTTGCATTCATTTTACACACTGCTTACCTTTAATGTGTCTTAAAGTTCGTCGTTGCACTATAAGAACCACTTATATGTGTAACTTTTTCTGAGTAAGAAAGCTCACATGCTCTAAATTTTCCATAGTTTTCGTCTATTACGGAAAAGTATTTTCCATCTAGTATCGCACATTTCCCTTCACCTGTCTCACCCATGGTTATTAAGCAAATTAAACCGAAAAAGTTGCCCTTTAACCTCTTCTCACCCGCCTGAACTGCGTGCCTTGCTGGATCCAAAGCCAAATAAGAATGACGTCAAGCCAACTTTGGATCCGGAACTTACGATCCATATGCAATCAGGATGTCGAAATTTGAAGCGCATGAATCAAGTATGCTGCCAATATAATTCATGAGCGAAAAATCAGTGATCGTTGTATTTTGTGTTTTCACATTCTCATATAAAAATGTATTTGGCAAATAGTATTTTCGATACAAAATACTCCAAAAATGTTTTCGATACTGCTCACCTCTGATTGCATCAAGCCTGTATATTATTACTAGCTTCAATACAAGATTTTGAATAGATTTACATAACTGGTAGCATTTTGTTTGTGTAAGTCTACAAAACAAATTTCAATTCAACTAAATGAAATATCACCAATTCACTTCAGTTTTAATTATATTTTTATATTATAACACACTTATTGAGAAAATGTGATGTTACATTTATATGACTTTCTCTAGATGCTGTTGTTAATTTTTATCTCTCTGCAGTAAATTCTTCAGCAACATAAGTGACCGAGGTCGTTAGGAGATGGACACATGGAGGTCCACGGTTCTAATCCCGCCAGGACCGTCCTCTTTGATAGGTATTTTCTAGGTTTTTTCCAGTCTTCATTACTAGCAAATGCCGAAGAGGTACCTAGTACTTAGACCTGGAACGTTTCCTTTCCGAATTTCCTTTCCCAATTATCATTTCATCTTATGTATCATCATTGTTCACCGCCTGTGGTCCCACATGTAGTAAGAACGGGCGCTAAGCTTTACTACTATAAATGATTCTTATAAAATCTTCTGTAAACGATATGTTACTCGAGATAAACGTTTGTAAAAATGGTTTCGTTACGTATTTCGCAGGAGATACTAAGGGGTGTAGGAGGAAAAGCGACAGTCAAATGCATAAAACATGGGTCGCTATATGGTGGCCTTGAAATTCCACTTTCTTTGCATGACATCACAAGAAACAACTGGTTGTGAGAGCACTTCAAAATGACAAAGTATTGAACATTCAGACCGTTAACAGTGAATATCTCGGAAATGCTGATGCCACAAAAAGGGTTTGAAATAAAATTTAATTTAATAAACTTTAATTTAAAAAGGTCTCAGTTGCTTTCTAATAAGCTTTTGTCTAGCTTTTACGGTTTAAAAAAACACAAAATTCATTTCGAATGAGGAAAAATTCAGTCTATTCACAGAAAATTCAAGTTATGCATTTTATTGGTCCTGCAAATATTTTAAACACATACTTAAATAAAAATTGCCGTTTTTGAGAAAATAAACTATAACAAAAAATGTTAAACGTATAGGATGGATCTTGAAAATCTTCATATCGTATCCTTGGAAGATGCATAACTGAAGAATGACGTTTGAAACTTATACGACTTTTCGGAATGAATGAATTATGCTATTCATATAGATGGTTAGGCGCGGGCTTGGGCACCATCATCCAAAATACTTTATTTGGTTTCACGGGATCTCAAAGCATATATATTACCTTTGAAATATCTATATATAATATTTTTGAGTGTTATACAAATTTCACTTACAGTCAGTGCTAGAGAGAATAAACATTAACTGCTAATGATATCCATGCACCGAACTTATTAGTACTTGTAACATTTTGAATGAAAGTAATATTATGTACGAGTCTTTTCTTTAAAGTATTAAGAACTGTCTCCCTCTCTGTTCCTTATGTAATTGTTTTCCTGCTTGGTTTTAAAAGTCTTGTTATACGCTAAAATAAGTGCAGTGAAACATGTACAGAAATCAATCCACTTGCACAGAGGAGCTTAAATTCGAAGCGAGCGGTTGTGTAAATTCGCGCACTTGGCGATTTTGCGACAGGTAAAATCCACTTATGACATGAACACATTTGAAGTTCTCTAAAGGTCAACATTTGCAGCGGCCTAATGCACAACAGGAGCTTTAATCCATTCGTTTCCCTTGCAAGCAACATAAACATAATTGCGTTCGTGGATATAGCACAACATTTTGCCTCCTCAGATCGAACGGTGGAAACTGACGCTGCAGATCATGTTTCAATAAAATGAAGTACTAGTCCATTTTTTGGAATGGAGTGCGAGAAAGGCTAAATCTTCGATTTCCAGACTGTATGAATTGGCAGAATCGAATCTTCCCTTGTCACGCAAGAATTCCTTATCTTACTCCATTAGCGTTGTTGCGGGGCTTATATCCGGAATGAGGTTTATAGCGAAGGAATTGAGAATGTTGATCGGTGCAAGTAAAGAATTGTACAAGATATTCTTTCAGAATTTGGACTGAAACGGAGTTCCGTTTTGACATCTGTCGTGCTATTAACATTGCGCATATTGAAGCTTCTAGTGCTGTTCAGAATCTTGACTGAATTTGACAAAAGAACGTTCGATCCATTACATAATATAATACACATTTTACGGTAATCTCATGAAGCCCTGTAATTTATTTTCGGAGGTCCTACTTGGTAAAACAGCTGAGATATTTGCAGATCTTTGTTCATATTCAACCGTAATGCGTCTTGAAATTCCTCCAAGGCTCGATTAGTTACACACCGTATTTAACCGTATGGATATCAACATGTATATTCTTCTGTCAAGCATTCACATTAGAGCTAATAGAATTGGATGATTCCATAAAATTAGCTGATGAACAGGAGAGCTTACAAAATGGGTTGAAATAATTAAATGGCAATTTCAGAACGCGATGCAACAGGTACAAACTTCCTGTCACCAGACCGTGTTTTAAATTGGATTCTGTTGGTGCATTCACCCACATCATGACACTGGATCTCAGCTGATTGACAACCATTTACGATAAGACATATCATGACCCAAAATAATTTCTTTTTTTGAGAGGGTTCCCAAATGGATTTTGTAGGTCACTCGCAGGAAGCAGCTCATTTTAATGGTAAATTTGTGCAAATGCAGCGCTTTGGTAACCCAGTTCCCACAAGCCCGAAGGTTTATACTGTCCAGAAGTTACGAATTAGATATTGGTAAAAAAAGCTGAATTCTGGAGAGAAGTGCATAAAAGATTTTATGGAACAGTAAACATGTGTGAAATAGTTTTGCACCCACAACTTATATAAAACTTTCGAAATTTGCTCAAATTGTGAAAATTTAACTTCATTTGTAAACAAAGAAAAAGTACTTTGGAAAATATAATACACTTTACCCCTTCTACTAAGGTTTCACTACCAACAGTATAAATTTAGTTATGTTCATTGCATCGCTTAGTGCACTTCAATGCACGAGGACAATACTACGTATAAATGCATGCGTTAGTACAAAGGGGGGCGACGTAACGAGCAGCGGACAGCTTCTTTTGGTTCATTTGTACCTGTAAAAAAGTCCAAAAACTTATATGACCTTGCATTTAAACAGCGCTTTTTCACCTACAAATTGGCCCACCTCGCATTTAGTCTGACTGCGGCAGGCAGGGGTCTTAGGATAGGACTAGGATCGAATGGCGAGTTGGCACATCTACCTACGCAGATCTTTTGTATCTAGGCCCCTGATGGCACAGCCCAGGGAGGGAGGAATGAGAGGAGACAAAGGGTGGTCGGACCAGATGCACGGCAGGTAGAGGGCGCGGTCCCTACCATTTACAGATTTAAACTGCCCGGATGGCAGATGTTTGCAGCCCCCCCCCCTGTGGGCTTACATATACCCTGGGGGACCCAGAGATTGTTAACATTCCGGGGGGACGAAGGTTTACACACAACATTCTTTTCCCCTGCCAGGCACACGCCGAGACCTCCCGTCGACACTGGCAACTCCGAAAGAGACCAAGCAGATGAAAGGTGAAGTGAAATGAGAACGGAGGTGAAATGTAAGGACAGGAAGTTCGGGGGATGTAAGGATCCTTCCCAACATTCACCTAGTGACCCGGGGAAACTCGAAAAAAAACATGGGGTCAAGAAGGTTGGCCGCGGGAATCGAAGACACGACCTCTCGAATGCGGGCCATAGACGTTACCACCTGAGCCATACCACTCGGTAGGCATAGGTCTTACAATGATAATGCGCCTTTAATTTATCACAGCTTATGTCATTGTGCGTCTCCCATACCCGTTTCGTTTTTCAGGTTGTGTAATCCTTAATAATTAGACTACTAAAAGGCAGTTAAAATATTTCATTTGTAGGCTTGTGGACAAAAGTTTAATGGATCGCATAAACCATTCGTTTTCTTAATTCCCACAAATCTCCATTTAAGAGTAAAATAAACAGGCAATTGCTTGGGGAGCTACGAACTATTTCAGTTCATTTCGCATACAACCGTTTGTTTTAAAATTACAAACCCTACATTTAACACAATCACGACAATAATTTTACCACATGATGTTTTGAATTGAAGTTGACCTTTAGCACGCAATTAGAATGCATTTTTCACGAATTATGTATAAGCTTCTACGTTAAACATTCTTCCTTTAAAGTTGATTAATGGTCTGATAGTATCACTATTGCAAAGCCAATGCTAATGTCTTAGTTTCTTTGCCCAGTGATTCTGTCCACAATGTAGTTTTACTTTTAAGTAATTTATCTGGGCTTCAGTTAAGACAATCGCATTTTTTCGTAGCACTCCCATCTTCCGCTCAGCGTTCGCTTAGCTTCCTTTGTTGTAGTTCGAAGCACTCGATTTCCAGCAACCACCTCAGTTTGCTGCCGTCCTTATTGGCTCTTCGAGTTAGGGTTTTGTATTAAGGCCGTCGGTTAACAGCTGCGAATTGCTTAGCCTGTGGTTATTGCAAACTGCCATTTAAGTATGGCAGTTTATGGCAACTGCAGGTTAGTAATCTGGAGTTTGTTAATGCATTCGCATGACTATCAGTGGACTTAATGCGCGAATTCACACCACGTAGTGGTAATTTTTCTTACATGAAACTACAGAACTAGGCCGGGTAGTACATTGCTATATGTCTCATTCTTTTCATTCTTAAGGTAAAATGTTAAAAAACATCACCACCACATTATTATTATTATTATTATTATTATTATTATTATTATTATTATTACCATCAATGATCCTTTCATTGATTCCTCCTGACTAAAAGAATAGGAAATTAGTGTACAAGGCAAATTCCTGGCTGAAGAAGTGTTATGAAGATTTTTTTTCAGTAAGTTCTTTTATGCCTGCGTTATATTACTCAGATTACATTGATCCATCTTCATCTTGAAAATTGATATGAAAAGTTATAATTTCGGCTTTTAAAAAACTTTTTGGCAGCATTTACACTCCGGCTACTAGCATTAACCACAATTATTTCACTAATAACAGTAATGGTAGTCATAACGATAAAACAGAAAATTACATTATTTTCAGAGTGACAAGGCGAATCGCAAAAACGTGTACAGTCGTAACGTTTTTTTAGATGCGTGCATAATAAATATATTACATTTGTTGTTAATTACTTTCTCTTTAGTGTCTGAAGTAGGAAAATAAAGAAATACAAATTGCTTCTGATTAGTAATCAGAAGTAGACTATCTACAGTTTAGAATATGTCATTATTCACGCTGTGTATTGCTCCATTTACTGCACTAAGATTACCTGAGGAAAATAGAATGCTTTAGCCACCTGTGACGAGTAGTTGGCCGAAAAATTTCAAGTTACAGAAAAATATGATACTGTAATTTTGTCCTTGGTTTAGTCTAGCAATTTATTATATGCGTGTACTTCATACAATGTAGCGTTTATATTAGTAAATGGGGACTAGTATTTCTTACACATTTATTTTGCAATACATTATAAAATAAACTGTTATTAAACTTCCTTCAAAAAAGAAATAAAATGAAATTATATTTATTCTACAAAAAGTACAATACAATATTTTACGTGACCGAATCCAGGAACTCCTAGGGTAACAAAGTAACATACTGTCTTGAGCAGAAACCTTTACATAGCAGTGAAACTTCCAGCCAAAAGTTCTAATGGACAGAAACGGTTTTTATAGACATTGTTTAATCTCTTAAAGCAGTTAAATGAACCGTCTATACTTAACTCTGTATTTATTTGGAAGTTTGGTTCTCTTTTAGGCCCATGTTTAGGCTTTAAAATTATAACAGGACTATTTATGTGGAGACGATTATTATTCCATTTGCAGCAAAGCGTGTTTGCCTCGTAGGTTTCTTATGGCGTGACCTTTAAAATAAATACGAGCTTGTTAATTGGGTAAAAACATCTGATACTCCACAGTTCTTACCTGATTTGATCGCATATTTTTATGAGCTTATTACAAAATGACCAAGACACATTGCACTAAATATCGGGTGTCAGTAAATTGCAACTCCAATAATGTTATCTCGGATAACTCGGCGTTGTTATTAGAAGAAGTAGCATGTAAACCGCAACTGAAGGCGCCCTTGAGCGCTGCAAGTATAGTGCGAGACCGAAACGTTTTTAACCCAAACAGCAACACGAGTTCTTATATTCAGACATACACATTAACCTAACCCTGGGTTAAAGCTAGAAACGATGGGATCATGCAGCGGTTCGCCAAGGTCTGACGGCCTCTGCTCGCCACTTACTCGTGCTTTAGGGCACAGGAAAGCCACTAATCGTATTCAAGGGGTTATGCATGAGTAGCTTATTGTAGGGGAAGCTGGCTCACATTTTTGCGTTTATATGGGAAAGGATAGGGAAAACGAGGGTAGATGCGACGTTCAAGGAGGAAAATGCGTTTATATGGGAGAGATAGGGGATACCAGTGCTGATGCTAGGCTAGACAGATGCTGAAGGAGGGAGAGATACGCTTTATATGAGAGAGAGAGAGAGAGAGAGGGAATACGAGGAAAGATGCTATACTAGACAGGGCTTGAAGGGTAGAATGTGACTTTATATGGGAGAGATAGCAAACCGAGGAGAGGTATTAGGCTAGGTTGTTTTGAATAGTAGAGTATGCGTTTATATGGAGAGACGAGGAAAACGAAGGTAGATGTTAGGTTGAGCGAGTCTTCAAGGAGGAAAATGTGTTTATATAGAAGATATAGGGAATACGAGTGGAAATATGGTAGGGCAGGGGGCTGAAGGAGGGGCAATGAGCTTTATATGAGAGGGAAGGAATAGGAGGAGAGGTGCTAGTCTAGACAGAGGTTGAGGAGTACAGTATGCGTTTATATGCGGAATATATGGGAAACGGGAGAGATGCTAGACTAGACAGATACTGAAAAGGGGAATGGAGGTTTATACAGGTGAGGTAGGAAACCAAGGAGGGATGCTAGGCTAGACATGCTGAAGGAGGGAGGGATATGCTTTATACGGAAGAGATAGAAATACGAGGAGAGATGCTAGACTAGACAGGGCCTGAAGGGTAGAATATGACTTTATATGTGAGAGATAGCAAACCGAGGAGAGATATTAGCTAGGAGGGTTTGAATGGCAGAGTATGCGTTCATATGGGGAGACGAGGAAAACGATGGGAGTAGCTAGGTTGAGCGAGTCTTCAAGAAGGAAAATGCGTTTATACGGAAGAGATAGGGAAAACTAGGAGAGATCCAAGATAGAGCAGGGCTGAAGGAGGGGAACGCCCTTTATGTGATAGAGGTAGCGAATACGAGGAGAGGTAGTAGGTTATACAGAGATTGAGGAGTAGGATATACGTTTATGTGGGGAAGATATGGAAAACGGAGAGAGATCAGTGGTAGAGCAGAGGCTGAAAGAGGGCAATGCGCTTTATATGAGGGAGATGGGGAATACGAGGAGAGGTGCTAGTCTAGACAGGGGTTGAGGAGTACAGTATGCGTTTATATGGCGAATATATGGGAAACGTCGAGAGATGATAAGCCAGAGAGATAGTGAAGGAAGGAATGTTGGTTTATACAGGTGAGGTAGGAAACCAAGGAGAGATAGAAGGCTAGACAGATACTGAAGAAGGGAGGGATATGCTTTTTACGGAAGAGATAGGGGAAACGTAGAAAGAAGTTAGGATAGACAGAGTTAAAGGAGGAAGAGGTTTAGGCCACAAAGACACCGTCAATTAAAGTTTACAAATGTTTTGACACCCTTTGGAGGTATTTTCTCGACACTGAGTGCGAAGTCCCCCCGGCGCTAAAGTTCTAAACTATCTTTGTCAATCAATCAGGTACTGTTCGTCCATGCATAACATCATCTAACATTATTGAAAAAGAATCAAGGATTTATACTGCAAACATCCCAGCATCACACCTCTAAAGGGCTAGACGCAAACCCTCGATCGAAGTATCCGACCACATATATTTTGATTGATTAATGTAATTAAGTGTATATGTAGGGTAAACCGGTTAGTATCATAAATGTTCATGGTAATTCAGAGCAGTCATTCGTACCAGTGGTATTTAATGTAATTTTCATATGATTCGGGTAGAATGTAGGGTATTTAAGTAATTTTAACAGGTAATTCAGGTAGCGTCATAGGTATTCACGGTAATATAGAGAGTAATTAGATTATAAACATTTCTCATCCAACGTTACAAACTTTTATATACTTGTTTCTAAATCTTACAAACTTGTTATATGTTAAACAGTTAGTATGCGAGACGGAGAGGGATAAACTGTATATCGGTTTACAGTGAAGGTATATAGAAGTATTCTAAACTAAACCCACACCGAGCGCCCTAACCTATCCGTACCTTGACTTCTCATTGTCTATTCAATTCTATCATCATCTAACATAACCACGTAACAAGACGTAACCAACAAACAACCACGTAACAAGACGTAACACCACGCATCATAACCGCATGACAAGACGTCACACTACGTAACATAAGCACGTAACAAGACGTAACACAGCGTAACAAAGCTACGTAAAAAGACTCACACTACGTAACATAAGCACGTAACTAGTAAATGTAACAGTAAATGTAACCAATGTAACAGTAAATGTAACAACGTAACCAGTAAATGTAACCAATTTAACAGTAAATGTAACAACGTAACCAGTAAATGTAACAACGTAACAATACGTAGTAACCATGTATCAGGACTTCTCACCGAGGGCGTCATCTTCCTTCACGATAACGCGCCACCTCATTCACCCCAGAAGACCACCACGCTGTTGAAGCAGTTTTGCTGGGACATCATCAACCACCTTCCCTACAGCTCGGACCTCACTCCAAGCGACTTTCAGCTTTTTCCTCACTTGAAGGAGAGATTCGCTTCAGACGAGGAGGTGAAACACTTCGCGACAACGTGGCTGAACACGCAAGGACATGATTTTTACCAGGAGAGAATATTCTAACTCATCCCACGAAGCGACAAGTACCTAAACCGATATGGAGACTATGTTGAAAAAAAAGCTAATATATGCATTATCAGTTGGTTGTATCGGATGTATGAAATAAAATGTACACCTTTCACTGCAGGCTTTGTAACTTTAGTTTCTGATCATCACTCGCACCTTTGTAACGTGAGTATGGCACTTTTATTCACATCAGATGTTTAAAAACCTGCCGGTCCTATGTCTGGAAGAAGTTGCTAGGAACATACTCAGTTTTTCAATGTATAAGTTACCACCATCGCTTCTCGCCGCATTTAAATTGTAAGTGTTTAAGTCCTAATTTACATGTTCTATTTTATGTAATCCAACAATAGAAAGCAATTTGCAGAGTTCAAGGTGTATAGGAAGGCTTAATGGAATTAATAAACACGGCATTCAAGACCTAAAGGGTAATTCGCGCAAAGGAAGATAAAGCCTATAATGAATATGTTTGTTATTTTACATTTAAATAACAAAATCAATTATTTTACAATTAAATTTCATTTTTGAAATAATGAGTAAAATTAAAACTGCACCACATGCTCCCTTAAAGTTATTTGCAACTCGAGTACCCAGAGAGAGTGAATGAAATGGGTGAAACAATGGTCAAATGAGGAGCGGTCACTATGCTGGGAGTTACCTGGCATTTGTCTTATGAGGATTGAGACAGTAACTATGGTTATACATGCCATATATATAATAATGTGAATTATAATGTGAAACGGTATTAATAAGAAAAATACTTGTTGTATAAATAGAAGTTAAGGCATAAGTTTTATGTATGTGCAAGTGTAGCTGGAGCTGTGGAACCCTTGTTAAAAGCCGACAAACATATCTTTGTGTTAGAATTAGGGCCCAGGCAAAAAGGACTTGTACGGGAAGGTCATAAAAGCCAGACCTTGTGTCTTTGTGAAATAGAAAATGCGACAAGCGAACACAACATATGTTTGTAGAGAGGCCACATGTTTGCAAACGTAGAACAATAGCCGGGTAAGTCTTCTGGAAGGTTCCAAGCTGAACGAAGACAGACAATGAAATTTTAAGGAAGAATATGTTTAAAATCTTCAAGGGGAGAAATGTTAGTTCTAGCGTCTCCATCAGCCAGGGCGGTTGAGTATAAAGTGCTGCGATGTGAATAACATACATGTAAGCTCTCAGAAGCAGGCGTTATTAGTTACTTCTTATAATGTAGTAGGAACATTGAAATGGTATCAATTTAAAAGTCCATAGGAACGTGTGATAAATACTACAATTATTTCTAGAGCACGTATAAAATACTTGATTGCTCAGCGACAGCAAGTTTGGCTTACGAACGTGGTAGGGCTCGACCGTTCTACAGCTCCAACTAACTTAAGAACTGTGTAGATTATTACTAAGACAGTCAATGCGTGTGCCATTAAAGCATAGTGTTCTTCAATAACTTAATCTATTGTTAGATTTGTTACTTATTACCTTCCTTCCCGTATCACACCCTGCAAAGTTATACAAGCTCTACCAAAACCTAAATAACAGCAGCCGTGGCAAGAAATAAAAATAAACAATAAGAGTAACAACTAAAACATCAGATATTTAACATTACCATAGTTCATATATTAATTCATATATTAATATATCGGACATACTGCGAGTTATGCTCTCCCTCCACGAGTATACCGCAGGATAAAACAAAACCTTGTCTCAGCAATTCATCCCAACCGAGAGTCAAACTCGGGCTTTCCAGGTTAAAACGCAGGCCTAATTTCCACACCACGAAAGTGTACGTAAGTTGTCAAAACTTTGATATGTGTGTTCGGGTGACTTAAAGCCAGGTAGAATACTGGTGTGCAGTTAGCATGTTAAAGAAAACCATGTTTTAGATGTGGGGCCTCTGATACCCATAATTTTTCCGGCTAATAATTATTACCCTTGAGGACAATGTGGTTGTGTGACTCTTATTAGCTTCAGAGGAGTGTCCCAGCGTCGACATCAAACAATCCCTTCAGAGATCGCTTAACCAAGTACATGTGCATTTATTTAAATGTGGATTATGATACACAGAGAGAAAGTCTCTAGCGAATTGGTGCGGCTGTTTTGAATTGATCGGAATGCTATTCCCAAACTGCATGTTAACAGGAACAACATTTCCATTTCAGCAGAGGTCGAGGTCAGCGCAAATGTAGCAAGACAAATTGAAACTGCAAGACAAATTGAATCTATCGTCAATCATTTCATAAGTTCATTCTAGCTGAAGCAGTGATTTGCTCGTTTGGCCACAAAATAAAGGAGTTATCTGGTGGAAAGCAGGCAGTGTTACTAGCTTTATTTATTAACTTACTGGAGGTAGAAAAAGGTAACAAAGTCGTTATTTTGGAATGGATTCAAGATTGGAAACGCTAAAAAAAATTCTGCTGTGTTACACTCACATGACTTTCTCTACTCTTGTACAAACTATTTTTACAAACACTTATTCTCCATCTACTTCATGTTAATCGAGATAAACATTTGAAGACTCTATCTTATTGCTAATTTTCTTGTAGATGTAAGGGGAATATATATTTTTTACAAGGGCAATATAGAAATACAGTAGCCTTTAAGCACATACATATCTCTTAATAGCTGGTTGCTAGGTGCAGCACCATTCCCTTTGCCACAGATTAATATTCTTTGCATATCCAAGACAAAAAAAATGAATAACGAATTCCCATTTGAGAAAATAAGTATTGAAAAATTTAAGGGAATAACAAGCAATATCTCGAAAATGGTTCACTCAACAAAAAAAAATGTATATGACATAAATTGTGTATTTTAACGTGATCTTCATTTTTGTGTAGTAAAATTTTGTTTATCTCTTATTGTTTGCCAGTTATGCAAAAGTCGTTCACAATGAAGAATACTTTTGGAGACATTCCCAGAAAATTCAAGATATACATATTATTTGTCATGAACATATCTTAAACATATATTTTAATCAAAATCGTTAGAACCATTTTTGCGAAAATTGAAATTTTCGAAAAATCTTCCATGTAAAGGGTAATCGGAGGGATTTTCTTGAAAACCTTCGTGTTGCATCTCTGGAAGATACTGAACCTAAATACCAAGTTTTGTGTTTATCCGACTGTTCGTTTCTGAGTTATGCTGTTCACAGACACACACGGACATGTTTCCAAAATTGCTTTTTTGTATTCAGGGGATCTCAAAACATGTATTTCCGGTGAAATCTCGGTATCGAATTTTTGGGTGGAATACAATACTTCCCCTACGTAGTAGAGAAAGTAATAACTGTATACAGCTCGAAAATAGAAGTCCTCCATCTCTGCACTAAGGTGATCATTTACGTATTCTTATTAAACCGGTTCCGGAAATTATCCTTTGATCGTAGAGAATACGTTTTCTTACGGCATAACAGTTATAAGTATGTACATACATGCTGCGATACCTTGGAACCGTCTCTACTTTAGGCTTTCAGGTTCAAATAGGGAGTAATGCACTTTATAGATTTTTCAGCAATCACATACTATCAACTGTTATAGTTAAGCAACTGAGCTCTTACGATACACATATGAAAGGCAATTACCTGAGATGGCGTTTTGGAACGTGAATTAATAGCATAAACGTTTACCATGATGATATTGGACGCGAATTACTTCATTGTGGTATAAGATATAACACATTTACATTGTTAAAAGTTACAAATTCGCGCATGCAGGCTGAAAGTAAAGTCGCAGTTAGAGAAGGTCATTTACTTCCAATACTCTTGAAACGGAACGAAGAATTACGAGTTGATTCAAGCTAAGACAGCGCGTTGTGTAAAGCTAGAAATTTAAAATGGTAGCCATAATAATACGGAAGTAAATATTAATAACAGTATGAATAATATTATTAAACATGACTGGGAAATGAATATTACTTATAAATATGAATATGTGTTGGACAGTCAGTGAAAGCAGCAGGCAGGAAGCGGGGTAGATTTTCTCCCCCATTGTAGCGGAATAAGAGTAGAAGACGCTTTTGTTCATGTACCGTTAAGCTGCTGGAAAACGGGTGCGTAGAAACGAAGGTGTTGTCCTCCGTGGTGTAGTGGTTACCATGCTAGCCTCTAGTTCCGCGGTCGCGGGTTCAAACCCGGCAGAGGGCGATGGATCTTTTCGGCGTAAAAATACTTAGCATGGCTTCCTTCGGAAGGGAAGTAAAGTCGGTGGTCCCATGTCGCGGATTTACGGCACGTAAAAGAACCTCAAGTCTGACAAAGAGGCCACTGAGCAAAACTACTAACGTTTACAAAAATAATCGAGAAACAACCTGTTTATTCAATCTAGTATCTGCAATCACTATATCTACCAGGAAATAGTCCCGGTTATTATCGGAACTATAACGAAACGCAATTACTTGTATTATGCTTTTCCGCAAGATAGTGCGGCACTACCGTTCCATTATACCAACTGCTGATAGAAATGTCAACTAGATGCCTTGCGTAAAATTTTCAACCATTGCGCGTTAACTTGAATAATATTCCATCTTTTATGATACTAGGCACATTTTAATATATAGTCCTTCTTATGTTGTTTGTCTTCCAGTATTGTCTTATTTAAATATCATGACGTTTAAGCTTTACGAAATCGTTTATCTATAATTCCTGTCAAGCTGGTTTGGCAGCAGCACTGATTTTCCACTCCTTTATTTGCAGTTAATCTTTCAGCTCCCTTCCAACCCAACTGGTTAATTCGGTCATGAATTCTAAAACGAGTAAACTCATGAGAACCGGTTACATGGGTAATTTTTTTCACAAGTGTAGATATCAATTACGCAAAGTAACATTTGCGTGGAAAGATAATATGCTCGAATTCAGTGAATAATTACGAAAAACAAAATGTTCAGTGGGTAAAGGTTAAAGTTCACTATTACATATTATATATATTAAAAGCTTAAGTTATATTTCTTTATTTTAAACCCAATTAATACATACATTAATTTACTCCTCACTCCAAACCCGATTTATTATGACAAACATAACAGAGCACATGCTGCCACAGAAGCATCATGCATCAATCGCTAGTAATTACTATGAAATGTATGAATAAATTTTCTTGGTAATGCTATTACTCTTAGAGAAAGCATAGTGACTTCACAGAGTTTGGCATTTAGTAAGACGCAGAGTAATCACTAAGAAACATATGCGTAAACCTTAGTAATTACTATTTCTGCATAGACTTCACTATGGAAAATCGCAGCAAACTACTCTCTTCGCTTCATTGGCTTAGTTTCGTGACAAATGCATAGAGAATGGCTGCACCTTTACAAGTTCGAGCTGCAAAGAATTACAAAGAAAGAAGAGCGCCTACAGATAGTGGTTTTAAGAAGTTTTATAAATTTGGGAAACAAAACGTTGAATGCTTAGCCGAATATTTTATGGGAAATGATTACGAAAAACGAGGGACTGCCCTAACCTCTGAAAAAATAAATGAGGATTTTTTAGGACCCCTACTTGGCAGATCCTGGACTCCAGAATGGTATCGGCGAATAAATAGGACTTCACTAGTGCACTATTTCAAGGACAGTTGCATTTGTGGCAGATAAACTCTTGTAAAAAAGTCCATGTGTAGATAAAATTTCTTTCCAATAATGACGAATTGAGAACAGCTAAAACTAACCGGCAGCATATGCATAGTTTTCCTACTGCAATAGGTGCTGAAACGGCAACTCTAGGCCGAGCCCGAGAACTGTAATTATAGATAATTTATTAATTAATTTTTATTGATGTTAAATCATACTATGTACATATCTTTTTCGTATACTGCTTGTATAGTTTAAGAAGGGTGATTTTACGTTATGTATGTATCTAGGTTACTAATATTAGAAGAGTTATAAATGGTTTAATGTAAATAATTTAAGCGCTATGTTAAAATACTGTCCACGACGAAATGTTTTAGCTACAGGAATAGTGCCTTCGAAGGCAGAAAATCTAGTTTTATGACGTCTCTTTGGTCGCAGGGCCATTATTCCTACAGCGAGGGTGTAGAGCTTTTGTCCCTTTATTTGATAATTCGCCGTGACCAAGTGAGAGAGATAGATAGCTTAACGGTAAATTTAGGAAAAGCCGCGATTTATATTAAACTTGGACCAATGAGATCCCTGGAAGTTTATACGAAATAGTGAGACGCGTCGAGTGGCGCTAAAAAATGGACCAATAGGAAAGGAAGTAGCCCCAGAAGCCTGCGACTATAAATGGATCTGTTTGGAGCAAATTCATTGCAGTTTGACATTTCATTTCAGTTGGGCATTTTGTCATGTGTGGCCAGGGAGAGATGCTGCAGGATGTGTGAGATATCGCGCCAAAAAGGGAATAAAGACAGTTTTAGAAACACACCTAAGAACCGTACTCGTAAAGAGATAATCAGCATATTTAAACTTTGTGTCATATCCGCGCCGCGTTTTAACAGCGGTGGACAGTATTTTTACGGCGGCAATACCAGTGTTGTATACTACGTGGGTTAGCTAAATAAAAAGAAACGGCAGTGTCATCTTTTCATAGCCAAAACACGTCTATGTCCTCTTATATCACCACCCGAGATCTACACTTCCTTTACCAAGGATAAGTCCATGCTCCCATATAGTTTAAAGAAAATAACTGCAGCTAGCCGAGGATAAAATTGCAGAGAACCAGCACACTGCGAACTTCTGGAACCAACATGGGAGAAGCATCAAGGTAAGCCCAACAGCAGCGCAGAGGAGGAGATGACTGCCGCAGTGCACTAGACTGCACGCACGTGAGAATTCCCAAACCTTCAAACAATGGAAATGAATATGTAAATCGAAAAGGACTCATTCAATTAATGCGCAAGCAATATGTAATTCAAGAGTGTTTCACAAGTGTAAATGGTAGTTGGTCTGGCTCAGTTCACGACACTGTTTGGCGAAACAGTGCCGCGTATGGAGTGATGTGTAGGAGCAAAAACGTGGTGTTACTTTCAGATGAAGGGTATGGAAGTGGGCCCTAGCTGATGATTCCTTATGATAATCCTGACACACATGAGAAAAGATCCTACAATAGAATATTGACAGCAGAAAGGATTGCTTTCGTCAATTGAAGAGGAAGTTTCCTAGTCTTCACGAAGCGGGATGGCTCAGGCGGTTACGTCTATGGCCTGCATTCGGGAGGTCCCGGGATCGATCACCGGCGACCGCCCACTCTGGCCCGTGGGATTTTCTTTCGTTTCACCTAGTAGCCAGGCGAATACTGGCGTGGTTCATCATCTACCACGATTCTCCTTCCTTTTATTTCCTGTACCCATCATGTTCCTTGTCATCTGTTTCAGGGTTGTAGGACCACGCGACAGTGTTCAGCGGGCTGCGGCTGGGCGTTGGCTTGCGCACTGTAGAGATTTCATCCCTGGCGTCGCTGCGGTACCGCTCAATTAGGTCTCTCCTTAGCGTTGCACTCGCTCTGGGGGTTGTTGGCTTGTGGGCAGGGGCGTTTTATCTGGAAACGTTAGGGACCCCGTCGATGATTGCGGTCCGATTTGGTTGTCCTTTGGGTCTCTCCCCTTATCCTTTCCTCCCAGGGGTCACGTTAGAAGCAAAACGGGCCGACTGGCTTACTTTCAGTGCTCTGCCCCGGTTCCGGGGGCCCTGCCGTGATAAGTACCTTTACCTTTTCCCTAGTATTTACTATGGTGTGACAATGGCCTTACCTAATGTACCTCATTTATAGTATCTTGTTTCATTCTACATAATATCGCAAAGTATCTTGAAGATTGAAGCGGAATTATAAGGCAATAATTATCATAATATTCTGAGAAGGATAGCGATATAAAATAAGTAATAATATATTTAAAATCAGTGTATGTATAAAAAGGAGAAGTATTGTGAAAATTGTTGACTGTAAAAGCGACAGAAAGGCCAGACAGGCACAGTTTAGCTAATTAGGGACCAGCCCCAGGTATAAAGGTAAAATAGCTGAAGCCAGTTTCTCTTGGAATTCATGGGTGCAGTTGCACTGGCCGGGATGCGGAGGTCATTGTAGGCTTCATGACGCTAAGTTTGAGGAGAGTTTGAGGGGAGAGTAGGGGAAGTTAGGAGTTTTTCCTCTTTGTAGCGCGGTGGTGAAATTCAGTCTGTCCTGAGTGCTTGATGAGAGCGGGAGAAGAATGGTGGCGAACATGCTAGACGGTAGAACGCTTAGCTGTAGTTAATATTCTTCGGTCTTGGTAAAGACAAAGTATCATCGTATGCATTTACAAGTGATCGGCAAACGGCAGTATTATTTTAAATAGCGAATAAATGTGTTCTAAGACAGCGTTCGTGTTTCTCTGTACACACCCACGCAGACCCTGAAATTAAGGTTTCATGCTGGAGCAGCCGTGGCAAAAGAAGAACCATCTAGGAGGAGACAAGCAGCAACCGTGAGGCAAAGGTATTGCTTCTGTGGTTGGGGGACGTAGCGTGGCTGCGTCAAGATGAAAATGAGTTTGGTGAACTAAATGACAATGATGGTTGTTAATCTGATGAAGATGGAATTACAATTGGTCGAAAGCGACAGCAATATTGCAGAAATTATTCATAATGTGTAATAACTGTATTCAAATCTTTATTTTGTTTCTTGTACAACACATAAATGGTTACCATTTCTGGCGTTGTACAAAACTGGAAAAAGTTTGTTGTAGTTTTTTTAATTTTAGTTGTTCTATCAGTAGTAAAGGCTGCAGCTGTCCTGTGGTCAACTTTCGCGATTCTTCGGTTTTAAATTCTGGTAAAGAGTGCGCACGTTTAGCTGACGTTTCGGTAAACTGTGATATCGCCGGTGATAATGCTGGTAGAAGAAGGAAAGGCAGGTTTATATGAAGCCCTGTTGCGATTGACGAGGAAAGGGCAATAGCTCCCACATCCAACGCAGGTGGTATTTAATTTATCGACGGATTCTCATCTTGCGATAAAATCTTCATTTCATTTTCCGAGGGCAAAGGGTTAATTTTCTGTTTCCTGTTTTTTTAAAGGTCTGATTTAGTTTTTACCTTTGGTTTCATGTTATTTATTTTTTGCAATTTGTTTGTCATTAATAGTTTTTTTTTCTTCAAAAATAGCTTTCCAGCTTACCCTTTAACTCCTGCATTGCAATTCTTTGTGTTTTATTCCAGGTCTTTGTGATATATTCAGAAGTACTGAATACCCTTTCAATAAATTCACAAAATGTAACTGAATCTTGCACCTCTTCTACAGTTTCTACTTTAATTTCAGATATTTTAGTTAGCTATATTTTACAGAATATGAATAGATTTTATTGACAAAAGATGCAAATAAATAGGTACGCTAAATTACATAACGAACATAAATGGTATAATCAACACCTTCACGAAATTTTCATGAATAAAATATAATCGATTACTATCGAATAGTAATTACTAAACTGTAAAGACTTTGATTCGTAGGAAAAGCAAAGTGTTTAATGTAGGACTTCCTTTGGCTTGAACCATTTCCTATCGGTAAAGCAAAAGATAATACTATGATTTTATGCATTTCACACACTACGATAAGCCTACATAACAGGTTAAGTATATGCTTTTCCTCTTAGCACATTATCGATCTAGTAGGTTATACGTCTAACCTTAGAATATACTATGATTATTGTGCACAATATGTAGGAGAAGTGTTTGTTTCATAGGCAATACTATAAAAGAATCATAGTATGCCTTTACCTAGGCTTCGCTTGTTTAGCAGATGTCCATAATAAAGTAAAATGGCTGCATTTCTTCAAGTTTGGTTAGAAAGACGTTTAAAGAAAGAAAAGAGCCTAGAAATTTTGACTTTAAGCGATATCGTAATATCGGTTCGATAAACAGAATGTGAAGTGGTAAAGAGATTATTTTATTGGCAATATCGTCGTTTTAATTCCTGCACTACTGGAGATTTTTTATTTCTCACTGTAGGGCTTTGTGATCTATTCAGTTTCACTGGATAATGCTTCGGCAAATTTACGAAATGTATTTATTCTCCTTGTTCATCATATTCCTCAGATATTCTAGATGTTTTACATACACAGGTTATGTTGATACTAGATTTTCCAATTGTTGGAATTTGCCGCCTTCTATATTAAGTGAAGGGAACAGCCGTGAAAAGAATGACCGATTAGAAACGGAAGCCCCCGATTAAAAGGAAATTGGATTATTATGAAAGGTAAAGCTTTGGCATGGAAGTATAAACTTCTTAGCATTAGGGTAGTGTTTATGCATACGAAATGAAGTATGCTATTCCTTCGAGCTTTTCCTATAGGTAATACAAAAGGTAATATCTGCTACATTTTACACATACGGCTCATCGATTGCTCCATGATGTTTTTTACCTGTAAAATTAAATATTTAAGAGCAAGATATCCTACACTAATATCACACTATTTTAAAATCTGATAATTATGCAGTGTTTCGATTGTCTCACTTATTTGTCTACCACTTACCAATAGATGGAGGAAGTATTTTATTCCACCTAAAAATTCGATGTAGAAATTTCACCGGAAATGCATGTTTTGAAGCACCCTGAATGCAAAAAAGTGCATTTTTAGAAAAGGTCCACTGCACGCGTGTGTGAACAGCATAACTCAAAAAGAAAAGTCGGATAAATGCCGAACCTGGTATTTAAGTTCATTATCTTCCGAAGATATGATACGTACCTTTCCAAGAAAACCCCCCACATGAAAAAAATTCTATAATTTTTATGTTCTCAAAAAGAACGCCAACCATTTTGATGAAAATAGATATTCACATGACAAATAAGATGCATATCTTGAGAATTTTTTACGAATAGATTTTAAAGTCCGCTTCATTTGGAATGAATTTTGTATACCTAACGGGCAAACCATATAAAATAGACAAATGCATAGTATAAAAATGTAGATATCTTTAAAGTATACAGGTTATTTCATATATATATATATATATATAATATAAATAATGATTCATTGCAATCAACTGACCACAACGGTCCAGAAAACAGGAAAGAATATTTAAATATAAATAAGCGTTTAAATATCAATTAATGTTTCCATTAATTTTAAATAAAACAAGAACAAAACAAAATGTTGAAAGATTATTTACATATAGATGATGCTGTATTATTTCCATACTCTTTCAGTATCTGGTTCAGTTTGCTGATAACTTTAACACTTGGTACATTTAAAGATTTCGAGATACCAAGTGTAAGATTGGGCAGAAAAACATGAGCTCCATAAAGCATCCCATGAACAGACAAGTTGGTAATAGGAATGTTGTAACGGTTCACCAGGATAGGAACACAAGGTTCATAAATGCTGTTATTTTCTTCATTGGCCTGTATAGCCTGGTTGGAATGCCTTTCAATCAAACTTTCGGTTCTAAAACCATTCCCTTGAAACGTTTTCTGTCGTTAAGCACTGTATCAACACGCCTGTTGGAGTCTTGCTGAGAGATGACTGGAACTTCCTCATGAACTTCTCATCCTTACTGACGTAGGAACTGAGCGATCCCAAATCCTATGCGATGGTATTATTTCGAAGCAATTCCCCCTTTCTTCTAAACCCCAGCACATATCCAATAGCTTCCGTCACGTTGCAACCTGGAGGGCGGCAACAGATCGTGCTGCTAGTTGTGGCTTGAAAGAATGGACTGCTGATAAGTTATACGTGTTGATGGCATTGATATATTCATAGAATGAGAGATTTTTCTTGTGGCATCAGCCATTTCCGAGATATCTGTTAGTGGTTTGAATATTTCAATACTTTTGTCATTTTTTTAAAGTGCTTTGCTGTTCAGTTGTTTCTCGAGATGTCATGGAGAGAGTATGAAATTTCAAGGCAATAAGATTTCAATATTGTATTTTCCCCCATTCTATACACACATCACAAAATTAACACATTAAAATAATAGTACTCTCTGATATGCACAAACCTTGGTTCAGAATTTTTTTATCTGTACGATGCACAGTGACTTGTGTACAATTCATATTCATAACCAATTAGGGAATATAACTAAAACGAGTTTATAATCAGTAGAATTTGGTGTGATTACCAGTATTATCCCTGTCACTGCAAATGAAATTTAATATCTCCATCTCTCCGTTTGTCAGTCTTCTTTCGCCAAGGCTAAGGGATTGGGATACTCAGAGTATTTGCCGCTTTTTGTATACTTAGAATAGATTTGCCGTCATATGCTTCCTTATTTTGGTATTCTTTATACATTTAGCATAAAATAGTAAAAGTACAAAACATACTCTATTATCTCTTAATATAGCTATTTTGCATCTTTTGTTTTTATCGAGGAATTTACTTACAATACATATTGCCACTGTATTTAGCAAAACTAAAATCCGTATATCTTTATTAATAATCACGTAATTCATCAATATATGATGCAATGCACTTCTTGTCTCACTTATAGTTATGGGAAACAACCGTATTAAAGTAATTACGAGGTTATAGCCTTATACGAAAGGAGCGGCTTATAACAGCTCTAAACGCAAATCCTTCTACGAATTTGTTTTTGCAGATTACTTTTTCACTAACTGAGCGCGAACAAAAGGATCCATTTCGCTTGACGAGTTGGAGGATACAGGAGTAAGAATAGTTTAGAACAGGGATGTCCAACCTTATAGAGAGAGGGGATGATGGGAGTTTCCCTTCCCACTCGTTTCCACTCGTTCTGCCAAGGACTGATATTTGATTGGTTTAGCTTGTTAAATCTCTTCAAATATAACAGGTGGGGTGAACTACGGACTTTGAACCTTAGCTTTAAGGTTTAGAAGAATCGATCTTTACTGGTTTAGAAGAATCGATTTGAACCAGATAAGGGATTCCCGCATCATTTGTGAAATCTGGGAACACGAAGAACATAAAATTTACTAGGGAGCTCAACAGGTCGGCAATAGATATTAAGTCCTAAGAATGGCGAAATCGATGATGATGATGATGATGATGATGATGGAATTCTATGTGTAAAACTGCAACCGATTTTTGGCTCTTAAAATAACATGGATTTATTGGACGTATTCATTCATTCATAAGGTTTTGATTCGGATAATTTGTCTGCAGGTCTGGGTAATGAGTGATAATGGTTACTGGGCAATGAAGATCAAATATGTCCTTTGGTCCCCACAGTCTGTGAAACGTGTTGTGTTATCGAGTGGGTTAGGTTGATATGTGACATGCATATTCGTCATCTTGGTTTACGAGCACGAGGTTACCGCCCTTCGCTTGTCTACCCTCTTTATTAATTTCCTAGTGCTATACATTATTGTGTAGTCCGAACCAGTATCCAGCTATCCTGTCTGTACTGAACTATGAATATCGCGTTTCATTGCTTTTATATGGGAATGTAAATGGGAAATGAAATAAAAAGTTTTCAGAGAGGGAAGGAGATTTATCTGTCCAAAAATAAACTTTTTAGAATACCTGCGTATGCATACAGATGGCTTCAAACGATATGGTCAGTAAAATTACACCACGTGTTACTGTGATTTGCTAGAAAATAACAACGGAAACGTGGTATCTGTAACAAAGTGCTGATTTGTAAATTTTCATCACTGTGATTAATTTTTTTGTGCATGAAGCCACATTAAAATGAATTTTATATGCTCTTGCATAATTTTTAACAACTATAAAACATTATGATCGTATTAAGAGCAAGTATACATATCCTGCTTTAATAAAATAAACGACCTACAAAATTGAAATATAAAATTAATTTTATGGGATATACAATGTAATCAATAGCGCCCCATCAATACATAAACAGATATCGTGCTCGATATGGAAAAACTCGGTAATCTACTCTAAGTTGGGGGAGATAAAATTAATAGCTATTCAATGTGGTGCAAATTACTATATGGAATTTATCGCAAATCAATATAATAATATAGTACAATTTACTTTGTTTGCCTGGGAGCATGCATGTGATGTAATTCATACTTGGTACGTTGTTGACAAGTTATAGCGAATGCTATGAACGAGAAAAACACAGAGACAGAGAAAGAGAAAACTCGACATAGAGATAAACATGCAGATAATTGCGCGTTTTCAGCTTATTGCTGGATATGAAAAACAACGACTGTGATATCCAGCGAAGGTAACAAACGTACAGATTCTGAAGGGTTAATACTAAGCAAATGTAGAGAATATTTTGAGTATAAAATATGCGAATAAGTAATAGATTAATTGTCAAGTACATACTTTGCTGTTTTCATGTGGTAAGTCGCTATTAGTTTTTTTTCGTGATCATGTAAAGGGAACAGAATTTCATAGCCATCACATAGCGACGTACTTTTAAAGAATTTGACTATCGCTTAAGCGTACTTTATTCCCCTTGCACCTACAATATGTAACAAAACCATTTCCGGGAATGCTTATCTGGATTAATGTGAAACAGATAGAAGAGTAAGTGCTTGTAAGAGTAGTTTGTAAAACAGTGGGTAGAGAATGTAACACATTAGATGTTTAAAAATCTGACCATCCTTTTAGGCTACTGTATCCTTATGCATGTAAGGGAACACCCATCCCATAATCAATATGCACAAGTGTTTATAAAGAATATAATCACATATGTGGTAATAAATAATAGGGAAACTAATAGCAAAGAATATATAGCAAAAGGGGAAATAAGAAAGGGGAACTTATGTAAATAGCATTAATATTGTAAATAATAGGTATATACATGTAATATGATGTGTGGAACACTGCAAAAGAATCGTTAGACAGGAAAATCAGCTTGTAATTTAAACCAATTAGCAACTTAGGGAGGTGGTAAAAGTTACAACTTGCACGAGAGAGGGAGGACCGACGACAAAAAGAGACAGAGATAGAGTGAAATTCCCCAACACGCCAGTAGCAGCTCAGGGAGTTGGAAAACATGATAGTTTGAGGAGAGAAGACCGACGAGAGAAATAGGCAGAGATACATCGGAATTCCACAAATGCATGGCAGCAGAAATACGAAGGATTAAACGCTCATACAACGCTATGTAAAGCACCAATCGCCTCCCCAAAAAAGGTACAAAAATCAGAGCGAATGTGCGCGTCAGGACATTCTCATATAGAAAGGGGAATTTTGTCCAAGTGTCACACTTTGTGATTCTGATTCTTAGGCAGCGAGACGCCGAACGTTGTATGAAGTGTGGGGGAGGTATCATGTGAGACAATGAGTTAGCTTCTCATAAATTATTGCAAATAGCGGAAGCCGGGAAAAGAGCTAAAATATAGAAAAAGCGTGAACTTGTAAATAAGCGAAATACTTTGCTAACCACTTTTACATCTAGAAAAAAGTTCAGATAATAATCAAACAAGTGATTGTATTGTTGCCTTTACCCACTTCTGATATAAAGCCGATAGGTTTTAGGCTTAGTTTACAGCATCTTCCAGCACGTGAGAGCAGCCGACGGACTTCGCACCAGATACCCCAGAAGGCCAGGTAGGCACCTACTGAAGTTAACGTAGCCTGAGCGGAAGCAATCCTGACCCGCCACATGCCTTATCGATGTGTAATGAAAGTATCTAATTAACAGTAGCTGTGGAAGAGTGAATAGAGAAAGTAATATGAATGTAGCACACCAGAGGTTTTGGTTATACTGTTCACAGACAGATGTTCACGCACGCACGTATGCTTAACTTCTTGTACTTTTTATACAGGAGACCTTAAAACGTGTATTTTCTGTGAAATTGCGATATTCATAATTTGTTTGGAATGCCATATTTCTTACAGCCCAGGTAAGCGGAAAAGAAATTAAAAATAATGTGACCGAGTTAAGAATTCAGCTGTAAACAAAAAGTGAGAGCCTCCTTTGAAAATAGCAAAAGAAAACCAAATTTCACTTCACAATCCTCAGTTGGAATCTTTTACATTCTACCAGAATTCCATCGCTTTATGTCATATGTCGCGCTTGCAGCTCTTTTTACTGCGTCTACTACTTACCTATAGTAAGTAGGGGAAATATATTTCATTCCATCCAAAAATGAAAGTTCCCTGAATGAAAAAAAAAACGAAAATTACGAAAAGCCGTGCGGGTACGCAGGTGTGTGTGTGTGTGTGTGTGTGTGTGTGTGTGTGTGTGTGTGTGTGTGTGTGTGTGTGTCTGCAAAAACGAAAAGCGGTTAAATATCAAACTTAGTATTTAAGTTCAGCGTCTGCAAAGAATGCGACACGAGGTTTTCAAGAACATCTCCCTACCCCAAAACTACCCTTTGCACAGAAAAATAATGCATATTTCAACTTTCTGCGAATAGCCTGCGAAGACCTCGCTCCATCCTAAACGACTATTGTATAATTTGTAAACCGTAAAAGATAGACAAAGGCTTACTGTACAAAACCGTAGAGCTTGTTAAAGCACATAAATTTATGTCAGTTATGATTTTTTCTGAGGGCTTAACCATTTCAGAGATATTGTTTGGTATTGGTTTGAATTTTCAAATACTTGAAGTCTCTATTAGTTTTTTGCTCGTGGTCATGCAAGTAACGTACAATTTCAAAGGCGTTACATAGAGATCCACTTTTTAAAAGCTTGACAATCCGTTAGCCTAATACAGAGTTGCCGAAGGAGGTTTTAGACCGTCACCCTGTTTTATATTTCGGACTGCCTACCATCCAAGAAGGCACTGTGTCGCCGTAAAGTCCGACCACCCCAAAAACAGGAAGTTGGAGGGAGAAAGGAGGAGGTTACCAAGTGTCACAAAGTCGTCCTCCGTGGACTAGGGTACCGTGCTAGCCTCTAGTTCCCAAGGTCGCGGGTTCAAACCCGGCGGAGGGCGATGGATTTTTTCGGTTATAAAAATCCTTGGCATGGCTTTCTTCGGCAGAGAAGTAAAGCCGGTGGTCCCGTGTCGATATTTACGGCTCGTAAAAGAACCTCAAGCCTGATAAAGAGACCTCTGAGCAAAATTACCGGTCTTTCACGCCCAACATAGAATGGGATGCTAAGGACCATAGTAATTAAAGAGCGTCCATAAATAAAACTCAATTTAATTGAGTGTCACAAAACGGAATGGGTGGTCTAATGTATCCTTTTATACCTACAATAAAAGTGTAAATATGTAATGAACATTTATCTTTATTAACAAGTGGGCAGAAGAGTAAAGTTTTGTAAGAATAGTTTGTAGAAGAGTGAATAGAGATAGTTGTGTGAATGCAACACATCAGATTTCTTGGTTTTCTGCTTTGTTTTTCCTTAAAGCGCGTAATGTATTAATCTTTAAAAGCAACATCATCATTAAAACACATTTTTAACAAAGCTTACTTAGAAAGGGCAGAGTGAGACTAAAAAATGCTCTGAGCAGGAGAACTACCAAATTTTTCTATATTCGTACATATAAGTGTACTCATACATACACATTATGTACGTAAGTATAAACATTTTAAATTCCCATTTTTGTCTTCAGAGTAGCCCATTACACAAATTAAATAAGTTTCTTTATTCAAATAGGAAATTAGCACAACATTTTTAGCTTCGGTTTTATTACTGGTATGGACAAGTAAATTAATCCTGCGCCACATATTACATTTACTGAAATCTGTCGTATATGTCGTTTTTGTTCAAAAGCAGCTGAAGCAATTCAATTGAAGCCCGTCATGTTGGTGTGCAGTTCAAACAAAGAAAGCAGCATTTTGTGTCTGAACATACGTTTTGCCTGTGTAAAAAGCTTGTTGTCCTGGACCACGCGGTATGCATACACTTGCTACATGTCAAAATACAATGCTTCATTCAGGGCTGCTTCACAGGAAGGTGAACAAAGGACTTTAGATCCTTTTTTTGCCTGAAAGGGCTTGTTTCTGTATAGTCTATGTATTCTAAACGACAATATCCGAAAACGTCTGGCTTTATTTCCAAAGGGTGCCAAATCACAATATTTCAAGCTAGAAAAGAGGTAGAAAATGTGTATGTGCGCATTGTAGAAGAACTTGGTGGAGTTCTCGCTTAAAACCATAAGAAAATTTGGAAAATATGAAAGCTATTACTAAGGATAGCATAGATTTCATACACCACTCACTTCGGAACAAGATTGAAAGCGTTCTCGGCGCACGGTGGTCAGATATCTTCCAAACCAGATTTTATATAAATTAAAGGGCAATGCTGTATTAAATTAAAAAATGCATTGTATATCTAGAAATATTTAGCGTATTTACTATACATATAAAACATTAAATATAAAATTATTTTAATCTTGTATTGTGCATAACGTTCAGTATCTGCAGGTTATTTTACACACAGACTGCGCACTGTGGTGACGTCATTCTTGAAGAAGTATCTCCTGCCGGAGCAGCTGATCACTAATAGCGTTAAGTTTAAACATAAATGTGTTGTCACTGTAGCAGTGCCTTGAAAATCCATTCTTTAAAATTTCATTTCTTTGAACTCATCTCATTATTTACATATTTTATTCTTTCTTTTTACCGTTTTAGCACAAAGGTAATACAAACCGAGAGAAGTATCGGCTTTCCATTTCCTGCTTATTAGGTTTAATTTTCTAGAGTGAGTATTACAAGGTATGTCACTACGGTAAGTAACTCCTGGTACAACATACTCGTATTGAAACTTATGTTTATTTACTTTACTCATTATTTGTGTTACAAGGTTTTGCCTGCACTCTAAAGATTTTTTCTCATACTTCTTTTTACACACCTATTCTCCACAGAACTGCTCAATACGTTTTCCCTTGGTGAAATTATGATCTAGAAGAACTATGTATCATTGATCTGACATACATGCCTAAAAACGAAAAAAAAAAATGTTCGTTTTGGGACATAATTCAAGCGCTTTATGAATGGATTCAAGGCTCCCTTGTGATGAAAGTGATTGGTATGCGTAATATCATTTAAAAACCTTGCTTTATTTATGATTCTGCACAATTCATTGTATTCTGTGGAATTCTTACATAGCCAGTTTGTGTTTTTAACCTTTCTGCACGCAACACAACACGAGAACATGAATAAAACTTCTCAAAACCTGCCCAATTATGGACGTAAGTAATATGATTTAGAATTGACGTGAATCTTTCCTTTAGGAGTACGAGTACACTGCCACTTTCACAAGTAGCAGATGCTCACCATAGATGATCATAAATAGAATGCTTCCATTCATGAAGGACCGATGATTTTCCAATCTAATTAAACATTTTCATAAGGGATTTAGCAAGAATGCATGCTGTATATGCGGAAATTTCTGTTTAATCAAAGCTCTAATACTCGTGTGTCTGTCTGTCAGGAACTATTTTATGCGCAGGTTTCCATTCATAAAAATTCGTATATTTTCACAAGAAGCTTTCTAAACACCACCACTCTGTTCAATTATGAAGTCTAATATTTTGTTTGTTGTCAAATTCATGAAATAATATGTCACATATTTAGCAGAAAATTCTGTGAAGTCGTACTATCCCTTCCCACATAAACATAGTTGAATTATTCATTGCAATTGCAAAATTACTTTCTGTTTCTTTTTAACCAGGCTTTGTGTAGAGAAAGGAAAACAACAAATTTTAACAACTCTATAAAATTATGATTAAAAATAGCTGGTTGTATTGCTTTTGAGAATGCCAGGAAACATTAAATGTCATTCTGCAAAGAGAAATGCCTGAAGCTATGCACACACTACTTTTCAGACTTCCACTTTCGCCTTCAGAGCACCACTCTAAGTGTGTTCATTCACACAAAGAGTTATAATTTGCATTAATGCCCCTAGTGTGTTAGATTTTCTTTCGTTGACAGGCCCAACACATGTGTGACAAATGCTGATTTGCGCAAGGAGAGTATTTGGACATACATACACAAAAAGAATATTTTGTGGACGTACCTACATCTTCTTCCCTATCTTCACTGGATTCCTTCAAATATTCATTCGGCTTATAATCTTCATCATTTATAGCTGAAGATTCTTTCTTCTCTTCAGTCAAACTTTGGTTCACATTAGCTCGTGTATAACACTAAATGCTTCAGTGCCCAACTCGCACTGTAACTCAGCATCAAACTTCAACTCTATGTGTGAAAACTCAGAAACTAGGTGGTGTAGCTTCACTTTCTTGCTGAGAATTTCTTACTGAATTATCGACCAGCTGTAGCTCTTGCTCTCTTTTGAGATTTTTTTGAGGCTTTTCTTCTACTCCTAAACATTTAAAGGCACTACGTTATGTTTCAGTCTAAGGCTTCTCCAGCAAAACTTACTCTCTACAGCTAGACGCTACATTTACTTCATACTGGAGATTGTTACGTACAACCGCTTGAATATTCAGATTCAAAGAACGTCTACTTCATCAAGGAAATCTGCAAGGTAAACCGACAGCAGTAGAGTTAATAGCTGCTCGTAGTTACTGAACAACAGTGCACAAGAGGGATGTTTTACAATGGAATTGTATGCCTTGCAGAGCCAGATTCCATGGCAACGGAATCCAAAATATCTTGCTTCAACCCGGTCCTGTGTTCATTCGACTCGGTGGACGACTTCATTTTCCAGAATTGTCTAAGGAGCAGAGACGTCCACTCATACTCGATGGACTTCACTGAGCTACTAATCATGCAGACACATATACAACTGCATCACCTCGGTATACGCATCTTTCTGTTAGAACTCCTCCTGAGAACTCGCCAATATGTCAAGAAAGTACTGTACCAATGCCTTCACTGCCAATTTCCCAAGACAAGAGTTGAAGCTCTACTTCCGGGAGAACGCCTGAAGCCTACTAGTCCATTTATTGCCACCGGAGTTGAATTCGCAGACCCCCTCTAGCTTTATCAAGGTGGAGAGCCTAACACATTGCACTTTTCACTTGTGCAACCATGAAAGCTCTGAACCTCGAGCTTCTTTCACTGAGAAGTTCCTAATTACCTTCAAACGATTTTCGGGAAGAAGAGGAATTCCACCCACTATATACCCCGATAACGTTAAGACGTTTCAAGCCGCTAACAAATAACTTTTAGAAATCAGCACTGTCTTCAGAGATAAACAACCAATACTTTGACCAGAATGGAATTTCGTGGACATTCACCGCTCCACGGGCGGCTTGGTGGGGAGGCTGGTGGAAGCATATGGTAGGTACGGTCAAACATTCCTAAGAAAAGTGTTGGAGAAAAGCCAAATGGATGAAGAGACACTTGAAACATTGTTGGTGGAATTGGAAACCGCCATAAAGACCAGGCCTATTGTTCAACCGAGTAAGAAGCACTGACCCTATGCGACTTTCTAATTGGCGAACGCATCACAACTTTACCCAACGGCCCAGAGTCTACCATTCCTAACGAGAGAAGAGAATCCAAACTTAGAAAGAACATTCAGGCAGACTTTCTCAAGAAATGGCAAACTCCGGAGCTTTCACCAAGTAAAGCGTTCAAAAGCACCTTCTACTGAATGCGGTGTAGGGGAGGTTATCTTGCTGCAGGAGAACTTGCGGTCCAGACACATGTGGCAGATAGCTCTAATCTTGAGACCAGACCTAGAAGAAACGGAAGGGTGCGGATCGTCATTCTTCGCAGTGCTCAGGAAAGCACCATCCGTGATCCGTGCAGCTGGTCACTCCCTTAGATGTCGACCAAGATGGAGGGGGGATGTGGAAGACTAACCCTAATAGATTCTCTCTTTTCCTTCTTTCCTGGTTTACTTTTTTGTATCTGCTCCTTTGTTTGTGTATTAGTTGACTCTATAATAGTGTTGCTATATAAAACAACGATAATTTACTAAACTGACAACAGACTCTCTCACAAGGCATGTGGTTTATACGAACATTTAAAGTAATTCTGAAACAACTGAGTAAATTTACTAATGTTTTATTACATTGGTTATAACATATTTAATTTGGTCTAAACTTCAAACTCAAACTTTGAGAAAAGTACAATGCTAATGAATCTTTGCAATACCTAATTCAAAAGCGTTTACCACCCTCCAAAGAGGAAAATCTAATCTACATTAATATTACAAAAAGAGAAAATATGTATGTGTGTGTAGTGTGTGTAGGATATTCTAGATAACTCAAGTACTTTACCATTGAAAACCAAGGCTCTTCCCGACAAGCATGGTCTATAGGACAGTTTCTAATTGCAATTCCTTAAAGAATAAAATAAAAAAGGGTTTAAATGCCCTGGGTACTAGAATACGAACATATTGGAGTAAGAACAACAGACAACCGAGAGAGATGATTCAGACGGTAGCAGTCGTGGTTTGCATTCGGGAGATCGCGAATTCCATTTCGTGTATCGGCCCGGCCAATTTATCGGTGCTTTTTTCGTGGTTTTCCTCAACTGCCAGGAAAATACTGGATTGGATATACAACTCTCATTCCAACCCTAAATTCCACCAACAGAACAAAATTAATAGAGGTAACATAGATGGTACAGGGAGGTGATTAAGCAATTAAGCTATATGTCAACAAATTATCCAAGCAGATTGTACAGGAAGGTGACTACGCAACTAAGGCAATCTGTTCAGCATCATAACTACTGCGTGCACACTCAAAGATCATCAGCAGTTCCATTATCCTAAACTCCACATTTTCCGAAACTCAATAGCAACAATCGTCGCGATACGTCCAAGTAGTTAAGACGTTATACAATAAAACAATCTGATAAGTTACATTTACATGCATTTCTCCACCTTCTAGCGCTTATTAGTAGGTATACAAATTTTTTCTTACGAAATTTTATCTTCCTGTTTACTTCATTTTAGTCGAGTTATACCTTTCCGGAATAGCTATACACATTTCGTCATACATACAAAGCGATTGGTGATAGTCAAATGTTTTGAAACTGAACGCTATATGCTGGCCTTAAAATTCTATACTCTCTTCATGACATCGCGAGAAACAAATGAAAATCGACAGGACTTTAAAAGAATGGCCAAGTATTGATTAATTCGAACCATTCATAACGCGTATCTCGTAAATGGCTCGTGCCATTAAAAAGTTATTTGAAATAATTTGTGTGTTTTAAAGAGGTCTACATTTTTTATGTAGTACTTTTCTTCTTTCGCTTAACGTTTACCAGTTACACAACATTATACAAATTCTTTCCGATTGAAGAAGATTTCACAGGCTATTCCCAGAAAATGCAAGATATATATTGTATTTGTCGCGTAAATATCCTTAAAATACGGTATTTTAATCAAAATCGTTAGAGCCATTTTTCAGAAAGTAAATATTTTCAAAATATCTCCCATGTAAAGGGTAATTTGGGTTAGATGATTTTGTTGAAAATTTTGGTATGGCATCTTGGAAGGTACTGAACCTGAATACTAAATTTGGTATTTATCCGAGTTTTCGTTTTTGAGTTATGCTATACACAGACAGACAGACACACACACACGCACATATACATACACGGACGCTTTTCTAAACATTATTCTTTTGCCTCAAAACATGTATTTCCGGTGAAATCTCGGTATCGAATTTTTGGATGGAATGCAATACCTTCTCTGCCTACTATGTACGCGGTAGGGAAAGTAAAACGACGTAGTTGCAAAGAAAAGTTTTACTTTTCGTTAACAATGACGTTGAGTAGAAAACAATAGTTGCGGTACCTCCATACAGTAAGCATATAAAAGGCTCTGATGTGTTTGATTCATATGAATTTCTCTACTCACTCTTCCACAAACTATTATTACTAAGGCGTATTCTATCTACTTCTTGTTAATCGAGATGAACTTTCGTTACACATTTACGCATTTTGTTGTAGCAATTAGAAGAATACAGTTGGCTAATGCGATAGTCAGATATTTAAAAAGCGGGTCGTTATGTGATAGCCTTGAATTTTATGCTCTTTGAATGACCACAAGAAAAATCGAATAGCGGCTTATCAGTTGAAGAACAAATTCTGTTGTTGCATTCACATGTCCTTCTCTACTCATTCGTCTGCAAACTATTCTTACGAAAGCTTATTTTTCTACTTCTTGTTAATCGAGATAAACTTTAATTACACATTTACACATATGTAGAAGATGGATGCAGTATGGTAAAGCGATAGTCGGTTCAGAAAGCGGATTGCTATGTGATGACTATAGTGCGTATTAGAGTGACCTGCTCCGTGATTTCAAGTTACCGATGCAGAGAGCATAATGTCTTGGCACGTGTCCTCTGGAGGGTAAATATATGTTTCGCATAACTTTTGTTGCCTATCCAATGTCATAATGTCGTTTAAAACATCTCAGTTATACTTGCCAAAGGCTATAAGCGTAGTGGAGGAAGTATGCGTAAAAAAATAAGAAAATCAAAGCCAGAAAAATTAAGAAAAAGTGAACGATAAACTTCAGAATGTGTTAGAAAAAAAGCTGATGTGTTGCACTCATATAACTTTCTCTACTCTTGTACAAACTATTTTTACAAAAGCTTCTTCTACATCTACTTCTTGCTAATCGATATGTCTAAATGTTAATCTTATTGTAGGCAAAAGGGAAATATGGTAGGCTTTAAGCGATAGTCAAATCCTTTAGAGCTAGTTGCTATGTGGAGCATTCCAATCTCTTTGCATGACTAGGACATAAAAAAAAACGAATAACGAATTCCCATTAAGAAAAAGTATAAGCATTGGAAAATTCAAATAAATAATAAGGAATAGCTCGGAAATGCTTTACTCCACAAAAAAAGACACAAACTGTATGTTTTAACGAGATTTGCATTTTCTATGTAGAAAAGTTTTGTCTATCTCTTACGGTTTACCCGTTAGGCAAAAGCCATTCATACTGAAGAGGACATTTGGGGACATTCCTAGAAAATTCAAGATATAAATTTTATTTGTCAGAAAAATATCTTAAAAATATGTGTTAATCAAAATCTTTAGAGCCATTTTTGAGAAAATAAAAATTTTCGAAAAATGTTCCATATAAAGGATAGTGTGGGGTAGGGCATTTTTCTGAAAATCTTCGTGTCGCATCTTTGAAAGATACTGAACTTAAATACCAAGTTTGGCATTCATCCGACTTTTCGTTTTTGAGTTTTGCTATTACAGACACACAGTAAAACACAACACACGCACATCCACACAGGTACACACACACGCGCGCGCGCACACGTTTGTTGAAATGTTTTTATTTGGATTCAAGGGGCTCAAAACATGTATTTACCTGTGAAATCTCGATATCGTCCCCTACTTACTATACGTAGTAGAGAAAGTAAAAACTACTGGTTTTTCAATCATGTGTGCTGTGCGAGATATCTTGCCACAAAAGGAAACCAAAACCTCAGGATAAAAAAAGTATAAGAAATATACCAAACAAGATATAGTGTATTATTCATATGTCCTTATTACCTCTTGCGATGTTGAAAGGAGTTTCCCATGATATAGATTTTGAATAATGAGAGACGGAGAACGTTCATTTTCGACAATCTCCGCTTGTCATTTGTTGTCCACTGCAATGCACAAATTATGTAGTATTCATATATGTAAAATGGAGTGTTCCATAATGGAATAAAACATTAACCGTCGTCATGTACAACATAGTACACGCATTCTTTTGATGTAACCTGCACGAGCACTGCAGGCACGCGCCCGTTGTTTACATCTGGACTCATCCACTGTCCTTCAATATAAACAGACTACAGTACAAGGTAAGTCAAGCATAAAAAAGGTCAGTCTGATTTGCCCCTTAGTGATGACTTTGAAATCCCATACTACATGCATGATCACGAGAAAAAACAAATAGGGACTTACCACTTGGGGAAATCTGACGTGTGCGTTCCCATGTTTTTCTCTACTCTTCTACAAACTATATTTACAGGTCTTATTCTTCTGTATACTTGTGGTTAATCGAGATTAACTTTCATTTAACATTTACACTTTCGTTGTTGTTATAAGAAAGATACAGTAGGTTAAAACCGATAGCCAGACTTTTAAAAAGCAGTTGTTATGTGATGGCTTTGAAATTCCACGGTCCTTGCACACACGCACACACTCACACACACACACACTCTCTCTCTCTCTCTCTCTCTCTCTCTCTCTCTCTTTCTTATTTTATGGACATGTAAAGAAAATGGAATGTCCCACATAGCAACTAGCTCTTAAGAGGTTTGACCATTGCTTATAGAGAGAGAGACAGCCGTCAGCAAAAAACGAGGGAAATAGTACGAGTATTTGAACATTCAAACCAACATAAAGGAAAATCGAAATTGGCTAACGCCATAAAAAATTGTATTTGTAATAAAGCTTATGCTTTATCGAGTTCCACAGTTTTCATCTCTCACGGCTTCAATTGTGCAAAAGTCATTGAGAATGAAGAGGAATTAATAGGGTATGCCAGAAAGTTTAAGATATAGGTAATTTTATTTTCAGAAAATATTTTAAACATAATATATTTTAATGAATGTGTTAAGGCCATTCTTGCGAAAATAAAAAAATAACTAAAACTTTCCACACATGCACGGAATTGTTATTGTTTCTAAAATTCTGTTTTTAAAGTTCAGGAATCTCAAAACGTGTTTTTCCGGTGAAATCTCGATATGGAATTTTTATTTGGAAATCAACACTTATTATAGGTAATCAATAGAGTAAATAACAACAGTTTCACTATTCTAAATTTTTCGTATAAGGATGTTATAAAGTAGTATATAAGAGTAGTATAGAATTGCGGAGAGCTGGCCCGCTTAATATGCAGAAATGTGTATTCATATGCTAATTAGGTCTCCCCACCCGCTGCCACGTTCCCTGGTACCTTACGTGCAAAAGAACAAAGGTTGTCCTTCACCTGTCGAAATGAACAAAAAGCGACTGAAGCCTTGCTAACAAAGGGAGCAGATTCTATTGTACTCCATTCCACTGTCCACACACGTGCACTTCTGCACCTGCAACAACCCCACCCCATCAGCATTGTTTGACGAGCACGTGCAAAATAACAATAGAACAGGCTGGACCCAAGCTAACAAGAGATGGAATAACAAGGGAGCAGATTTTATTGTCTCGCTTCCATTGTCCCGCACACGTGCACTTTAGGAAGTCCATACCTGCAGTAACCCCCTCCCCATATAAATGATCCTGTCTTTTTTGACTGTGGGAAAAAAGAGAGTTCCGTTTTCCCCGAGGCAAGTTTCATCTACCTGCTATGTCATAAATTCACAGCTTGACATCGCCATTATTGCGTTGACTTTGCCCCGCGGCCAGTTCTCTCCGAGGGGAGCAGTCTTCACGAAGACCTGCGGGTATACCCGAATATAGATATACACGTTAGTGACAGGTCTGACACATCTACCAAGCACACGAATTTATACGATAACCCACGAGAATCGCCGAGCATAGTTATAATGTTCTGTTCCTGTAGCTATTGCCTCCTTCAAACAGTGATATCAAAAATGTGTTTAACATATATCATTACATGTATTAAACCTCTGTGTATACCTAGATCTCCTTAGGTATGTGTTCGAATCTTACCCTGCGAAACTTTAATGCTTAATAAATATTAAACTATGGAAGCATGCACGGGCAGATTAAAAGGTATTTAACAAATATAATTTAATTTTTACTTTCTCTACTACGTATAGTAAGTAGGGGAAATATTGTATTCCATCCAAAAAATCGATACCGAGATTTCACCGGAAATACATGTTTTGAGACTCCCTGAATCCAAAAAAAGCATTTTTGGAAACATGTCCGTGTGTGTGTCTGTGTGTCTGTGAACAGCATAACTCGGAAACGAACAGTCGGATAAACACCAAACCTGGTATTTAGGTTCAGTATCTTCCAGAGATGCGACGCGAAAGTTTTCAAGAAAATACCCCCACCCCAGACTAACCTTTACATGGAACATTTTTCTAAAATTTTGATTAAAATATCACATGTTTAAGATATTGTCATGAGAAATGAAATGTATATCTCGAATTTTCTGGAAATGTCTCCAAAAGTATTCTTCATTGTGAACGACTTTTGCATAAGTGGTAAACCATAAGAGATAGACAAAATTTTACGACACAAAAAATGTAGATCGTGTTAAAATACAGAATTTATATCTTATACATTTTTTGTTGAGTGAACCGTTTTCGAGATATTGCTTGTTATTTCCTTAAATAACTACTTATACTTTTTCTCAAATTGTTATTCATTTTTTATGGCCTGGACATGCAAGGAGAATGGAAAGCGCCACATAGCAACCGTTCTTAAAAGATTTGACTATCGCTTAAAATCTACCATATTCCCCTTGCACCTACAAAAAGTTAGCAATAAAATTAACATCTCGATTAACATGAAGCTTATGGAGAATAAGCGTTTGTAAAAATAGTTTGTACAAGAGTAGAGAAAGTCATGTGAGTGTAACACATCAGATTTTTTTATGTCCTGGACATACAAAGAGAATGGAATGCGTCACATGGCAACCAGCGCTTAAAAGATTTGGCTATCGCTTATAAACTACCATATTCCCCTTGCATCTACAAGAAAATTAGCAATAAGATTGACATCTCGATATCTCAATTAATATGAAGCATATGGAGAACAAGCGTTTGTAAAAATAGTTTGTATAAGAGTAGAGAAATTCATGTTATTGTAACACATCAGATTTTCCATATCATTACAATGTTTTAATGCAAGTATTCTTAGGTACCCAGAGGTCTTAGATCCAATCTTGCCCTGCGAAACTCTAATGCTTAATAAATATTAAAGTATGGGAGTATGCACGGTCCGATTAAAAATGTATTTAAGAAATATAGTTATTTATATTAAACTCTGGTGTATACTTAGGTATCCCGATACCTAGACATGATTCTTTATTTGGCATGCTTACATCCAGGTATTCATATATACACGAGCACATGCACAGAGCCTTACGCATACATATACACTCATGCACATAGCCCTTACACATACATATACCAGTGCACTTACACATACACACACGCGCACATACACCACTATACGCCCGCATACACCAGTGCATGCGCATACAGCAGCGCACGCACATACACCACTGCACATACACCAACGCAAGCACATGCATCAGTACACATACACCAACGCCAACAGATACATCAATGCATGTACATACACCAACGCGCGCACATTCACCAGTGCAAATACACAAACGCACGCACATACACCAGTGCACATACACCAACGCCAATATACACCAGTGCATTCATATATAAAAGTGCATGCACACACATATGCCTACAAACATACACCAGTGCACTTACCCACGCTCATATACACAAATGCACACACGTGCACATACTCTCATGCACATGTGCACACACATATACGCCTACAAACATACATACATACATACATACATATATACATACATACATACATACATACATACATACATACATACATACATACACCAGTGCACGAACGCATGTGTACACACAAATAGCATTGGAAATGTTTGCCTTTGCGGAATTCAAAAATCTTTGTTTCATTTCACTGTAACTTAACAAAATGTGATTCTTTTCAGGCTACCACATTCGCATGACTTTCATCCCAACGCATTCTTTATAGATCGTGTAAAGACATGCAGGTACTCTCTGAGAGAGAGAGAGAGAGTGGAATTGAACCGAGTAGGGATAGAAGTGCTGAGAGCCTCTGCGCATGCGTAATAGGTGATAATTCCATTGCGTTCAATAATATTTTGACTTGTAAACATCCCCCCAGCATAACGATGTGTTGACATCGTCTGGAGCGTTTATATGCTCATATAAACAGCTAACGACGCATGCTAGAGTCATTGTCAGCTTATTAACTCTACATGTAAATTTTAAAGAACTCATAAAGCATCGCGATGTGTTTTTTAATTTAGGAAGAGGTGCGAGTCATCGATTTCTACTCGCATAGCATTCATGAGCATGAATACAATGCAAGTGAGTGAGTTTTTACATAACTATACAGAGCAGTGTTGACTTTTTACGGTGCATTTAATTTTGTTTAAACGATGCAGTGCATGAAAGACGAGTCGTTGCAAAAGTATCATATTTTCTATATATGAACTTTACACTCACACAGATTTCTTGGCGTACTCTTCTTCCATTCACACGGTTTTCTCTACACACTCTACTTTCATTAATATTCACACGATGTTCACCACTCATTATTTGTTTCTCTACACATTCCCCTTTCATGAACTTTCATACGGTTTTCTCTAGACATTTTTCCATTCATATTCATACAATTTTCTCTACCCATTCTTTGTTTCTCTACACATTCATCCTCCATTCACATTCATACGACTTTCTCTACTCATTATGTGTTTCTCTACACACATTCTTGTTCCATGAATGTGCACATGATTTTTTCTACTCATTGTTTGTTTCTCTACACATTCATCATCTATAAACATTCATACGACTGCCTCTATCCCTCACTGTTTCACAGTCACATGGATTTCTATATACACACTCTTCTTCCATTCACATTCACACAATTTTCTCTATCCCCCTCATTGCTTTACCATCACATGGATTTGTGCATCCATTCTTCTTCCATTCACAAGATTCTCTCTACCGCTCTTTGTTTCACCATTACAGGAGTTTGTACACACGCTCTTCTTCCATTCACCATCACACAGATTTCACCACCTACATGATTGTTACAATCTACCGCTTCTACCAAGCACCCGAACTTGTACGAATACCTACGAGTATAGCCGAACACAAACATGAATGAGCATACTTACAAAACCTGTGGTCATGTATCACAACACACACTTTAGTTTTAATATAAAGAAATGCATAACTTGTCATTCCTTCTGAATAATACATCGAAAAATGATTCATGATCAATGTCTGTTACAGTATGTTTAGCAGATAGACTTAACAAGATGGCTGAAGAGCGTAGTTTTCTACTGACTCGGCGAGTTCAAGATGGCGAATAAGTCTTATATATAGGATAAAGACCTTAAAGAGATCTCAAACAAGATACGATACGAGGGTCGTACCTTCGCTGGAGGTTTGCCAAGTATTCTTGCCTGAACGCTATAATTCATTAACCAACGAAGAACTTGCAGAAATACATGGACAATTTTATCTCGAATATAAGCGTATGGCAGAGATGGGGAAATTTAAGACATGTAAATTGTCTTTTGTACCCGCAGCAAAGGTATGTAGGAATGACTAGCTTACGTATTCAATGTTTTCCTATTTTACTATAAAAATTCATAAATAAAACAGCGGACTCATTTATATTACATATAACGATACAAAAGATATGTCATAAAGTTTATAAAAATTCATGAAATCACAATATTACATGTTATACATATCTATTACACTGAAATAGCACCTGATATCCTAATGTTTATACAAATCTTTTGTGGTTCATTTTCCATGTATCCTAGCAAAAATGTAATTCTTTTCAGGTTACCTTCACTTCAAAAGCATGTTTTCTAAGACTTTCATTTTGTAATGTTTCCGATGTAATAAGGGGAAGAAGAAGAGGAGCAGACCTGCAAAGGAGGCTGATGCCCTTGGAGGATAGAATAACCAGCATCGACACCCCCAATAAACATGCCGGTAAGACGCGGGTGCCGAGACGTCTACATATCGAAAAGACAAAACGTAAAGATAGGGTTCTTCTATGATCTTTCAGTGCTTATAGTGAAAAACACAGAGAAATTTGTATACATGGCAATACAAGATTGGGAGATAATTCGAGATAGGTTCCCTATATTCAAAGCATTCCTCAATCGAGAAAGTGGCCGCGAGTGGAATGGTGTGAAAGTATTGTTTTCTCTTATAATATTATAGCCTATATGCAAGAGTCCGAAATAATATTTTTGAACACCAATTTAAATTATTGTGAAATACTTTTAAATAGCGATAAGATTTGCAGCCCAAAAGACTAGAATCGTTTATAGATTACCATTTAGGTAACCTAACTGCTGCAAGTGTAATGCTGGAAGGAGGAGTTGGAGGAGGAAAGTGATTGAAATACATGATGAATAATAATAAAAAGAATGAAGATATGCTTTTAGATCATGTTTTTATTCATTAAAATCCTTACATTCCTAAATAAAAAAAGAAATACTTACATTACAATGATTAGTTTAAAATATAAGCTGCATCACATGAGTCAGAGACTTGTATGTAAATATTTTGTGATGAATTATTAAACAATACAATGAGGTCTGTGCAGGGTATTTGCACTAGCTTGAATTTATATTCTGATGTTGACACCGCCATTTACAACTTCCTCTGGTTGATGCGAGCAATATATAACAAATATAGGAGCAAATTTAAGAAAATATTTTCTCTTCAATAAAGGATAATTCTCTTTTTCATAATAAGAGTTTTGAAACTTCGAGTACGTCATACAATGATGCAAATCTCGAGATTCCGAAGTCCAAATTCATGTCATGATAGGGATAACATTCACTATTAAGATAAAGTCTCAAATTAGTTATCTTACAATGATAAAAAAGGGAACAGTCTTTAGATGCGTTACTCGATCTCAAAGTCTGAGCACCCAAAATGACAAATCTCGGCTTCTCCATTTTTGATGTGGTGGCGACATTCCAGGTGAATGATTTAGTTTGCGGCATAGCAGGCTGAGTATGCAGATCCATGATCCTAAATGGAAGGTAAAGCTCCTTGTCCGACTTGACAATCTTGAGAATTTCAACCTTTTCAGCATCAGAAAGTCGAATCACAGGCATTCTCGACTAGATTCGTTGAAGTTTAACGGCTGCATTCTCTTCACCCTGGGGTGCTATAATACAGCTTTTAGAGTCCTTGGATCGAATCACCACCAACTCAAACTTGCTATTGAGTATGAGTTCCTTGTGATCGTCAGCAAATCCTAGAAGCATCGAAAGCGGTACTATAGCTTTGAAGGCTCCATTTGCTGCATGCACAATGTCCATGTCTTCTCCAGGATAGCACCATCGAGCATTAATCAGACGATCAGATTCCATGTGGTTGAAAGCAGAATAGTTGTTTAAAGTTGATGCGATCGCGGGGTTTCTGGTTCGATCAATAGTTGAGCCATTCATATCGAGTCGAATCTCCTCAAACATGAATGCAATAGCGTTATTGGTAAGCTTTGTAGTAGTAGCTGCTCCATTAGGTTTAGTAATACCCCCTCGAGGTATAGATAACTTCGATTAGGTAATGTATATGTAAATGCACAGCTTGACAAGGGATTCTAATCTTGTCATTAGAGTCCAGAGCTGATGTATTATACGGTAAAAATACATGTACCTTTTCTTTAGTGATCTTGTCGAATCTCGGTGTCCCAGTAACATTGAAGATGTCCATGATTATAGAATTCTGAGCCCAATACCTGGAGGAACTGCCGATTACGTGATGTTAACTCGCTGGTTGTCAAGGGCAGAGTATGTCAAGGGCGTCGAATCACTCGATTATTATATCCTCGACGTCGCTGACTTCTAAAATCTACTGGCATTGCAACGGATGTGAAGGCTTATGCTTATATCTTCGTTTCTAAAGTCAATGATATTACCATCCTGGTCCACTACACGAAGACTAATTTGCTCTATGGCATTAGTGTTTATGATTGGAAGGTAAATTGGATTTGACGGCTCTTGAGAAATGTGATATCAAGGCGGAACAGATGGGAAACACTCACAGATCGAGTGTTCACTTTTACCGTCGACGAAAGAGCCTGTTGCAATACTGCACTCGATCCATATGATGCTCACCTTAAATATATTCACCAGGAAATCAGATTCAGACAGATGATTATCTGGAATAACTTTGTCGCTGAAGCCCAATAGCGATCCTATAGAATGATCATTGGAAAAATCAACAGTGAAAGGATATTTAATTTCAGCCTTCATTGTGTTATTATTAGGTTTAATAAAGAAGACATTCTCATCCATCCTTAGCTTATCTCTGATGTATTAATTAATATCAGCAATCTCATAAGTTCCATCGGGCATATCAATGATCTTAATTTCAACATTGTGTATATAATGAAATTGAGTATTACTCCGATCCAAATTGGAATGGAATAGAAGGTTTCAAAATTCATAGAGCAACCTCATAATGACCCTTTGGATCTCCCTGAAGAGGAGGATTTAGGTATGTAGTAAGAACAGACTCGTTGCCACTGACAGCAATAGTGTAACTCATTGCGATAGAAATTGCAAACACAAGTGCCCGTAGATGACTGAGCTGAAACCTCTTAGTTTTATACAGAACCTTAACGCTTCTGAGGTACCTTTCTATCTCTTTTGGAGGTTTCAAGTTTCCAAAGCTATCGAAAAAAATGACACGTTGCCATCCTTCTTTATAGCAACCCAATGAGTGCCTTCATTCTCTGAAGTATCGAGATTGACAACAATTCTCTCTCTTAACGAGGTCTTGAGGGTAGCTGATACACCTCTAGAATGAGGAATCCTTAAACACCGGGCATACAAGTCGAGGTGTATGTTACTGAATGGTTTTTCCGGGACAAGTATAGCCCTCTGAAGAAGTTTCTTGATTCCCTTTCTTCCTCTGCCTCTTCTTCGTTTCGGTGCTCCTACCTTATTCCTCTTCACTCGAGGACTTCTCCCTCTTGCTTCAATTTCTCTGTTATGTCTCATCATTTCGGCCAGTTGTTTATCTGCAGCCTTTTTCTTATTTACAGCTGTAGCAATATGTGATGCACCTCCAGCAACAGCACCTAGAGCTACAATAATTGGTAAGAGAGGTGGAAATCCACCCCGTTTCTTCATTTTGGATCCAGCACCAACAGACACCTTCCCCTCAATTTCTCTGTTATGTCTTATCATTTCGGCAAGTTGTTTATCTGCAGCCTTTTTCTTATTTACAGCTGCGGCAATTTGTGATGCACTTCCAGCGGGAGCACCTAGAGCTGCAATAATGGATATGAGAGGTAGAAATCCTCCTTGTTTCCTCTTTTTATATCCAGCACCAACAGCTACCTTTCCCTTCATAATTGTTGTTACTAGTCGCGCTGCCAACTTTTCACCTAATGTAGCATCAGATGATTGCGCTCTTTTCCACGCCTTTTCAGCGAAAATTTTGTCTGGAATGTTCCTCGAGCTAGAGTCCTTATGCTGAGCATAGGCAATGTCGTGAAGTTTGTACGCTTCGTCTAACGGATTGATTCCAGGGTCTCCTCACTTTAATCTTTTTTCTAGCTTTGTCCCAGGTCCGCAGTATCTGTAACCAGGCAAATGTGCTTCAAATGGTAGCGGGTTAATGAGAGAGTTAATTAAATCGGAACCTCTTGCGACCGTAACCCCCTTAACTCTCATGGTATACTAATTGATTTTATTGCTGCATAGTCCTTTTATACTCTGTCATTGCTTGCATTCATTAGCATATATACATTAAGTGTAATTTATTTTTAGCTGCTACGTCGGAGTTGGTGAAGCAAGATTGCTCTCTGCTTTTTCAGGTGCTAGACTTTGAAAGAGACTTTAGACTTCATGGAAAGCTGTTTCATGACAATGCTAGAACAGTAATTCTAGACAGCTTAGTACGTAACCCTCTCATGCTAAAAAGATAGCCCCACTCACGCAAAAAGGTAACCCGTTCACCCAAAAAGTAACCCACTCACGCAAAAAGATAACCCACTGACGCTAAAAAGGTAACCCGCTCACGCTAAAAAGGTAACCCGCTCACGCTAAAAAGGTAACCCGCTCACGCAAAAAGGAACCACTCCCGCAAAAAGCTAACCCACTCACGCAAAAAGGTAACCCACTCACGTTAAAAACGTAACAACCCACTCACGCAAAAAGGTAACCCCCTCACGCTAAAACGGTAGCCTACACACGCAGAAAGGTAACACACTCTTCTCCTGGACAACACAGGTAATTCAGAAAGTATCAAGGATATTGGAGTTAATTCAAATAGTATAACAATGAGGATATATTTCATGGCTTAGAAGACGGGTACTTGAGCACGAATTTCGTATATAAGCCTACTAGTATCGTAGGCAGACAAATTTCAGGAATTGAGTTCAGCATAGCTCCGCATGGTTTCACAGGCAATTCAGCGGCATTGTTGGTATTTAGAGTGATCAGAATAGTATAACAGGATTTGTGATAATTTTGATCCGATTTTCGCCATGGCTATTTAAGTTAATTTTCATGTGCTTCGGGTGGTGTGACAGGTATTTAACTCATTTTAACAGGCAATTCAGATAGTATCACAAGTTACACTACATCTATATACTTTTTTTTAAACCTTATAAGCTTTTATACGATAAACAGCTAGCGGGTAAAGGTGAAACAGTGAGAGTGTATAGAAGTAGCATATTTAGCACATCCGCATGGTTGAGGAGATATAAAATTTTTAGGAAGCTTTATTGTTTTATAGAGCTACAGTTTTATATACGTGTAGCAGCTTTATCAGTTAAATCATTGCTTCATTAAACAAGGATTGTAAGGGTAGACGTCTCTCCCCTTTAGCGAGGCTTGAGACTAACACTAGGATTTTCTCCTAATGGCAGGGTTACCGCCTCCCCTTCCATCTTCTTCTTCACCAGGTGTATGCTAGGTATATACACAACACGCGAGTAAACTTCAATTTTTAAGATTGTAGACTCGTGCAGAAAATCTTCATCTTCGGGTTACATTCTCTGAAGCACTGTTTATAGTGCTGTAATGCCCATATGCATATGAGTTATTCCATCCTCTGCAAAAACGCTTTTATCTTCAAAGGGATTCAATGTAATTTTATTCACAAGCGCTGTAGTAATAGCGTGCTTTCGTGATAGAATTAGATGCATTGGCGTACTCATGATTTCACGTGTTTTAAGACAGTCTGTGTAGCTGTCAAACGTAATGTACTGCTTAATAGCGCTACGTTTTATACCTTTAATCTTTTTTATCATCGGTCCTTGTATATCTAATGCATACATCTTAGGTCGTACTCCAAGAAATCGTAAAATGATTTTGCTATTAGCCTCATCTTTAAATTTTCCCAACACCTTTTTGTTCTGAGTAGAGTGGCATGGCTGACAGGGTAATCAGCTGTATCGAGATGCTCAAGAAAACGTAGCTTGACCTGATACAGATCTTCAGTTGTTACGCGATGAATACATGAATCAGTATCCATATACATAAACTTCAGGTTTTCAGTTCCATAATATGGCAACAACACATCAGAATGATAGTAATAATTAATATCTTGGAGATGTCCAACACACTTATACCAATTTATATAGGCTTGTTGAACACAATCTGACGAGAAGCCATATGCGCAGCAGCTAGATTAGCAGCATATATCGTCCTATGTATAAACGTGGGCTTAGTGATCAACTTCTCCAGAGTCTTCTCATTTGTCACCAGTCGTATATCCATACGATTACGCAGGTTCTGCATAGTTCTCCTAAACATGGCGTTGTTAGAGTGCTTGTAGAGATCCTTCTCGAAATCATTTGCAGCTTTTTGTCGTAGTCTGTTGTCAAATTCAACATAAGGCTTTAACCATCGAGAGTGCCGGAATTGTAGCACACGATGGATTTTACTCAAATGTAATCCGTGATTAAGAGCTTGCTTTAAAGTCATGTAATGCACTACATACTTCTTTCGAGGTCCAAGATGAGGTATCAGTTTCTTTGTAGATGATTCCAATGGTTTTATACACTCAGGCAAGGAAAGGTAGATCTTGTGTGAATCGTGAATCTCTGCAAGATACTCAATGTCAACTTTTAATATGTAACCATGAGGATCATCTTCTTGTAGTTTTTCTATATTGATTTCTTAAGGTGAAACCCACTGAAATCTGCCATAAGGGAGGGCGTGGCACATTGCCAAACCATATTGATTATTAGTGTCCTCGTATGTAATAAATCGGGTTGGTCTCGACGGATCAAATTTCTCAACATATGTGTTATTATCCTCTGCATACCGGTGGCAACTTGGCATAAACCTCCTCTTATACCTGATTCCACCATGAGTAGTTGATCATAATCTTGTAACAGCTCCAGCTGAATTCCTGTATACAGTAACATAGCATATCATGTAAGTCCTGGAGAGCTAAAATAATGTACTGGATCAACTTTGTGTGTTTTGAGAGTTTGCTCTCTGAACATCTCAAAGACATCAGCTAGAAGAAGTACATCCAAAGTTAAGTAGAGATCGCTGTACTCTCCCAGGTTTCTCACATTAAACAGCTCCCATACATTTCTAGCATAATTGTAGCCAGTATCAGTAATTTCTTCTTCATTTAATCTATTGTAGAAGGAGTCCTTAGGAGGCAAGCAGGTCTCGTTCAAAACATCCCATGACGTGACAAAATCATATGGAGGTACACCTTTACGAGTCAGCAACTTCAATTTGTCCTCCCCGAAGTGCTTTAATGTTTCAGCATATGAGGTTAGATTTTTTACCAACTTATCCAAGCTTGTACTGAGGAATCGAAAGCTATCCACAAATCGAAGCTTTATATATCCTACGTACTTGGTGAATGAGACATAGCTTTCTTCAAAAATAGGAATTACCTCCACCCTCTCACTTGTACAACCCAGCTACTTGACAATGAAATGGGAGTCATACCCGCTGAGGTTGTGCATGAAGACTGGAATATATTTAGATGTTTTGCAGGCTAAATTACATTCATTGTGTAGACTTCCACGATTTTCACCAGTGATATGATCATGGTTACGTACTTTGTAATTCTCCCCTGTAAAGGCTTTTCCACACAAGTAGCATGCTGTAGAAGAGTCAAAATACTTCTGCTGTTGATCTGTAAGTTTCAGAGGCTTGGCAGATTTATATACAATATTAATTTCCTTTGCAAGGAACGACAGATATTCCATAAACTTCTGAGCGGCATCAACACCAGGATATACAAACGGTTGCTTAGGAAGAGCAGTTTCGGGGTGTGCAACACTGGATGGCGGTTTCACGTAAACACGGAAGCTCTCACTGGTGTGTGCTCTTGATATGGATTTGTATAGGAAGTTTCAGGATTGGGTATAGATGTATGACATTGAGTGAGAATACTCTCAAAATCTGCATAGATGACATAAGGCAGTTTCAGCATTCTCTCAATATTTTTAAACTGTACAATTGATTTGTCCTTGGTAGGTATAACTACCATTGCAACACCAAGTTGAATACGGATGGATGCATGGTCTGGTAGTCTTTCCAACCCGCTTCGTTCATATCTATCATCAAAATGTGTAAAGCAGCGCTTACAGGTATAAAAACGTCCATTACATTTAATTTTCTGGCGTCGAACAAGCTTCTCAAAATTCTTTATATATACATAGTGATGTTTTCCACTACTGTCATTGAATATAGCAGGCAACGGTGTTCACGTAGTTCAGTGTCAGAAACCTTTATTGGATACACTTCATGCTTCTCATCCAGCCCGAAAGCGTTAATAGTCATCTTGTTAAGCTTCTCAAATTTAGGTATTTCAGAAAGTGTAGTAGGATAGGAAACGCAGCTGAAGTCGTATTTATCTTGAAGCTGTTTGTATTTTCTCACACGTTGTGCATCCTTCTCGACGAATTTAGCTAATACAGAGTACATGAAACATTTCTCGTTGGTAGAGTTCTGGGTGTTTACGCAGGCGTTTCTTGCTTCAACAGACGGATGTACTGGTATATAACTACTTCCCCGTAACGGGTTGTACTTGTTGATACGAAGTCGAACCCGTTCCACAGCAAGCAGGGCCCAGTTGCTACCCTTAAGCTGTGGTTCCTCCATTTCAGTAACAATTTTCTTGTATTTCGCTTGCAGCGTTGAGTCCAGATCCGTTTCTATAAATACAGGCTGATTTCCTGTTTTAAATGTTTTGTCGCGGGTGTCTCCGATACTGTTTACAAATCGGCACTCAGCTAGCAGATTAATTTTTACGCTCTTGTGAATGGTAAGCTCTTTATGTACAGCCTGGGTTATCCGTTGTTTTGCCTCATTCAGGTACATATTCAGATTTTTAGATCAATCACATCGTATAAAATACGATTTCAATCGTCCTTCGAACAATGTCGCGTATTCGTTCATATCAGAGTCCTTCATTGGCGATAATAGCTGATGTTTAGAAGGCATTGATCTTCTTTTCCTCTGAGGACTGCTTATTTCACACACATCTTGGTGCCGCTGACCCTTATAACCGTCATTGAAGCTTACATTACAATGCTTGCATTTGAAGAGCTTCTTGCAGCTCATCTGATGCCTTCTCTTGTCATAACTTAGGAGGAACTTCTTCCTGCATTTAATGCAAGAGTATCCTGATACACTCGGAATTATATCGTTATATGCAGAGTTATTCGTCCTTATTCTTGAGGTAATAACGTATTAATCTCTATTCAATGAAATGTAGACCTCTGCACCTTGATAACACTTTAGAAAGCTGATTATTATTGAAGAGGACACGAAGTTAACACATTTAGAGACACTCTAGTGACTAGTCACTGAAGGTATCTTAATTATAGAGCTGACACGGAGTTTTTTTAGAACACTCATATACTGAATGTTGAATAATAAAACGATGATTAATGTCAATATCTCTTATATTGAAATACGTATTTAAAGAGGCTGGTGGAGAGGAATATTTACACGTCACGTGATTATTGTACGCAATGGAATTATTGCCCGTTGCGCATGCGCAGAGACTCTCAGCACTTCTATCCCTACTCGGTTCAATTTCACTCTCTCACTCTCTCTCAGAGAGTACCTGCATAGTGTCTTTACACGATCTATAAAAATGCGTTGGAATAAAAGTTATGTCAATGTGGTAGCCTGAAAAGAATTACATTTTGCTAGGTTACAGTGAAATGAAACAAATCTTTTTGAATTACGTAAAGGCAATAATTTCCAATGCTATTTGTGTGTGTATGTGTGTAAGAGCACATGCGTCCGTGCACTGGTGTGTGTGTATGTTTGTAGGCGTATGTGTGTGTGCACATGTGGATGAGAGTATGTGCACGTGTGTGCATGTGTGTATATGAGCGTGTGTAAGTGCACTGGTGTATGTTTGTAGGCATATGTGTGTGCACTGGTGTATGAGTGTTTTCACTGGTGTATGAGTGTTTGCACTGGTGTGTGAGTGTTTGCACTGGTGTATGTGAATGCACTGGTGTATATGTGACGTTGGTGTATGTGCGTGCGTTGGTGTATATGTACTGGTGTATGTGCGCGCGTTGGTGTATGTGCATGCACTGGTGAATATGTTGGCGTTGGTGTATGGGTTCTAATGTTTGTGCGCGTGCGTTGGTGTATGTACACTGATGTATGTGCGTGCGTTGGTGTATGTGCATTGGTGTATGTGCGTGCGTTGGTGTATGTGCATTCACTGGTGTATGGGGGTATACAGTGGTTATGTGCGAGCGTGTGTGTATGTGTAACTGCACTGGTAGATGTATGTGTAAGAGCTATGTGCATGAGTGTATATGTATGTGTAATGGCTCTGTGCATGTGCTTGTGTATATATGAATGCTTGGATGTATGCATGCCAAATAAAGAATCGTGTCTAGGTATCGGGATATCTAACTATACACCAGGGTTTAATATAAATAATTATATTTGTTAAATACATTTTAATCTGCCCGTGCATGCTTCCATAGTTTAATATTTATTAAGCATTAGAGTTTCGCAGGGTAAGATTCGAACACAGATCTAAGGATATCTAGGTATACACAGAGGCTTAATACATTTAATGATATATGTTAAATACATTTTGATATCACTGTTTGAAAGAGGCAATAGTTATAGAAACAGAATATTATAACTATGCTCGGCGATTATTGCTGATTATCGTATAGATTCGTGTGCTTGGTAGAAGTGTGAGACTTGTCACTAACGTGCATATCTATGTTCGGGTATACCCGCAGGTCTTCGTGAAGACTCTGGTGCTTTCGGAGAGAACTGGCTACAGGGCAAAGTCAACGCCATGATGGCGATGTCAATCGGCGAATTTATGACATAGCAGATAGATGAAACTTGCCTCGGGGGAAACGGTACTCTCTCTCTCTCTCTTTTCCCACAGTCGAACAATGACAGGACCATTTATATGGGGATGGGGTTACTGCAGGTATGGTCTTCCTAAATTGCACGTGTGCGGGACAATGGAAGGGAGACAATAACATCTGCTACGTTGTTATTCCATCTTTTGTTAGCTTGGGTCCAGCCTGTTCTATTGTTATTTATCACGTGCTCGTCAAACAATGCTGATGGGGTGGGTTTGTTGCAGATGCAGAAGTGCACTGTGTGGACAATGGAATGGAGGAGAATATAATCTGCTCCCTTTGTTTCAGTGGCTTTTTGTTCATTTCGACAGGTGAAGGACAACCTTTGATCTTTTGCACGTGGTCGTTAAACAATGCGACTGGAAAGTGGGTTGTTGCAGGTGCAGAAGTGCACGTGTGCGGATATGGAATGGGTAGAATGGCGTCTCCGGCTTTGTCATAAAGCCAAAATTCATTATCCCCATTGTTCATTTTGACAGGTGATGGACAACCTTAATTGCTTACCTGTCAAGCTTTCCATTATACTCAACAGACTTTATGACTGCAGCTGCAACCAAAAAGGTACCAGGGAGCATGGCCGGGGATGGAGGAGACCTAATTAGCATATGGATACACATTCCTGCATATTCAGTAGGCCAGCTTTCCGCAATTCTATACTACTCATATGCAATTAATTTTCTTAAAGAAATTAAAAACTAAACTGTATTCCGAAGCATTAAAATAAGTTACATGTTTTAGAATAAACTTCGTTCGACTTCAAGTTATTTAATAATACTGAATGACTCAGCTTTCGTTTCTGGATTAAAGACCATCAAGATTTGTCAATAGTATGCATATGAGAGACAGTATGACCACGTTTAAATAGGACAGGGTTCCCAAACTGTGTTTCGCGAATACTCTTAGGATTCGGAAAATCTTTCAAGGTTTTCGCTAAAACATTTCCTTAATGGAGAAGTTTGATATTAGGCCTTTTGGTTTTTTTACTACGGTATTGCGATTATTATTGTTGAATGAAATTAATAATTATGACATAATTAATTTGAATTATGCCACAGATATCAATATTCATAAATTCCCTTCTCCAATGATCACAAGCACGGAGTATTCTACACACATGTCCAATAATGTAGCGGTAGCCCACCTTCTGTTCCTTTGACGTTCTTCCGACATATTAAAATGTTTGCAGACATTCGCAGATGTTTGCACAAAGTTTGTTCTCTTTTGGTAGCACATAGAGCAGTCATAAAACGAGACGAATGCATTTTGAGTTGGATTTTAAAATACGTGTTCTAAAATCCAAACTTTCTCATGGGAATGATTTAGTTCCGCATAGAAGATAAAAAAGCAATATAATGACTAATTCCTAAACCAATCACAATTATTTAATATTGTATTTTCAACAATTTCCTACTTCTGCTTCATGCGGTGGTATCTTATCTTCCTTAACGAAGGGGAGTCGCAGCGATCCAGAGCAGATATTGTACCTATGTCCACGAGGGGGCGTCCCTGGTAGGAAGGGTGAGGGGAGGGGAGACACCGGGTGGCTGGATCCAGGAGCGACGGTACAGTAATGGCAGGGTCTCTAAGTTTCTAGAAGTAATGGCAGATGGAAAGGCAGACCAGGGACCCCGTTCCACACAGAGTGTCCAATGCCCCTCAAGGGAGTTCGCAAACCCCAGCGGCCAGCCGAAATCCGAGGGACGGAGAGTGTTCGCAACGAGCATTCCTTTTCCCCTGCCACGCTGCACCGAAACATCATCAACGATACTTCTAACTCTAACAGAGACGAAATGGAGTAACTGGAAATTAGGGAGCTGAAAGAAACCACTCCAGCATTCGCCTAAAGACCCGGGAAAATCCCGAGAAAACACATGGGTCACAGTGAGCGGTCGCCATGGATCGAATCGTGGACCTCCCGAATGTGGGCCACAAACGTTGCCGCCGGAGCCATCCCGCTCAATTGACCCGGAGGTAAATTCGGTTGTCAGTTGTGTATCCGAATCGCTTCCGTTCACATCTAAAATGAATAACGGTTGAAAAGTGGAAGTTTGTGGGATAAACACAATCGGTAAATTAGTGCCAATGTCAAACTCAATAAGTTTTCAACTTCTAGTTAGGTACGTTCAATCCGAAATATGTAAACCGTATGTAAAGAAAATAAAGTACGATAATAATTACATTAGGTATGGATTTTCATGTGCAAGGAACAACAAATATTCAGGACATAGTGTGTTATTTGTGGTGACATTCTTGCTAACAGTACTCTGAAACCTTCCCTACTAAATAGCAAAAGTTGCCAAAAATTATGTTTTGGAGTTTTTGTGTAATCTCACAAATTTGAATTTCCTGTTTCATTTGATATGCGTTACTGTTTGTGAAAATTTAAACACCAAGAAGGAAACGCATGATTTCAATGAATTTAATTCTACAGGTTAGGTACATGACAAGTAACATAAGCTTTTTAAATCTATACATGACCTTTGAACCCTAATATTGAGTATTTGGTGTGACCTTCATGCGCTGCAATTAGAGCTGCTATACGCCGTGGTATTGAATCAAAAGGGTTCTGAATAAGTTCCTGAGATTTTCCTCCACTAGTTTGTATTTGAGTTCACAAATCCGTGACACTGGTTACTGGAGGACCGTGACGCACTAGGTGCCGACCAACCATATCCCAGACATGTTCGATAGGCGACATGTCAGCGAACGTGAGGCCTGGGAAGCTCTTCGAAGAAGGCATGTACATTCCTCGCAATATGTGGCCGAGCAATGTTCTGTTGAAATGTGACCTGTGGAGATGCCTGAAGCAGGGGGAGTACCTCAGGCTCTACAACCACCGTTAGGTACCGGTTGCTGTTCAAAGTGCCCTCAATTCGTAGGAGACGAGATCGGTTGTTGTAACCAATGGCGCCCCAAACCATCACACCCGGTGTTTGTCCGCAATGCCGCTCAACAGTGCAGCCCTCCAGGTTGCGCTCACCACGGTACCGCCGGATACGCATGCGGCTATCACTGTAGGACACGTTGAAGCGGGACTCGTCCAAAAATACTACATTTTAAGATTCAGCACCCCAGTGACGGTGTTCACGTGACCATTGCAGTTGGAGGACCTTGTGGTTTCTGGACAATGGAAGCCGACGTAGTGACATGCATGCAACCAGCCAACCTGCAGCAGACGGCGAGGAACCGTTGATGCAGACAAGTTCACACCTGTTGCAGTGCTCCAACTTCGAGCCCACACCGCGGATGAAGCTGTACGGTCCGTTGTGTCCATGCGGACAAGATGACGGTAATGCTCCGTTTTCCATTACCAGCTCTTCGCTGCGTACGACCTTCATCTATGCACTGCTTCCACACACGCATCACTGTCGTAGCAGTATGCCCTGTACGAGCCGAAATGTCACGGTGTGACAAACCCGCTTACCGGAGACCGATCATTCTGCCCCGTTCGAACTCATTCACATGCCGATATGGCTCCTCTTGGCTTCGACGAGGCTTACTGGCACCCACTTTATTGTTTCCACCTTGTTTGACACCTCTACACTGACAACACTGGGCGCAACACTGATCTTGTCGGACCGACACGTGAGGGCTCTGCTCGGTCTACGTGTATCCCATCTCTTTCCATTCCTAATCACTTATTGCTTGCGCACTCTTCTACACTTCCACCAAGTTTGGAGTTTCTGGGGAAATTCTTTCTTGGTGTTGCAGTTTTAACATACGGCATATATGTGTTCCTTGCATATATGATCATTGCAGAAATAATATTTATATTTTAAATATATTTCTAAAAATGATACTGCGTATGCCATTTTGTGCTGTTTGGGATGTAGGATGCGTTTATCGGAGGGGACACCTCGCCACAGCGACTAGCTTGATCTATTGTGGCTACACTCCGGGACGCAGGGATGAGGTAAAGGAGCCTTAGGGGATCAGTTGGTTCGCAGACATACAGGCCCACAGAGGTCCCTAATATTTCCAGTTTGAGCACCCGCGCACCAGTAGAAGCGAAGAATTCCGAGGGAGGGGACGAAGTGACCATAATGGGGTGGGACAACACATGGCATTCACGGGGAGAAATCTTTCCATTGCACAAGCAACTACGCCTCCTGCCCAATACCACCAGCACCGCAGGACCCGAAGTCACACTGAAACTGAAAGACAGAGATGAAATGAGAGAAATGAGGGAAAGGAGAAATCATGGTAGAATGCACCACCCCGGCATTCGACTAGACGACCAGGAGAAAACCACGAAAAACCCCAAGGTCAGAGTGGGCGGTCACCGCGAATCGAACCCGGGACCTTCCGAATGCGGGCCACAAATGTAGCCGCCTGAGCAGTCTCCTCGGTTTTGTACTGCACTACTTTACGAAAAAAATCATAACTGCTATACACTTTGGTGTTGAGAGGTAAACTTTAGCCCATCTTTTACGGTAAGTTTTGCTCTACAAATTCGTACTATTGTGAATTGGCAGCTTCTGTGTGCTCAAGTTATGTGTTTTTCTTTTCTTTGGAAATATATGCGAGTTTATTTTCTGTATTTGCTTTGAGCATCTTTTCTGGGAAGTACATTTTTCCGGTATGAATTATAAATTTTCTCAGAAGCTATTGGAGATAGCTAAATTAAATTTTAGGATGTTAAAACAATCTGTACGTGCTATTGTGAATCTACTTTGGCGTTAATAACATGGTTGATTATTTTTTAAAATGTAATTGCTGATACATTTTAATAAATCAATTAAGAAAATAATCCTATATAACATATAGACCAGGGATGCCCAACCTTAAAGAGAGAGGGGATGAAGGGAGTTTTCCTTCCCACTCATTTGTACTCGTGCTGCCAAGAATTGAAACTTGATTGGTTTAGCTTGTCTCTTCGAATATACAAGTAGTAGGGGGTGCAAATTGCTTGGTTCGAAAGGATATATAGTACAGTGGCGGAAGCAAGGATGTTATATGCAGCAGAGATATGGGGGCTGGAAAAAGGATGGGAAAATGTAGATGCTATACACAGGAAGTTTTGCAAAATAAGCCTAGGGTTACCAAGAAGCTCACAGAATGGAGTAGCACAAGCAGAACTAGCGAAGGGTGGGAGCTAAAGGCAAAATGGTAGAAAGGGCAATCAAATACTGGTTCAGAATAAAGCTTCTGGAAGAAAATGAGAGACCAAAGCAATGCTTGGTTGTACAGGAGAAAATGGGGA